>WBMY01017834.1:417085-495610 GCA_013397315.1 Donacobius atricapilla
GAGATAGCAGAAAATTACATACTATAAACTCAACACACAATTTCTTATTTTTTTGCTATTCATTATAAGAAGAAGAATATTCACAAATCTAAAAGACTGATTTATCTATCTGCCTATTTGCTCAATGTCTATAGTGTGGGAACACATAATTGGTTTATTTTGTGCTAAGAAATAATATGTACAAATAATCTGATTAATGCAAATATTCCACAACTCAGAATATTCTACTGCTTTGATAATGACGTTAGTAACTCCCTTACTCTCCTTTGTCTCACTACAGCTTCTCTTCCTATTACAGGTGAAAATGCAAACACCATGAATAGCTTTCCCAGACATAACAGGAAAATAATAGTAGAGAACACAAAAGTACATGTCTGAAAAGGTGGAGAGAAAGTAGGCATCTTAGAAAGAGAACAAAACAGAATAACCCTATCGGAGAGAAGAGGCAAGACGGAGAGAATAGAGGGAAAGGCAAGGCATAAAGTATTATAAGCATTAGCAAGAATGGGAAAACACTGCATTTCAGCAATAAAACATGCTGAAATTGAAGGTATTTTCAGATACTGGCAAGATGGGAGTCAAAATACAAGCACGGTTGTATTTGATGTAATGTAAAGAATTTATGAGACCAAAAATCTTGGAAAACTTGCAATGACAAGAGAAGAAAAAACTTGTTGAACACCAGCCCTTTGATAAGGAGGAAACTTGAAAGACACTTCCAAAACCAGGAAAAAAGTCAGTATAAAAGAGAGTTATATGAAGAGACAGAATGGAAGAGTGGGGATAGGAAATTTGAATATAAATAAGGAGTGATAAGCAGACACCTAGAGCTATGGCAGTGAGGAATTGGGTTTTAACAAATCCATGAAAGACAGCAGAAATTGCAGGGAATAATAGAGTTCTGAGACAGTCCCCTGTCCTGTTATAGGCAGTGTGACACCGTAGGAACACTCATCATTGCTAAAATATCTTTCAAAGAATTTGAATAACACAATTTGCCATTTATAGTGATTGTTTCACTTTAGATTGGGGATATGAAAGATCTTAGTTTTTAAGTCCTTAGTTTTTTAGGACTTGTGTTTAAAACAGACTGTGCTCTGAAAAAGTAATCTGTTAAGGTTCAATTTATTTAGTTGGTTGATTTATATTATTCTAGTAAACCTGACCTTTCAGGTCTATAATAACCACTTGAAAAACAAGATATCTGTTTACTGAAAATAGTAAAGTTGTGGGTTTAATACACTTCTATCTTTACTGTTAATGTTACCTGGTTCATTTTTTAAATTCATTTCCTAACATTTATCAGCATTCAAACCTGCTATCAGAATTGAGAATGAGTGTTTTCTTCAAAAGCAAATGACAATCTGAACTACTCATGTTCAAGGACAAATAGTATTTAATGAAGATTGCTTTTGTAAGTGGCTGAATAATGAAGTGAAACTGAAGTCTCTGGCAGTCACAGAAACAAATTTTGAAGACTATAATCTATTGTAACAGAAGATAGTAGCTCTTTTCCTAGAGTTCAATGAGTTTCCCAGAGTTGAAATTTATAAAATGAAAAAAAAAAATATTTATAAACATTTATAAGAGAAAACAAAGGTGAAAACTGCCACACTGAAGTAAATTTCACATCTCAAACGTAATTAATGGATATCAGTGCTCTATAAATCCTCAGGCATCTTAGTTTGGACATGAGAGAAAAGTGCCTTGCATAGACAAGAGAAACTGAGCTCCAGCTTGTATACAAGCAAAGGTTGTTCAGTGCTGATGAGCAATCTGCTACCAAATCATTGTTCTTATTAACTTTAAGTTAGACCACACTCAGCCTAACAGCTGTAAACATTGCCTTTCATCTGAGACAGGATAAGTAAGAGCATGGCTTAACCACTAAGTTATTCCACCCCAGGAGTACACCTCTGTTCAAAGGAGAGCTTACCCAGGGAATGAAGATGCTTTTTGGGCCAGTATTTGTCCTGAAGACAAAAAAATCAGGAATCATTGGTTAAATGGCAAAGTCAAATTAGTAATTGTCTGCCCTCATACATCACTCATTGGTCTCTTTAGTCATGCTTGTGGCACCATGTGCCAAATCAATTCCCAATAAAACAAATAATTAATAATCATTTTTGCTTACAATATCATGCAAAACTATAGCTAGGAAGAAAAAAACCACCTGAAAAATAGGAATGCAAATATTACAGGCTGAGTGGGTGTAGATTACTGAGTAATATGTATATAACAATAAAAAACCATAAATTTACCCTGAGCTAAAAAGGAATCTAAAAGAGTTTTGAGGTGCATACTATTTAAAAAGGTCTCAGAGCACTGAACAAAAGTAGTTTTCTTTATTGTTTGATAGCTGTTGTGTTCAGGGAATGAAAATTGTATTTGCAAAGAGGATTTCATCAAGAGAGTAATACCTTTTTCTCATTCTGAATAGATGACTCACAAAAAGCTAAATTTTCTAGTTTCACAAGAGAAGATAGAATATCAGCTGCAATATTATGAGCTGCAGCCTCTTATGACTTTTGAGATCCAGATTGGTTCCCAGTTTCATGTGAGTTCTGACAGTGCTGATGGAAACTCTCATTGATACTGCAGATCTTCCTGGAGGAAAAAATTGCTCCAGTTTGTGCATTTTAGTAATCTTCAGGAAAAAGCTAATACTTGAGCATAAAATAAAAAGTTCTCTAAAATATCTACCTCTTGTCCTTCCCATTTATCTTATTAAGAAATAAAATACTTATTTCAAGGTACTGAATCCAATTGTAATGCCAGTGACTTGCTCACACTGAGGTTTTGTCACACCAGGTAGCATAATTATATTAAGCCACTTGAATTTGTGAACCTGAGTCCTATGTCAAGAAGCATCAAAGACCCAATAGATACATCCAAAGCAGTACTAAGCATCTTCCAGAATCCTGTAGAGATCCCACACTGTGCTAGATGGGTAACTTTCAGCCTTTTAGACACCTCAGAACCTCAGTGCTATGCTCGTCCTCGCTGTGTCCTTCAGTGCCACCAAGACACAGTCACTATCGTGTGCCTTGCTCAGCTGTTCTGGCCCCTTAACATGAAGATCTGTATGCAGGTATTTTGCTGGGATCATTGATGCTCTCCCACGCTAAGAGACAGAGCAGCCACCATGAGAGCGCTTTTACAGAATTCCAGAGAAGGACCGAAGTCACCAGAAAACCACCATGACTCTCAAAGGTAGGCTGCAGTAGCCTCTTCGTGTCCATTAAGAGATAATTTCCTGCTAGATACAGATTAACCCTATCCAGCCATACTAATTACCACCCACTTAAACCCTTCTTTGCTCAGCCTGTGCTTTTCTGCAGGTGTAAATTTCATGCTAAATGAAAACATTGTTGCTGCCTTCATGCCTGGGGGAACGACAGAAAAATGTCAAAAGCATTGTCAAACTCAGGGAAAAAGGCACTTGTTTGTGAAGAAGCCATTTGTAGGCAGATTTGACTTTTAATTTCAATTTAAAGAACGGCTTTCTGCTTATGAAAATGGAATATAATTGTCAATTGTTTTTATAAATTCAGCAATTTAGCAACAATAACGGAAAGATAGTGTGCTACATTTTGGGATTAACTCTGCTCATAGCTGGGTTTGGATAACCAGTGTATGTTGAGAAAGAAAGTGGAAACGAATATCTATTGAATTTCAGGATATTACAACTATATTGTATCATGAAGTTACTAAAACATCACAATTGCTTTAACAGTAAAAAAATTATTCTGATAAAGTTTCTCTTTACAAAGGTGTGAATCACATTTTGCCTACAAGTATGACTGAAAAATTAGTGTTTCCACCTTGGGAATGCACACATACATGCACAGCAGTTACCCTTGAAAATACACACAGTTGTTCTGAAATCTCTGCTGCTTGGAATTCATAAAGAGTAAGTCCAGAAATAATGCTGTCTATCTCAGCTGACTAACCAAGATAACATTCATAGAGAATATTCCCAATTATATTTGTCTTATTCTAATAGGAACATATTTGTTCATAATTTGTACGCATTAAAAAGAGACAAAATGCATTACTGGGTAGAAAATAAGTAATCTTCAAAATGAGCACTATGTAGAAAAATATTTTACTTTTTAAAAAATGTGCTGGGTATAAAATTTTGACTTGCTTTTATTTTACATTCTTCCTCTAAATGTATAAATAAACATAGTATTTTTTAACAATTACAAGTTACTTAGCTCCTCTTTTGTACCTTGCATATTCTGCAAATTGTGTGCACATAATTGAATATAGATTTTATATTATTCTTCTAATTTCTTTTTTTTTTTGTAGTATTATTTGGTTAATAATCTTTTGTTGTTGCACTGTGATACTCAAGAAGAAACACTCCTAACATGTGCTGAAGTAGCATTTGAAAATACTGAAGTCATAAGTT
Organism: Donacobius atricapilla; assembly: GCA_013397315.1. Classification (NCBI taxonomy): domain Eukaryota; kingdom Metazoa; phylum Chordata; class Aves; order Passeriformes; family Mimidae; genus Donacobius; species Donacobius atricapilla. The sequence goes on from WBMY01017834.1 coordinate 421,503, forward strand.
AGACTTTAATTTTCAGTGTACAGAGAAATCAAAACCAGCTTTTTGCAGAATAAGAGATTTATTGAAATATGGTTTATTCTGTTTATTATATCATTGTTCTTAACAGTTTTCCATTTGGGAGCCATTTTTATAGGCCCTTTACAAATGAATAGGGAGAGAAGATTAAATTATAATATCAATTTTGTATGGTGAATAACCTGCATAATTCAGATGGAAGATAAGTATAAAATCACATAGTTGACACCAGAAAAATATTGAGTTGAAAATAAAAGAGGTTATGTACTGCCTTAGTCCCAGTCTTTTTTTAACCTTGTTTATTGTGAAACATGAGTGCTCTGCTTGCTCATTAGTATTCACATCAATGTTTGTCCAAAGAAGAAATGGAAATGTACTCTACCATCTGATGTCCTCTTTTATATTCTTTTGCTTTGTTTTAGTTTATTCATCAAACACTGAGAATAATAAGCAGTGAGCAGAGGTGAGCCAGCTATGTCATACATTTTCTCACATTGAAGCTGTAAAATTATGTGACAGAAAGTATTGATAAACTTCAGTATAATTGTAATTTTGCAACAATATTGAAACTAAATTCTACTAAAAAGTGAATTGTCCTAGCTCAGAAAGCCTAGTCTTCAAGGATTCCCCACTGCTAAATAAAACACTATTTTAGGTTCTCTGAAACAATTTTTTTAAGAATTAGATATCAAAGAATCCTATTTCTTGATAACTACAAACCCCAAGCTTTTGTGAGATGACAGAAAGAAGAAAATAAAATTGATCTTCTGTGGTGAAATCAGAGACTAAAGTGAGTTTTTAAAATAAGCAAATTGAAAATATATTACCAAATTTTTAAAGCTAAAGTAATTCTCATTAAAAATTGCTCTAAAAGACAAGGTTTTTGGTTTTTTTTTTCACTACCCGTACAATTTTTAATATCTTTAAGAAGAGTTTTTTGCCATAAATTTGTTTGGTAATGTATTTGGGATTTACATTTTTTCAGGTCTGAAAGCCTGACCCTATCTTTCCAAAACCACAATACATTTTCACAAAGTGATATAAACCCTGCTACATTTTAGCATTATTGACAGCTTGCCAGGATTCTTTTCAGAGAAACTTTTGTTTTATTGTCAGAGTGCATGCCAGTATTTTGCTTAAATGTCACACTTTAAATATTAGTGTTATATTTATACATATATATATACACATTCTTGCAATGCCTCTGACTTTTTTTTCCCAAGATTCACATCACAACATATTGTGAGACAGCACTAAATGGGTAACAATCTTTTAGAGTAGCTCCACATACTTTTTTTTTTTCGAGATAGCAATGAAATCTAGCTCACTACACTGAAAGTGATGCAGTTGTTTTATTTCATATGCTTTTCTCTTTCCTGTGCAATTTTAAATTTAGTAGTTTGCCTAAAAATTTTTGCATATTTTGGAATTTTAAGTCGATACTGACAGATACAGACTGACAAAGTTAACACTTAGTTCTTGATTTTGAACAGTAACACCAGCAGTAGTCTAATTAGTATTTCTTAATGACTCAGTAACATAAAAAACATCATTAAGCCTGAAAAAGTATGAGGAGATTATGATCTCTGTCTCCCTCCTCTTACACTATTATATAAACATATGCATACTGTGAAATAATCAAATATCACAGAGCTAGAAAGGGAAACATAGGAAAATGTATGTGTACTTGTTTCTCACTAACTTATTCCTTAAAATTAGTTCTAGAAACTGCTGTTGGGGTTGTCAGGCCATTCTGAGAGAGATGTAATCACACATTTCCTGAGCCTGAGAGGGTAAGAAAGTCTAACCCCACCTCAGAGCTTCAATTCTTATTCATATATTCATTGTATTGTACTTGTTCATTTCTGCCAGCTGTTGACTTTAGGATTGCATTGGTTTGTTTGTCATTAAAAATGTTATTTTCTAATCAATAATAAATATCATCTGGGGAAAGAAATAAACAAAAGAACAGACAGAGAGAGACCAGAACTCAGTATCTAGAGAAATACATCTCTCTATTAAAAAAAAATCACAACAAATAAATCAGTTGTAAATAGAAGACCCTCATTCATCATCCATTTAATAATACCTGCAGCTAGCATAAAATAATTTTGGAATGTTTATTTTTCTTTTTCCTGGCTGAACCTTTCAACAAGCCTATTTCTAAAGGCATATTGTTGAAATTCTAGCCCTTCTGCAGAGCTCCGAGTGAAAGACTGAGAATGAATATTTGGTGATAAGAGATTTAATGTTAGGAACTGAGACAGTGAAGCTGATGTCAAAGAAACATTCTACATTTTTATCTGATCTTCTTTATGGTTTTTAATATTTTGAATAAAAACTCAAGAGATCAGCACAGGAGAAAAATATTGGAGCAGTTTCTGCAAACAGCTTTTTAAAATATATCTTCTTGAGGAACAGTAATTTTGGAGATTAGTGAGCAAGATATGCAGTTAATATTCTTGCTTTATTTTTTTCTGTGTTCTTAGAGGGGGTTATTTAGTCATTCTTTCTTTCCTTTCTCATTTCTCTATATGGAGCTGTTCTTGCACTGTTGAATATTTGCTCATACTCCTTCCAATAAATGACTCATGAGAGCTTGTGATTACCAGTATAAGAGTTTCTACTCTAACTTAATATATTAGTACTTTTACAATGAATAGGTTTTTCCATAAGTGCTAATGCTTTCTGTGTGTCAGCATGCCTTTCTCTCTTGTGGCTGACCCACAAAGCTTTAAGTCTGCCTCTCTTCCAGCTGTCAACTCAAGTTTTATCATTGCATTTGAGAGATGTAACTGTGGAATAGGCTTTTATTCCAACATTAAACTTCCCACTAGGCTGTATCAAGCCTGAGACCTTGACCATCAGATTTAAATTTAAATAATTACATACATTGCTGAGTCTGCTCTCTGGCTTGAATTTAGTTTTGTTTTAGCAATCAGTCAGCATAGAATGTAATGAGAGTTTAAGCCTTTCCTAAGAACAATTTTGGACCGTATTTTAAAAAATAACATAAATCTCAGATGCATTTTTTTCCTTTTCAGAAACAGCATGAGAGATTGATATAGGATATTTCACAGTAAATATTGGTATAAAAATATACAAGAACCTCTGAGATTCCTGAAGATAAACCAGAAGTTTTACCTCCTCGGTGTCACTAAAAACTGGGAAATAAAATTTCCAACCATTTTTTTTGGGCTAGAAAGACAGCATTAGTTTATTTAGCCCACTGAGTACATGGGGAATCTCTCCACCTAACGTGCACACCCAGCAGCTTAACAGACCTGCCTACATTAACGAAACCAATACACGCTCATTACATCCCTGTTACATATTGATTACAATTATTCATATTTCCTGAATACAGGTATTTATGCCACTTATTTCAGTGGACTTACTTGGATGTGGTTCTGGATCATCTTAAGAATCTTTTCTCCTTGAGACCATCTCAAAGACATGGTTCAGTCAAAATGTATCTTTCTTACTAGTCTTTGCTGTGACACACAACACCTTTTCTCAAAGCAAGGACATCTGCTGTACATAACAATCATTGACATAGCTAAATAAGGAAGCAATAGCTGATACAAGACTATTAGTCACAGATATAGAGAATTAGCATAAAACCACATTAATCTCTGGCATTTGTACTAACCTTTATGTAGTACAAAATCAAGATTTAAACATGGATATTGGAATCAAACATTATTGTGCTAAAGTTAAAAGAATGTTTCAACATTTTCGCCCACTACTACTGCATAGACTCATTTTTAAATAAATACAACTTGCTCATTAACATTGGATCTACCATTAATTCAGTACAGAAACTTAAAAATTAGTAATTCTAGGAAGTGGTTTTCCTCAGAACCGGGTGGAAACATGAATATACAATTCATGAGAAATTTTGAAGGTGAAAGCAATACAGTATTTTCTTCCCTCATCTTTCTGAAGATGGATTTTACTCTGTAATGATTTAAATCCTTTTGCATTCTAGTATGTTTCTCATATTTCTGCATCTCCCTCCATTCCATTCTGTTTCAAGAACATCCAGATGCTCCTTTAAATTGTTTTGGGCATTAATAATCATTAGTTGAATTAAAGTGTTTTTATATAGCTGTCCAGGATGAGATGGGATCAAAGGCTAGAGGATTCTTAGAGCAGTCACTGTGGGTACTACAGTCTCAGCAGGGTCTGTTATTTTATACAAACTTGAGAAAAGTTGCTAGCTTTTACTGGCCTTCAAAAGACATAAAGCTTATTTGCTTGTGAGGGGGGTTATGTTTTTGCTAAAACTTGAAAGAAATGTTGTCAGTGCATACTTTTTAGGTCCTCTACATATTTAGAAACTTTTCCCATGTGGTTGACCTCATCTGGGCTGCTTTCCCAAACCTCTCTCTACTTACTAATTAGTTTTAATGCCAGAAGTCTAGGCTTTTGTTTTATTATGCTAGTCTGGTTTAGCGAAGTTATACCACACGATAGATTTATAAAACCTTAAGTAGATCTTAGCAGATGCTTTTGCTGCCAGGTGTCAAATTTATTCTTGTCAGTGTGCAGCCAATACTTTGTTAGGGAAAAATTTATCCTTTCTTGAGTTATTAGAGTTAGAACACTCCTTCCCATGCCTACAAAATGTACTCTCTAAAGTTTCATTTCTTTTTGTTTCCTTCTTTGACTGGTACTGCTGAAGTCAAATTTCTTCCTAATATATATTTTTTATTAATTTTTAAAATATTTTTTAAGGTACCTAGTACTTAGTATTTGCTTTTTGAACATTTCCTTAGTCACTTCAAAACCCTGTAAAAATTTCTTTATCTGTTCTCTGATTTCAATGCTTGTGGAAGTTCAGTACTTTCCTAGACATCACATGATACAAGATTACAAGGAATGCTGTATATAAACTTCTAATTTAAAGTAAACTACATGATCTACAGGGGAAAATGCATAAGCTTTTCTAATTCACATTATTGTTGCAATATGCTCATATTGAATCTCCTTATCTTGCAGAATATACTTGTGTCTATATTTTTTCTTCCTGTTTTACATCTCAGATTTTTTTTTAAAGAGTCCATGAGATGGTACTTTCATTTGTTGTGACAGACTTACTCTACCAGATGCCATTTAAATACTGTACCAGCAAAAAGAAAATATTAGTCTTGTCTGTTGTAGTGTACAAGTTTATTGCCCTTTTCTATTTTATATCATGTTTGAAGTGGATGTGAAATAAGCATTTCCAATTTGCATTGGGCTATGTAAATTAATTATCTGGCTGAAGCAGGAAATTATTTTGAAATAACAGTTTTAATAGAAATATTCTTTGCTTTAGTATTTTATCTATGCAAAAAAGAGTGGGTTTCTGTCTAGTATATACTATAAACACTAAAGATGCATCTCCTGGCCTAGGCATCCAAGGAAACCAGGACTGACAAGAAAAGGAAGTGAAAAAAATTCACGATTTTTTGTGACTTCTTGGAAGAACAAATTACCATGAAATGGATAGAGAACGGAAAAGCAAGTAGAAAATAAAAAAGTGAAAAGAAAGTACAGAATAAAGGATAATACAGAAAGAAAAAATATTAGCATGAAGTTTCACAGTGAACACGGGCTAGAATCACTGAAGTGGAAGTGACCATTAAATATCATCTAATCTGACACTTCTGGAATGAGCAGGGACCATTTTTTCAACTAGACCAGGTTGCTCAGAGCCCCAGCTAGCCTAATCTTAGATGTTTCCAAAGATGGGGAAACTTCCACCACTCTGAGCAACCCATTCCAGCATTTGGACACCTTCATTGTAAGAAGTTTCTCCCTTATATCTTGTCAGAATCTACCATCTTTTAGTTCAAATCATTACCCCATGTCCTATCCCAGCCCTACTAAAAGGTTTACCCCCATCTTTCTTGTAAACCCCTTCCGAGTAGTGGGAGGCTGAAGTAGGGCTCTCCTGAGCCTTCTCTGGAGTGGAGAACCCCAGCTTAGTCTGTCTTCATGGGAAAGCTGTTCTATCTCCCTGATTATCTTCATGGCCTCTTTTCTGGACTTGCTCCATGTCCTTCTTGTGTCAGGAGCCCCAGAGCTGGATGCAGCACTCCAGCTGGGGTCTCACCAGGGCAGAGTAGAGATACAGAATCACCTCCCTCTACCTGTTGGCCACTAATGAATTAGTGCATCTCAGCTGCACCCAAACCTTGATCTGGAAGTTTAAGAAATGGTTCCTGGATTTTCCCGGAAAACTTGTTGTCCATTTCTGAAAACCAAAATGACTGTATCAATTATTTATGGCTAAACATCTGGACAGTTAATGATTTTTGGAAACAAACTAAAGCTTTGCCTAGTTGCTTTTTTTCTGCCACTAACTTTGTTTGGCCTAGTATTTCTGGCTTTAATAATGTAGTTCATTACAGTGAAGGGCTTATCTAATGAGAAAGGTAGAATGGCAGAATGTTGGTTTCAAAGCAAAAACCTTCATCTACAACATGGGACAGGACAGGATGCAGAACATGATGCATCTAGAAATGATTTGTTCTCTTTTTTTTTCTTTTTCTGACCACAATGTAACCAGGCCTCATGTAGTAATTATATCTTGAGCTATACTCTAGGCATATAACTCCCATGGAAATCTGGAGAAGCTTTCCTTTTGTCAGAAGATCATCAGCTACTGAAGCATTATACACTTGACTGAGAAAAAGCCGAGGGTGCGGGGAGAAGAGAGATAAAAAACAATTACAAACTGGCTGTATAATTCTTGGAACACCTGTTTTGAAGCCATGTAATGCCTGCCAATGTGCCAGGCTTTAATTTGGGGATCTGGCCAGTCTAAAAGTACTAATTTGTGTGCAGTTTTTCACTGAGCATTAGGCACGGTAAGAGGCATGATTAAGATGCTAACTTGCATGAGCAGTTTCTCTGCTGTTTTATTGGATCATATTCAGCTGTTTTCCCTAGAAAAAGAATTTACTAGGTACCCCATTCTGGATTTAGATATTTATATATATGAGTTGCTTCAAAGTTGAAACAGACCTTGGTCTTAAGTTTTTGAGATGCATTATGAAGGCCATTTAGCCACATGTGTAAAATGGTGTGTCCTGGTATGACTTTTTGATGCTTGTATCCCCAGTCGTCTGTTTTGATTATGTTGCATATTGAGTTCTGTGCCTTTAAGACTGGTTCTGAGAGTGAAGCAGGGAGAAGATGATGTGCCGTTTGTTTTGAGAACAGCTCTCACTCCTTTTCATTCTGCTTCTGGGCTGTGTGTTCGTCTGAAGCACAGACCAGCAATGGAACAGAGACCTCTTTTGCTTTTAGTTCGTTTAGCTAGATGAGGCAGAGAAGCTTCCTGGACTGGTTTTTTTTTTTTTTTCCTTTTTCTTGGGACTGTTTAAACCTCTCCTGGACTGAAAAACCCAGAGGAGCACTGGGAGCTTGCACCTGCGGCCCAGCAGGGCCTGGACCTCCGGAGGGACTGGGACTGATAAGAGACTGAGCGAGCTGAGCTACACCCACGGCAAGGATTTTCTCAAGTTTGCCATCTCTCTTCAGAGTGGCAAGAGGTTTTATTGTTTCATATTCATTCTTTATGCTTGTGGGCACTTTGATCGATAAATAAACAGTTTTTTCCACTTTTCTCTGAGTAGATTTTCTCCCAGACCAGTTTGGGGAGGGGCTGTTTGGGTTTGCTTCCCAGAGGGACCCTATTCAGGGGTTTCATCCCAAATCTGCCCTAAACCAGGACATGGTGAGATATCTTTTCCTGTAAAGATCTATGTATTCGTACAGAAAGGTGTGCTGTTACAGTTTACAATACATGGACCACAATTCACTACTACCAGTCTTTAACAAGAGGTAGATGATCCCAGATCATATTTAATTAATTTTTTGGATATATGTCATTCTGTCTGCCTATGGGCCAAACTTTCAAAAATACAGGTATATCTCAGGATATAAAATTCCATAAACAATAAAAATACCACTAAATAATTGTAGGGTTCCTGTTTCTAAGGGCCAGATTTCTAAAGATATGTAGGTGCCTGAATCTAAATCTTGTCTTTCTTGTGGTTTCTAAGTAACTCAAACACTGAAAATAAAAAAAAAGATTAAAAAAAGAGCTTGATGACATGAGGATGCACACAGTAATCCCTATGAACTGCCAATAGGTCTGCAGTAAATTGCCATGTGAAAGATTACTATATAAAGATAAAAACACAAAATAGTCTATACTGCTATGGTGTATCATTATTTAGGCCAGCTGCTGCTCCCAATGCACTTACCAGATTGTTTCAACTGATTTAGCTACATCTCCTCTGCTATTGTCTTTAATAAATATTTTCTTAATATCTTTCCCTCTAGCTGTCTCCTATATTACAACCTGACACCTAAAAAATCCATGGCATTCTGTTATACCTATGTTGATGCTGTTCATACAGGATACAACACTGTATCCAGGGGTAATAGTACATTAAATTTTAAGTGTGCAATTGTTAGTCATCTCCCTTCCTTCCTCACCTTTTATATGTCCTTAAGATATTTTCTAGCTCCACCCACAAACAGTATCTTTTCCATTCAGCATGAAATATGGCTATTTTATGTAATTCCTTCTCTTAGAAGTGGTGTTCCTGGATAAAAATACTGTAAAATTGTCTTTTTATTAATGAATTTGAATCTTTCCTCATGGCTTCCTTCTTAATGATTTTCATGCCTTTTCTTAGGATTTTTCCCAAGCCACTGTAACATTGCACTGTAAGCTTGTGGTGTAGCACCTCCTAAGTCCAGCTACCAATATCAGTTTTCTTTTTGCAATATCCATCATTTTCATCTATCACATTTTTACCTGTTTCCATACCAAGATCATTCTATATTTTTAACTCACAGTTTTTCCCCATGGATCTTCTGTGATGCCAAAAAGAAATCAGCCAGCTAATAATGACAGCAGCTACAATTTTCTACAAGGCTTGTGTTTATTTTCTTTTTGTTTTTGAAAAGCTCATCCCTTTTCATATTGGTTTTTCATTTATGTTTATTTTTTACTTTATGTCTAGAAAATGCTACTTAAAAAACATATATGTTAAAACATATAAAGAGGGACTGACATTCAAGTATTCTTTCAATGGAATGGGGCATCTTATCCTTAGATAATTTTTTCTGAGACATAAAACCTCTTCCATCTCTCTCTTCTATACACAACTAGAAATCACTGGTAAATGCCATAAAGCATTCTGAAACTCACTTCTAACATCTGTATAACTTTCAGATGAAAGCATAACTTTCTGTCTAGTAAATGTCTTTCAGTTTTGGGCTGAATCTCAAAGGATGAAAATGATTTCTTGAAACAAATTGGGAGGGTAATTCTTAAGTCTCTAAATAACACTGATGAAAATAGTTACTTGTACAGTGACTCTGAAGCTGTTATCCTAAATAAATGCCAACTATATAATTGTTTTCCTTTCCAGCTGGCAGGGAAGCCACAGGGATATTGCTAGAAATAATTGGCTGATTACTATAGACAAAGATTTATTTTATACAAAGAAAAACCCCCAAAAAAACCCAAAACCAAAATCAACTGAACCTTTTGTTCTCTACAAAATGATTGTCATCATTAGGGAGTATAAATGTTTATTTCTATGCGATAATATAGTTCAACTAATATAGATTGTAATTGCTTTGAAAAAAGAGGAGAAAAATAATCTCAAGTAAGGTTTGTTGGTGGGTGGGGAAATATAAACCCTGAATTGAACTTAATCGTTATTACAGATGAATGATATGGGACTCATTTGTATGTGATTTGTTTTCTTCTGTTACTTATGTCTCACCCTGCATTCTACATTTGAGCCCAGGTGTTATGACTTAATTTTCATTCTGCACATATCCTCTGTCTTGCTATTAAATAGATTGTTACCAAATGCCCATGTAACTAGCAAGTTCTAGATATAAAACTGGTTTAGCTTTAATATTAACCCACTTTTCCTGCACTTCTCTTTTGTCTTTTGGATAGTCTACCTGGAAGCAATACTTTTACAGAAGTGTTTCATTTGCATTCAAGGAGTATTATCCCCCACATTTTTAATCCCTTTATTTTTCTTTGAATGGGTACAAGTTTCTTTATCACTTTTTTTTCCTAGGATTTTGAAATGGGACATAAATGCCATCCTAGAAAAATAATTTATGTTTTGATTTTTCTAAGTCTTTCCCAATGTTGCCATACTTTCAGGAGGTAACCTTGTGACCAACTTACTTAGGCTTGCTGGACTACTTTGGTTTAATAGAAATTGAGATTTGTGTGGGTGAGACATTTAATGTTTACTTCTGAAAGGTCAATTAACTTGTTACAGAGACTTTTGGGTGCTGAGCACAGCAGAAGGGCCAAATATACCGGAAGAGATGGTTTCTATGATATTAAGTCTTAAGTAAATGATGAAGATTGAAATACTCTTCCATAATATTTGCATTTTGTGTGTAGAAGACTATGCTGTTCATTTTAGGCACTTCTGAGTTGATAAGGACTGAATGACATTCAGAGAATAATTTCTATGATTTTAATATAATCCATTGTACTTTTTTTTGGCCTAAGTCATTAAAATCCACACCAACAAAAGCAAAACTGTACCTTACAGGAGCATATGTGCATATATCATAAAGTTTTTTGGTTTTTCTAATATCATACTTCTTGTAGCAAATTCCTGGAGCTATACAGTTCATCTGCAAATTAATTTTTCTTTGTGCATAAGTACGACATACACACTGAATGGAACTGGAACAAATTGGCATTCCATTCCACAGTGGGAATAAAATACTTTTCCTGATCGCATTTTTTCTAGATCACATATTTTCTCAAGATCTAAACAAATTAGAGAAATGAAGGTCATTAAATAAAATTACTTTTTATGCTATTTAACAGTTATTTTGGTCTATTTTACCTTAAGGGTAGATCACAATGCAGTCCAAAAAGTTAATTGTTTGATAATTTTACAGTTTGTACGTTTATTTCTATCAGTTTAGCCTATAGCATGGTTCTGTTAAACTTCTGTGATCTATCTCTGGACCTATTCTATCTTTAATTCTCCAAAGAATTATGAAGAACAATAGCTTGACTTTACTTTGGGAGCATTTGCATTTGATATTGTCAGAAACACTGGATAAACCATCTGAGAAACAGAACTGAAATCAGAAGCTATTGTAACAAATTTATATTCCTTAGAGTGTTACTGAAAGAAAGAAAAACAGGATTCCCTGCTCATTTTCAATATAAATTTTCCTGAAAGATTAAGAATCACAAACAGAATAAATTATTTCATGCTGCAGTTTATATCTCCTGAAGATTCTGCTCAGGAAAGCAGAAGATGGACCTGTTAGTGTAGAACTGTATGTTTAGCCCCCTAAACTTTACAGTGTCTTCCACAGTGCAATGATCTGTTATGAAAAGATCACAAAAAAACCCTGGCAACCACCACCCAAATGAAACCCAAAAAAACCCACCTCACTGAACAAAATGTAAAAATACCATTCAGTAGTCTATAGGTGAGGACCTAGCTTACTGTCTCCTCTCCACACAATATGTGCCCCAAATATATAATAAATATAATATTTGAAGAGAATAAAAAACAGAAAAACAAACTAAAACCAGTGCAGCAATACATACATATATTCTTTCTTAGCAACTTGGAAACCCACATACATAACTAAAAATAGGTTTTTATTTTCTTTCTGAAATGGGGTCATTGAAAACTTCTCTGTAGCATTAGCAGTTAATCGGCTAACTATTGTATAAATATCAACACCTAGAATCTACTGGATTTTTGTTTCTCATATAATAGTAGTAAGCAAATCTGTCCAGTTATGGAAATAATCTATAACCTGGTGCCCCAAGATCTGAACATTTATGCTGTTCTTTTCAATTCAACCCTGTGAATGAGTTCTGATCTCTTATCTCCTGGCAAAGGCCTTTGAAGGGATATCTTCCCTTCTCCTGCCCCATTCCTTTCACAAAAGTATAGAGTCAGAATTACCTGCTTGTCTCAGTCAACGTCTCCCTAAGGTAAAATTTCTAAAAAATGTTGAGGGAAGGTACTAACATTTAAGAGGACAGATCTGTTCCTGAGAACATTTCTGGGTTTAGATACGTTCTGAGTAATTTCTTAAATCTTCTATTGTTGAGCATTTACAGCTGAAAGAACATAAAAGTTCAAAAGGAATAGGAAGTAACCTATTAATTCTCATAAGTACAATGCAAGACTAATGTGAAAAAATAAAACTTTTAATTTTCGATAAAACTTCAGATTAGTCCTTCAATTCATGAAAATGAAAAGTATTAATATAATTTTTTGCTTTGGCTTGGATTTGTTTTTTTAACTTTGTAAGAGCTCATAGCTTTATCTGTTTCCTTTAATTGTTATCTATGTATTGCATATATGTTTGCACAATAAATATGCCTTGCACTATACACACAAGAAGGTAAAGTGAATGTTGATGTATGAAGCAGTAGCATTTCTTTTCCTTTAAAAAGAATGATAAATCCCTTTCTGATTAGAATCCTTTTTAATTCACTGAATTGATTTGTCTTAGGAAAGTAGGTTTTATGAGCTAATTGACTGTTCAATTTTAATAAATTACTTTGCAAACTATCTAATAATGTTTATTCCAATTATATCTAGTTACTATTTTTGTTGCAGGTAATACTTTTCCAGTCTTTGCTTTTATTTAATAAATGGATCTTTGCAGCTTTGCAACAATTTTCAACCCTTGCAGAGTTATTTCAGACAGACTGCACATCTTTCCTTTCCCATACCTACTTTTATCATGTCTAATGTCAGTATGTTAAGCAAAATCAAATGTCTATGATAATAATAAATATGAGTATGAACTCTTACTCTAATTTGTAATATAATTAATACTTTGTATGAAATTTTGAGTACTTTTTTTCATCTCTCATGTGACCGAAGTCCCAATGTCTTTGACCTTAACTACAGAATTCAAGTGTAGTTTGCAGCTCCCAGAAATGCCCTGTCCATTATATCGCCTCAGTAACAGTGACATAGTACTTGATCTCATAATCTGTACTTGTGCTGTAAAATCAACAAAATGTTTCTTGTCCTTTGTGGAACAGATGGGGCAATTTTATGTCTCTCATTTTATCAAACTTCTTTGAACTTAAATTATTGATACCATCAGCTGATACAAAAATGCAGAAGAAGTGCATTAGATGTGACAGCTCTTTACTACTGGTAGGCAGCTGCGGCCAGCAGAATTCCTTTGTGATAGTCAATAACACGCAACTCAGCATTAGTGGGTATTGATGCTTCAGGAGTTAAATACATGTTGATATCCACTAATATGGTTTTCTCTTTCTTCTGTCCCCAGTTTATGTTGTGTCTTTTAATCAGCGCCAGTTTCCAATTAGATTATGGGATTAAATAGGTCTCAGTAACATTGCTGTATGCATTTTTTTCCAAAGGAAAATATGTATTTTCATTGAGAAAATAAAGAAATCTGAAAGAGTGAAAACCATATCCATTCTATACAGGCATGCAGTAGAAATAAATACAGTAGACAGAATGTCAGATCATAGAACTTTAGCTTGATCTATGATGGCATTTGCATTTTATAGATCTCAGTTTGTACTAAATGTAGCCAATTAAGAAAATTTAACTGTAACTATATCCTCTTCTCTTCTACAGTTCTCATTTTAAAGTAATAGTAGTAACTTAAATAGGAAAAAATGCAAAGCTCTGTGCTTTTCAGTTAATTTCAATTTCTTTAAGATACCCCGAAAGAATTAAGTACACTTCATTTAGAAAAGAAATAGAAGAACTGAAAATCTTTGTTTTGTTGTAGGCTGCTACCTAAAGTTTAGCTTGTGAAAATTTAAAAATGAAACCACCACAGTGACTTCTGCTTTATTGGCATAGTGCCAACATAAGCACCATCTTTTAAATGAGATTACTAAACGTGAGTAAATCTGCAATATCAAGTACCTGCAATACCAAGTATCCCATGTTTACTTTTTGAAGTACATTCAGTGAGAGCTAAAGCACCTGAAAGGGATAGATAGGGGGAAAAGAAGAAACTGCAGCAGAAGAAAGGGCTGGAGTATGTAACTATCATCTCAGCATTTAGTAGCTAGAGTTCAGAAAGCCTTGTACTATTCTACTTTTCATGAAAGTAACAGCTGCTTTATCTTAAATTCTCTATCAGAAGCACTGCCTACTAATGTTCTATATATACATAGCATATAAGACTGAAATATAAATATGTAAATTTTAAAGCTGTAATTTTACATAAGGTTAATAGCAAGTTACTGAATGGGCAAGTGTTCTTTAGCAATTCATGAGCTATTTTGGTAGATCCACTTAATCATAACATACTCTTTGGAAAATCTTTATAGATAAAAATTAATAAAATGTGCTATACAATTAATTATTTTTGATTCACTGTAGGTAACATGCACAGTATGTGAACAGTCTCGTGTTCCTATAAGTTTGATGCATGCTATTTTCTTCTACTGCTGTTTTATATATATATATATATAAAGATGTACTATCTTGACAATCTGCTAAGAGCCATGGCCTCTTTCTTTTGGGAAATCCTATAAACTATTTAAGGTGTTTCTATCAAATGGTTATCTAGCAGGTTTTTTTAAAAAATTGGGGTCTGCTATGAAATCCCAGCTAACAGGGAGTGCTATTTTTGGAATATAGTATTTGAATAATGGGAGCAATCATTTATTTCACAGACTGAATCTTTTATTCTCTGGGTGCATGCTGTAAGAGGGACGATCCATGAACCAAGAAATGATTTGCATACTGAATCTCTTAGGAAATGCATTTGAGGATCTAAAAAATAAAACATGAGGTAAAAAATTCTACAGTTCATAAAAGCTTTACCAAGACTTATATGTTGTTCCTTCCACTAACAAGTAAGTAGAGGCATGGCTGAGACAGTTTCTTCAGAAGCCTTCAATGGATCCGCAAGGCATGGGGATGCCTTTTAATTATTTTTTTCCTACATTTTGTTGTATATGTATTTTAATTAGATCTTTCCACTTGTTCTCTAAGTCCACTTTTGCAGTGGAAGAGGACATTTTCTGTGTTCTACTAGAGCCAGAAAATTGCCGACTTCATCAGATGCAGGCTACAGCAGATGAGCACTCAATGTTTGTAGCAGAAAAGCATTTGTGTGTACTGATCATCCACACCTACAACTCATCTCAACACACACACTGCCCTTGTTCAGATATGATTCCATCCATCTTTTGGACAAAACAGAGAAATCATTGTTGCTTGACTTCAGTAGCTCTAAGCTGGCACCCTTATTTCCACTTGTTCTGGGCAAAATGCAGTGAGATAAAACTCAGTGATTTCAGACTCAGGAAGCCAAGTTTGATTACTCTGATTAGTCTGAATGAAGAAGTATTCATCAAGTGAAGAATATCTAGACTCACCTCATTTACTCACATACTTGCTGACAAAATCTTTAATAAGTCTGTTCAGATCTCCTTTTTCAGAACAAGGAAATCCTGGAAAAATGCAAACAAAAAAGGTAAGCATACAGAGGATGAAAGCTAGAACAGGAAGCTTGGGAGGAATACAACAAAATAGTCTAAGCAGTCAGGGATCAGGTTACAAAAGTTAAGCCTTGGTAGAAATAAATCTGTCCAGGGACATCAAAGCCAAACAGAAAAGTATACAAAAACGAGGTATGTCAGTGAAAAAAAAACAAAGCTAGGGAACTAGATTTGTATGCACTCTGGAAGGAAATGGGAGATCAGGTTACCTGGTACACAGAGAAATGAGAGCGCTGGTTACCCAGGACATACAGACGAGGTACTCAACGACTCTTTTCTCCTCAGTCGTCATGGGCAAGTGATTCAAGTTGCTGGGAGCAAAGGCAGGCACTGGAAGAGCAAAGAACTCCACATAGTAGGAGAAGATTGGGTTCCAGACCATCTAGAGTACCTGAAAGTGCAAAAGTTCACCTCTCCATGGGACCTGATGAGATGCATCCATTGCTTGTGAGGGAACTAGTGGATGAAGTGACTATGCCACTAACCACCACATTTGAGAGGCTATGGCAGATCAGTGAAATTTCCATTGACTACAAAAAGTGAAACAGTTCCCCAGAACTAACATCAGTCCAGTCTGTTACACACAGCAACCTCTCTGTTGTTTCCCAACTCTCCTTTACTTTATCCACTTTATTCATGGAAGTAGCAAAGCTTTAGAGATGGCAATGGCTTTTATTTCTACTAGCACAGCATTTGAAACTGGGGAAGAGTAGACATGTGGAGCTAAAAGAAAACACCAGATTTTCCTGGTGTTTACTAGATGTCATTTAACGTAAGGCAGGCAATGTCTGGCCTCAAAACAGGCTGATCAAGGCTGTTTGATTTACTGGCCAGTGTGACTAGAGAATCTGATGATAGTAGTTTCTGACTTATAAAAACTGTTTTGAACATTTCAGTAAGGGTAAATATAATCCCTTTGAGTATCACACTGTGCTTTTCATTTCAGGCAGGCATTTATAGACACTAACTGCTCATTGTCTTGTGACTTGAGTAATTGCTTTTACTTGGACAAATGAATTATGAAATAATACCATTTCATCAGGCAATTTTTTGCACAGCTATATATGACAGCATAACATAAAAAAAGGCATTGAAATGTCAAGCATGCTTATAAAACAAAGGAGCAGCTTCTGAATGGAGGGTGTATGATAGGAACAATTCTTTAGTGGTAGTTTACGGGGAATGCTTTTTAAATGCAGATATACATTTTCCAGGTCTGACATTCTTCCCTCTGTGCAACCTTAAAATCTTGATGTATTACTACATCATGTAAGATTTCAAGGCCCTTATTTTTTTTTAAGAAATAATAATAATAATAATAATAATAATATATCCCTTATATAAAGTATTGGGATATCAGCTGTAGTTTAGAAACTACCTTATGCCAGCTACTGAAGATGGATTTCTAGTTATGTGGCAGATTGATTAGTTCAAATGTATGGATGAACACACTTCATTTAAAATATTAATTCCTGCTAGTATCAAGCTCTTTAAGGTCTTAAGCTCAGCACAAACAATAAATGAAGCAAAATGCAGACAGTCAAACCTGTGCACGTCTGCATATATCAGCATCCATCAGGTGCAACCACAAGTCAAGTCTACATACTGATAGAAATAATTACCACCCCCATTACTTATTTCACTGCCTTCTGAGATTCCTTGCAGCTGTATTTTGGGGGTTTTTTTTCTGGACAATGGACAGCTCCCAAAGAAAGAGAATTGTCCGGTGGCACTGCAGTGTACCTCTGAAGCCTGTAAGAGAGCAGAAGGTATGTACATTTGTTTCACTTGTAAACAGATTAAACATTGTTGTCTTTGGTCACTGTATTTAACACTTTTTCAAGAATCCTGTTATTGAGCTGGGTTCATCAAAAGAGACATATGCACAACACAGCTGGGACTGACTGACTGAGCACAGATGTGTATCTAGTAAATTGTTTGTGACAGCGACTGTAGTTAATTGTGATGGCTGACAGGTACGTTGGAGTCCAGTCAACTCAGTGAACTGTTGATGAGTGTGGTATGAGGCATGGTATATATTAACAGCAAGTGGAAAATTTATGTCACCCATGACTGGAAATTCAAATCACATTCAGACAAATAAAGCAAACTGGAGCTGCTCGTAACCCTTTTACTTGCTTTTGCTTTTCTTGTTGTCCTTAATATTAGAAGAGTGTGATAATGTTTATTTCTCATAAACATAGAATAGTTTGGTTAAAAAGTTGTAACTTTTTCACTGGAACCATAATTTTTATTGCTGGTGCTATTATTATAATAGCAAGAAAAGAAAAAAAAAAGTGCTTTGGTTCACTCCACACAATTTCTTCCCAGAGTTTCATTTGTGAACTCAATCAATCTTCAGTTTTGTTTACAATTTATCTGCGTCTGTTTCCTTAGACTATGTCTTTGTGCCTTTCTTCTCCTCCTTGCTACCAATTCCCCCTTACAAATGTAGTGAAACATCAAATGAACTTTTTTTTCCTGTTGTGAAGTAAAAGCTGTGCAACAATCACATTTCATTTTTCTAAAACTGAATTTGGAGACTTTGAGATAAAATAGTAGTCATAGATGATTCAGTGAGAACCAAATATGATAGATTTGGAGAAGCTCTGAAAGAAGCTTCGTTAAGCATTATTATCAGCAACAGAAGTTCTTGTTAACTGTGCTTAGGGCTTAGACACTGGATGAAGCAGGGCTGTCAAACCCATTTTGGGGAACAGAAACGTTTTCAGGGTTCTTTCCTTTTTGTATAACCTGAGTGGCATGGAAGTCACTTTGAGTCACAAATAAATGCTCTAGAGATCCCACAGCATGGCCTCTATTAGTCTACTACACCGTTGAAATTTAACTTAATTCTGTCACTCTCTGTTGCTGGTCCTCCAATTGAATTGCCAGAGTTTTATAAATTAATGTTTCTAATATTGCAAAAACTAGATAAGAGAGCTATGAATGTGAAATGCTCAGAAGAAAGGAGGGGCACAAATACTAAAAATTGCCTCTACTTAGTTGCATAAAAGACTCTACAACTCTTTTCTTTTTTCTAAACCCCTACAATTCCAGGAAACAACCTGGGTATCCTACCAGGAGAATGTAGGATTATACCAGTCTGCATGATTTTTATGTGAGCTAAATAATTATATCTCTCATGCATTTTTCCTTCCCTCATATGATTTCTGCTTAAATAGATGATCTGAAGGTCTGCCTTGGGAATCAAACTCTTATTTTGATTTAAGGTGACAGGAGACTCACACTGCTATTTCTCAGTTCCTAGACACACACTGTGAGCAACATCCCTTTCTCCTCTTCTTGTACCAGACCTTTTAAAGCCTCCTATGGCTACTGGTTCTTCAATAGTTCATTGGGATTAATGATTAACATGGCAGTGTAGAGGGGTGAATTTCTACTTTTTACAGTAGTCCTCTCTGTCAGCTCACATCATTCAGTAACACTCATTATTTATGTGGTCCTCTTCATCTGAAATGCACAGCAGGGAGGTGGAGCCTACCTGCACCTTAATCTTCTACTAAAAAACAGCTCTGATGAGATGTGCTTCTGTGGTATTCATTTATAATGGATTTATACAGAAAGCATAGAACACATATCTTATACCTTTTGTAACACGGCCTTACAAACTGGAGAGATGCAGCAGGACTTCCATATGTGCAGTTATTTATCACATGAAGTTTACCTACAGAGGCCACTTTCTGCAAGATGTAGTTTTAACAGAAGATGCTGAGTTAGATGAAAGTCTTCCCCAAAGAGTCATGGAGGTCGCAGTGTCAGTATAAAATTGGCATAAATTTCCAGCCAAAGGAAATAATGTTTCCACTTCTCCTTCTCTATTCACACCTCTCTGTGGTCTAGAGATGTTATATCTGGGACAGCAGGTAGAAACTGTAAAGAACTGAACTCCATGCCAATAATGCCTGAGCACTGGAACATTAGGGAGTTGCTAAAAATTGGGAGGAAAGGCAGGCTATGCACTACTGGCATTATTTTACCTGCTGTTTCAGCTAGCTCATACTCACTATGCTCTGATAAGTGCTCCAAGGCTTGGAGGCTTCTAAAATTCTGAGGATTTCCTTCTCTCAGTACAATGCCAGGTACATTGTAAGAAGTCAGAATGGGTGAACGAAATGTAACTTTCCTATCTGCAGTTTCACGTGATCTGGTTTCAAAAAGAAGAATTGAGCTGAAAGGTCTATTAACATCTAAATCTTATGTACCAGAATCTCATTTACATTAGGCTACAAGATTAGAATAAACTGAAATTAAATGTCCTTATATGGTCTTGTCTATAGTCTTGTGTCTATCTTGGTGTTCAGGTGAGAAATTTATTCCCCATAAAACGAGACTCAAAATGAGACTCTACGGAAGTTTTTAAAAACTACATGATTTGTTCACTGTCAGTGCCAGAGAAAACATCATCAAACTGTTCTCTTTTAGTATTATAGATTAGCTGAGGGGAGAGGAAGTTTTTGTTGGTACCATCTGATATGATAACTTTGTGGCACAGCTCTCCACATTTCCTTATCCTTTTGTCCAGGCAGAGCTGTTCTCTATCAATCTGCATCTGGTCCAGGTGGTGCAGCTGCAGAGCAGTGATTGCACAGAAGAGCGCCACGATGGCAAAGACAAACGTACTTGCACAGTGAAGCTTGCAAAGTGGCGTGCCCTTCTGAGTACATTATATAGGAAGCTCAGTAGGGGATAATTAAACATCAAATCTGTGTTTCTTTGAGGTGTGAAAACAGTGGTTTGAGATGGTGAAAGAGAGGACAGTGGCCACTCGCAGAGCAGAGTGAGTCTTTCTCCTATTAAAGCCAGAGGGAAAAGGATTCCTCAGAGAGAATGAAACACAAATGCTTTTACATGAGGTTGAATTTTTAAGAAAAAGGGCAGGAGTGCCCAGCCAGGGCCAGGTTGCTGTCTGTTGTTATGGCAACAGAGGGAGAATCTCCTATGAAAGAGGAAAGAGTGGAGGGAATGGAGGGCAGAAAAGAAAATGGTTTCAGCAGGAAGGCAAGGGGGTAGGAGTTTGCAAATGGAAAGAGAACAAAGCGAAGTGTCAAGGTCAGGCAGAAATGCAACCATGTCCATGATGACTGAAATGCCCTTAGAGACCTTGTACACAGCCATTCCCCTTGTGGGTGGGCAGATTTGCTGGGGTCACTTCCACAGTCATCATCTGGCTGGCACTATGCCGCCACGGTGCCCTGTCCTCCTGCACCCACTCCAGCTGAGGGCTTACATCTACCTTTGTTCACCACCTAGAGGTGCATAATATTTGCAAGGAAAACTCTTTTCATTGCCGAGGACCCCTGCATCTGCTATCTTTTTAATAAATTGAACTGATTTCAAATGGTAATTTTTATTTACTTCTTGAGGTATGTTAGGAGATGAGAGCTAGTCCGTCAACATGGGAAGCTCCATTTTTCCCCCAAGGAGCAGGCTTTCTAGACAGAATACTACTTCCAAGGTGTACTCCCAGAATTCTGACTACTGAGACGTGCAGATATTTTTGTCAGAAATAATGTCTTGATATATGATGGGTCCAGTTAGAGAGAATTACTTTCTCTCGTAGCAAAGCAACCCAGTAGGAAAGAATGAAAGTGCAGTATGAACCAGCTGGCCAGGGATGAAACTTAATACTTTGCTAAACAGATTCCAAATGAAATCCCTGTGCCCAGTGCACCAGAAGGAAGCATTATAAATCAGGACTAAGTAACACAAAACTAAGACTTTTCTTTCAGTCTTCATAATAAAAATCAAAGAAAAAGAATGAACAAACTAGTGAATCTTTCCCAAAGGGAGATTTCTATTTTCTTTATTTTTTCTCCCTTTCTTTCCTGAATAAAAAGTTCATGCTAGTCAGGCTGTTCATGAGTCAGTGCTGTTGTGAGAGCATGGCTGTCCCTGCTCCTCTAGTACTTTTGAACTGGCTAGCCCATTTCTAACAAGTATGTCAGAAAAACAGAGTTTTCAGAAGTTACACTTTTACAAGTTCTGTGAAAATTGTTAGCTAGGGGCAAGAAAAGGGCTACAGTGACACCTACACTGAGGGAAAGACCCAAGTATGAACTGCATCATTACTGCATACACACAAAGAGTGTAGATAGAATGGAGAGGTTATAAATGTTTTAATTCTCGGAAAGACTTCAATCAAATTTTAACTTTATTAGACACTATCCAGCTTTGATTTTCCTTCTCTCTTTCCCTCCACATATGAGTTCTCTAGTGTTTAATAAAAAACAAAAACATGCTACAGGCTTAGTTTACTTCATTTAAAAAGCCATTTGATGAAACACAAATTATTTGAAAACACAACTCTATTAGTTGCAGTGTTTATGGTATTATTTATTATTTAAAGCAAATGATACTTGCATTACACCATCTCAAAAAAAAGTTCTCAATACCTGTCCATTTTCTTCATATTATTCTTCATTTATTTTCACTCTCTTGTCTGGAATATTCTTATTTTCCAGATTTTTCCCTTAACTGCAGTTTCAAATCACTTCCCTGGAAGATAGTGTGAATATCCTTCTCTTCTTCCCCACAGATATTCAAGCTTGAAATGTAATTTCAGTATGAGGACCAATGGAATCCTAAAGACAATGTCTAGAATCTTATCTCACCAAGTGACGTGAAATTCTTTTAATTTAAAATAAAATATTTTCTCTTATAGTTCCTAAAGATCTCTTAAGCCTCTGTAGCACCAGTTTAGCCTCCTGGTCCATTGTCATCAAACCCATATTTTGAGGGGGAAGTCATAGAATTCAGTGTCCTCTTGGTGTCCCTTTATGTTTTCCTCACTTTCCAAAACCATACTAATGTTGATTTTATATAGTTTTTAATTTCATCAATAGATGTGCCTACATCTGTCATCTACTGGTTTTTACTTTCTTGAAACCTATAATCAAAATAAAAATTGATAGAATATTTGGACCGCTTGGACTAAAGTTAAAAATTGTAAAGGGATTTTGGAGATTTACAGCTGGGTTGTCAAATGTTGAGGATTGAGTCAGTTAAATGTGATGGCTTGATGAAGACTGGCTTTCACCTTCAGAAGAGATAACACTGCTCAGGAGGTGGTATCCCTGATGAACTACAATCTATTATGCTGTTAATTGGACAGCAAGAAATTAAACATAAATCATTCAACAGAATACAATGATATAAAATCAATTAAGTCATTGCACTGGAAAAAAATATTAAGTGCTCTACATTTGGAAACATTATGAAAAAGAGCATCAATTTCAATAAAACTTTTGTTTGATGCTGGATACAGTTATTAACACAGATTTTAGGAGATTTGAATTGGGTTAAAGTCTTTAATTTTGAATCAGGAAAAACACATCTAATATCAGCTAGTAGGGGCCAATAACTAAGCAACCACTGGCCATTGTAGTTACATGAGTTAAGGACCAAATTCAGATATAATTAAGAGATATCTAACTGTGATAATTTTCATCATATTCCACCCATGCAAAATGTACAAGAAAAATGAAAACCTGGCTTTTGAAGACATAAACTCTAACTTTTTGCTTACTTATCTGCAGTGAGACAATCCATGAAGCTTAATTTCCAGACTCATGTTAGAAGCAGTCTAAATTTGGTTGTTAGGTAAGACCTGAAAAACTAGTGAGTTTTCTGTAATTGCTGTAAGTAGGCTCTTTCACGCTCACTCTGAATGACAGAGGGGTCTTGACAAAGTTCCCCATTTCCTCCATCTCCAGTTAGCTAGCTTATTCATTTTCACTCACCTTTCCAAACAAAACACTACTTTAGATAGTTTTTCTTTTTTGTTTTAGCAAGGTTTTGGATATGGGAAACTAGGTGAACTTCCTTCTGGAAGCAGACTTTAGGAAAGAGGGACAAACCTATAATCTTTACTCAGTCTGTAGAAAAACATTGATGAGCTGAAACTTCCAAACAACATAGATCTCTTCCAGGAAGACCTTATCGTGCTGCTTCAGGACTGATCTAGAAGTTAAGTGTTCAGGTTTACTTAATAAGTATTTCAGTTTACTTTCCAGAAGCATGTCAGCTGGCACTGACTAAGTATTTTTTGTCATATATCATAACTTTCAGCTCAAAATCAACACCCAGAAATGTCTTTCATAAGCATACTCAAGCCACCAGTTAAGCAGATAGGTATGATAACTTTAATATTCTTGTAATATGTATTGGGATTTTGCTTATAATTTTATATATGCTCATCCACATACATACAGGTCTCTCTATAAAATTGCCTATGTAAAATATTACACCTATGGTCAATTTTTAACAGTTTCTTTGCTTTCAAACTTTCTGCCAGTGCCCATAAATTAAAATCCACAATTGCTGATGTTTTTAAGTTTTAAAAATTATTTAAATGTTTCCTAAAATCAGTCATTATTGTGGTTTTTGTCAGCAAATATGCTGAAAACAACCTGTCATTAGATTTAATGGGGATTCCATATGCCACTTCAGTATACAAAAACAAATTAAGTCTATAATTAACTTATTAATTCAATGCAGCACTAATTCTTAGAATTTTATCATTGCTTTCTGTAAATGGAAGTTTTAAATTCACAGCCTATCTTTAGTACTTGGGAATAGCTCCCGGAAACATGACAGCTGCTTCCCCCTCCCTGTCTCCCCAGTTATAGTGAGAATCAAACCATTAATGTACTCAGAAGCAGTAAGGTAATTATATGTTTTAGTAGTTTCATTAAGAGCTCTGAAAATATATTTCCCTATAAAATAATTTCTGTTCTCTTCAAATTGTCAAAAACATGAGGAATTTTTGGTAAGAAAAGGCTAAGGTGCTATGTTTCTTTACTTTAGACAACAGCCTCTTACAAATCAGTACTAAATGATGCACAAAAATCCCTTGATATCTTAAAGAGGGAAAAATTACATAGGTAAACAGATAAATCTTTAGTACATTTGTCTTTATGGGAGCAGCTCCTGCTGTTGGTCTCTAACCTGGAGGGCATTATTCTTTTCTAAATTGCCAGTAGTGTCTCACAGCACAGTGATAAATAGAAACCACTGAAAGAAATAACGTTCATTCTAACACACAAGAACTTTCCAGACAGACATTGGCCTCTGAGAACAAACACTTAGACGAAATAGATTAGTTGCACTTGCAGAATATATCACCCTGGTTCCCTATAAACTGGCATTATCCCAGCTGTGCAAATAAGTGCCTTTATGCCAATCATTAAGTAATAAATACATTTAAGGGAGAGTCTAAAATTTTAAGGAAAACACAGAAAAAGGTCTTTCTATATCAGTTATTTTCGGTATGAAGCCAGTGATGTATTCCCAGCACTACTTTAAAAAGTCCCTAATAATCTAGATACCTTTGTTTTATTCTATGGTAGAAAGTTTCCTTTGTTGCACAATTAATGAAACAGAAAAGAAACAAGTGCTACAGAGATGCAATTAAAAGTACTAGTTTAATAATAGAACAGATAACTCCCTGGCAATTTTCTCTCTTATTTATCATTTCACTTGAAGCTCATATGCTAAGGCAGAATTTTGTTTGTTTTTGGTTATGCTGGAATAACATTCAGCTATGCTGTTTGTGTTTTTCCTCATTAATTGTTTCAAAAGTCTGACAAAATGAAAATCCTCCTGGAAAACACAGTTATTCTGCTTTGTCTGCTAGAGGCATGGCATAAGGATTGCTTTTAAGAATTGATGTGACTAATAATTTGGGGTTTCTTTTTTCATGCAGTCAGAACCCTAGGAAGGTATTGTGAGACTACCAGCCATTTTCCCCACTACCTTTACTCTGGCCACAAGATTCTAGGAATTCAAGTGCCTGGGATGGGTTCAGCTACCAAGCACAATCTGAGCAACCCTACCTTAACTACTTCTGTCTGATAGTTTTCTTGCTTCTTTTCTTTAGGTACCAGGGGCAGTTAGGCAGACAGAACCTTCCTTGCCCCTGGGGCAAGATGTGTGTTGGGAGGGATGGGCTGTGAATGGCAGGAGGCGTAGCAAGCGCTGCAGTGAGTCCTGTCAAGGACATAGAAGGGTAGGGAAAAATGATACTGTGGCCGCTGCCAGGAAAAGAGATGGACACTGTATGTACTAAGGAGCAAGTAGCCTGCTAGGAAGTCCTTGGGCATGGATGTAGCTGAGAAAATTGTACATCTGCCTGTCATATTCATTCCCAATAGAAGCTGCGTTTTCTGTCTGTCATCATTAGACCCTGAGAACAACCCTTTTTTAAAAGTTCACCATTTTTTTGTTTTGTTTTAATATCTACAAAATTCAGTACAAAATCTGTGCTTTTATTGACATTTGGATTGACTTAATGACATGGATTTTATCTAGGACTACATGTTTGAAACGCTCTCTCTGGTTTTTTTTTTGTGTGTGGATACAATTTAGCCAAGGGAGGTGCTGGGTGTGGAAATGCCCTTTACTTGTTTCTGATACAGATACATTATTTTTTTCTATTCAATCATATTTTTTAAAAACTGTTCTGTATGCAAGCTAGACCTTTACATTTATTTGATTACAATATTAAAAATTATACTTTTATAGTAAATTCAATTTACTAATTCAATATGATTATTCCCTATCATTTGACAGTTGATTTAGGGCAGTATAAATAAGTATTGATTTCCAAAACGGTCAGTGGTTTTGCTTCCTTCCTACATCTGTCTGAAGATCTCGAAGCAAAGGGCATGTTGAACAAGCTTAAAACATCCCTAAGGTCTCCAACAAAAATTCATAAAAGACATTGAAGAGGCTTGTGGAGGATCAGAAGCAACTGGACATCAGTGGGGAGGGAGAATACACAGTCTTCTGTGTTCAATTTATCTTGATGCAAATTTTAATTACATGAAATGGACTCTTAAACCTGCATGTTAGATTCAGGTCCAAAATGAAGAACAAAGGAAATGTCTGAGTTTCACAGGCTTCTGAAGCAGTCTGTAGCCTTTCCTGACCCTGAATGTTTCTCTAACAAAGTAAATATGACAACTGTGCTGACTGAGACCTTTTTATTTTCAAGGTGCTGTAGATTTCTTAAAATTTTATTTGTTATGTCTTCATCACCTTTGATCAGCTTTGCTCATTTTTGTTTTACAGTTTTTTTCCCCTTTTCATGTTAATTTTCTTGTTATCTTTTCCATCCATCTTCTCTGGAGTACAGAATCAAAGTTTTTTCTCCTATTCACTTTTTTCTAGATTTTCTCATTTTCATTTTTCTCTAGGACTATCAATTATTTTGAAGACTACAGTAAAAGTTTTATAATACTCTCTAACTATACACATCTGCTAATCATACTTTCAAAAAAACCCCACACAGGACACTTCTCTTGCTGACTGTGTAGTACTGATTCATATTCATTTACTCCATGTCTGATCGTAATTAATTTAGAAATAGCTGAGCTGTCAATAAGCAAGCTAGTTTGAAAATTGTTCCTTCACAGACTTCCAAAGTCACCTGTGAAATTATGGAAGTATTTTTTTCACAGAAGCCTGAGCTGCCACACTGATGCTGCTGCATGTGCTGCTATCTGGTCCTACTCTTATAAATAACATAGCTAGAATTTAAATTGAAGCATTGTTATTACTTGTACTTGAACTTTGGACTATAGCATAAATTGACCCCTCATGATGTGAGTAGGGTGTATCTTATGAATTTTATTGACTGGGATTTTAAATCAGGAACTTCATGGATAGTTGGAACTGCATCAGCTAGATAAACAATTTTTTCTAATTTCAAAGTGATAAAGCATGTACCATCAAACATATGTAGAAAGTGTTTATATGTGTTTATATTGACAGAACTTCCATATTTCTTGGAGCATAGAGTACTATGTTTTTCCTATTTTTTATTTTTCAGGTCTCTTGAATTGTATTAATATTTGCCTTGAAGAAAAGAGAGATGTAAAAACCACAGGACTAATATTCTTGTGAAATTCACATTCCTTCATTTGACTGTGTAGATCAAGAGGCTTTGTATACTCATCCTTGAGGGAGACAAAAATTCCTCAGGAACTTTTATTGTCACTATAATTTTATAATTCAAGCATGAATCTGCACAGTAATACACAGGATTAACTGCAAAGTAGAAACTCCATCTCTACAGAACTAGGTACTGGCCTGAAAATAATGGTTTCCAGTCATTATCATTTTGTGTAAAACTCATATGATCTAAGAACACACAACCAATTCTTTCTTATATTTTAGTAATCAGAAGTGCTTGTTATATATACATTCCTACCTTGTCCATTTGCTCTTTCAAATGCTATTTTGAAATCTGTTAGCAGTGAATGAGATTTTCATCTTGGGAAAAAACAAAAAGCAGACTGACCTTAATAATTTTCATTTTTGAAAATATAGTAATGTTTACCAGTCATTGCCTGTATACTGATTGTTTCAGTACTCACACATTATGAAGGAAAACTCCAGAAAGCTATGCAGCAAGAAAGAGGGTCAAGAAAGATGGGTTCATGGAAATGATAAACAGACACAAGTATTATGAAAATCAAATAATTTCATAGTAGTAAGTAATCTGAGAGAAGAATAAAATGGTTAATGAGTAGCTAAATTAATTTTGATCAACCATACTGTTGAATTCATGGTTCTGAATATATTCAAACCCTGATACTTTTTTCTAAACAAAAATCTTCCCAGAAACTCTAATACAAGAAAATAGTAAAGTATAAAACCACTTGACTTAAAATTATGTATATAAATAAAGACTTAGTGTATCATGATATAATAAGATATAATGCTGAGCATAAAAAAGCAATATGAAAATGAAATGAACTTGCATTAAACATATGTGTTGGGAATACGGTAATGAAGCAGTGGTTGGATATGTTGACCATATTAAAAAAACCCCAAGGGGCTTAGAAAAAAACCCCCATACCTACTCCTTCTCAATTCACGTAACTTTAGTACAGAAATCTGACCAGCAAAGACAAGTGTTTGAGAAATAAGGTGACAGTGATATGCGGCTGTTAGAGAGATTTTTTACTGAATTGTGAAAAAAATATGAATTATTCTGTATGCAAGAAACTGGCATTACCAAAATACAAGGACAAATAAGAAATTTTCTGCCTCAATGAGTTTTATTAAGCATAGATCAAATCTAAATTAGATCCAGCAAAATTTGAAAACTAAAGATTGTCTGGTCTATGTGGAGTACTGCCACCAGTTCTTCAAGCAAAGCAAGAGAACAAAAAATTGGTCTAGCATACAGAGGGCTAGAAAAACTGTCACACACTAAACCTGAAGGAGTAAATGCTGACTAGATTATGCATGAAATCTATTCTCCTGGATAACCCATCAACCTAGGCATTTATTTCCACATATCAGCGCCATTATACAATGGTAAAGGAAATAATTCTGTAGCTTCAAAAGCAGGTTTATTAAAGATGTGATACTATCACTTCTATTTCTACTAAAATCCAAAAGACCCAAGGGAAAATTCACATGACATAACTCAATAGTTTCTAAGACGAGTTTATTAAAGTTGTGATAGTAGCTCTTCTGTATCTGCAAAAGCCCTGAAGACCAAAGGGAATGTTCTTGTGAGAATCACATTTCACCACCAAGTAGTTTGGCATAAGTCTTTTCTCAATCCAATAAAACAGAGAGCTGACAGAAAATGCAAGAGAACATGGGGTTTGCAACTGAAGAAAGGGAGTTTAATAGACTTAGCAAAGTAAGAGAGGCTGTTCAAAGTATTAAACATAATTGGCTCAAAATACTGGTTTTCTGATGGTTTCACAGATGAGAAGAGAGACAGGAGATGGGAAAATTAACACAGGTAGGAAAAAAATATTCTTTCACCTCATCCAGGTTTTCTTCAGGTTATCATGTTAAATAAAAACACAAAGGAGGCCAACAGAGAAGAAAGATTTGGCAACAGATTTATTAAATCTCTTCAGAGAGAACCAGACTATGTGTGGTTAAATTGAAGTCAATATGAAGATGGGAAGAGTAAACACAATTTTATTTCTATCCTGAAATAGGTTGATGTTTTAAAGTAAAACTTAATCTCCTCATCTTAAGTCAAAAAAGTGGATTATATAAATAAAGAAGGAAAGAAGGAAAGAAGGAAACAAAGAAGGAAAGAAAGAAAGAAAGAAAGAAAGAAAGAAAGAAAGAAAGAGAGAAAGAAAGAAAGAGAAAGAAAGAGAAAGAAAGAGAGAAAGAGAGAAAGAGAGAAAGAGAGAAAGAAAGAGAGAAAGAGAGAAAGAGAGAAAGAGAGAAAGAAAGAAAGAAAGAAAGAAAGAAAGAAAGAAAGAAAGAAAGAAAGAAAGAAAGAAAGAAAGAAAGAAAGAAAAAGAAAAAGAAAGAATGGGATTTGGATCTTCATGTCAATACATTTTCTTGACTGTTATTGTGTGAATTATTATATGCTACAGTATATAACATAATACTAAATGAAATAACACAACCAAATCAAACTGTTTCAAACAAAAAAATCTTGAAGATTGGAAAAACAAAACCTTGAAGTTTGTGGGTTAGGGTATTACTAGCAAAAATTCAGTAGCAGGTTTGGTAACTAACATGAATTTTTGTTTCTAAAAAGAAAAAAATTTAACTTTTGGAATATAACTCTATTTGAAGAGAGAGAGAGAGAATGAGAGTAAAATACACCATTTTCTAGGGAGACAGTGATGTTTCCATAGGCTTCTGAGATACACAGATACACAGGAGGACAGTACTGTTGAAATGGGGTAGAGCATTTGATAGACAATACTCTAGCTGCTACAGCTTTTCTGTACATAAATAGATTTTATTGAGGCACTTTTGCTTAGTACCTTTAGCATTAACAAGACAGAACTTTTAAGATAAGCAGCATTTTTATTGAAACTAGGTTTTAAAGTCCAAACTACTAACTTATACAAATCTTCTGTCTCAGGAAATTTGACATTATAATTCTATATTCAAGTTCACCAAATTCTATTTGCTAAAAAACCTTATGATATGTTTATTTTCTAAAAAACATATGATAATGCACAGTTATTAAAAATAATATCAAATTAAATTAGGGTTAGTCTTAAGTAAATAATAGTGATTTATGAAGTATATTGTTAAGTGTATAAGATCTTAAAGGTTTTCCTCAGCATAATAAACTTTAGGAGAAGGGTAAATGGAACCCTACCAAATTGCTGTAATATGCAGATACTGAGCTGTGATGTTTCATCAAAACTGAATGTATGTTGTAACAAACTTAATATGATCTAGTAAAACTTTGGAATCAGCTTTTTCAATTTTCTTTGGCGCCCATGCAGCCCTTGACAATAACCAATTCTCAGAGGATGTCAGATAAGTTAATTAATTTACTAAAAGACATTTCTGCAGATAAGCTGATGTGAAAACAGTGAATTTGTTTGTTTAGAAAGGTGTTGACTTCATCTGTATCCTGAGGAATTGAAAGCTCAGCTTGCCTTCTTCCATGCAAACTGGAAGCAACAAAAAATAGTAATTCTAGACTAGATTTAGTGAAGAGTTAGGAAACACATCTCCAGTCTTCTAGCTCATCTTCAGTACAAAGGTATTTCCAGATGACTAAAATTGTAGCTAAAAGTGTGAGCAGATCATCCTCTACATAATTTATGTATTCCTTTGAGTGCACTTATTAATTCAAGAATAGACCTGGCCTAACTTGGCAAGATGGCTTTCATGCCAAAGCTGGCACATGTCCTTGTAACTGCTTGTCTGGATTTGTAACTGTATCCTGCTTTAGAATTTTAACATTTTCTACAAAGAAATGAAATCTTTTTTTTCTTAAGCAACAATGCAATGCCTTGTACAGTCACTGAAATCATAAAAAGATTATAAAAGTGTTTATGTCTTTCCTTTAGGTGACTTACAAAGGGAAAGGAAACGCAAGGTAAAGCCTGAACTATTCATGGCATAGGACAAACCAGTGTCATAACCTGTGACCTGGTGTGTGATGCACTACAAATTACCTGCAGAGACTGGAACACGTACCTGACTTATTACTGTGAGAGTGCTGTGAGTAATATAGTCTCACCTAGCAAACAGTTAGGACTGTTATAACTCAGGTGGTCAAGTCACAGTTATGACACCATTGACTTGTTAATGAAAGGCCCTCAAATGTTATCAATTTTTTTACTTTTGTTTCTTTTTCTCTTCATGATGGTCAAGATTGTATTAGAGAAATTAAAATTCTAATAAAAATAGATAATAGATAATAGACAATAGATAATAGATAATAATATGTAATATATAATATATAATTATTATATAATTATTATATATTGTATATTATATAATTAGACAATACATAACTGAATATGATTTTTAAGTGACTTTTAATTGCAGCAGTCAATTCATGTACTAACATTAGAAACTCCTTTACCTGCTCCTTCATTTGCCATAATGATTTTTGTTATAGAATATTTCAAAATTTTGAATGAGATGTATAGAAACACAAATTAATTACAGAATCATAAAAGCAATCATAATACAATCTCCAAGGTTGGAAGAGACATTTAAGATCACCAGGTCCAGCTGCCAGTGCAGCACTACCATCGTAACCTGTAATCTACTAAACCACATCACCCAGCTGCACCATTCCAGGCCAGCTGCAGGTTGAGGAAGCTGTGGATTTCAGGAAAGCAACCCCCCAGTGTTCATACTGATATTTTAAATAGGATGGTGAGAACACTCCCCACAATCAGGTCTTGTATTATTTGCATATTTCAATTTTATTAACACTGCTACAGTAGGTTAAAAAGGCCTCAGAGAACTAGAGTGGTGGATATTGCTTCTTATCTGTAATATCCCTGTGATCAGATTTTCTAGAATAATGCCTTGAAAATTTCCGCATCTAAATTTAGAAACCTTTAAATAGTAAGTTCCAAACCTCTACTTTCTCTCCTGCATTTACCCTCTCTGTATGTGCATTGTTAGATACTTCCTAATTGTACAAGAAAGTATTGATCTAACTTTCTTCATTAATTTACCCATATCCTTATCAAATTGAAACTATTTTTTTAGAACAATAAATAGAACCCACGAAAAGCAGCATTATTTTGGAGAATGGTTATTTATCCTGGCTTTTCTTAAACATTTTGAAATAGGAAGAAAAATCAAGAACCTTCTCAACTGTACCTTTTTTTCCCTACACATGTGAATGAATCCTGGTTCCTCCCTACTTTGACAATGAATATCACATTTGAAAATAACTTTTCGAAACTAATAATATGCATCATATACAGTTGTATACACTAAAGCTTTCTGTCGAGAGTCTTCTAATCACTTTTCCATTCAACTTGATATATTCTTTAGACATTTTCCAAGATCAAGGACTTTTTATTATAATCTGAAAAACACTGGCCTTGAAACTTACTGTGGCAGAGCCACGTTAAGGGTAGTCAACAATAATGCAGAAAAAAACCCTCATATATTTGTTCAATTCCTTTTCAGGGACAAAACTTCAAATGAAAAATTATGAAAGTACATTTAAGTTCACTCAAACTGATGTAATTCCAAGCTCCTGGTCACAAAGGCTGCTTATTCTCAGAGCTGATCCTGCATATGCTAATAAAATTATCCAGAGATCATGAAGAAAAGACAAGTTCTTTGCTTCATGCAGCTATACCCCTTTCAATCAACCTCATGCTGAGAGCCATTTATTACCATAACATATGACACAGAAAATCTTAAGAGGCAGTAAGGGGCAAATTTTCAGATTATCACAAGCCATTCTAGCTGTGACTTTCTCATTAACTTTAAATGAATCATGTGGCTTAGACCAGCTCAACGCTTTGAAATATACCCCTACACATGCCCCAGAATAAACCTTTACAAACATAATAATTTTCCATATTTGACTTATTCTCTATAAAGTAACAGAAGTCAGCAACTAAGGAGACTGTTCACAAATAGTCTTCAAACTGCAGAGGGCCTCACATTGTGTTTGTGGTGACCTTGTAGTATGCATGGGGACATGCCTCAGCTCTTCAGCAATTCCAAGTCAGGAAGGGAGATAAAAGAAAAGAAACTTCTGGCCATAAGGCGCCATTAATGATCCTACACCACCATTAGCTGTGCCAGTTTCCTTTGATTTAAAGAAGCTTGCAAAATGCAGTTAATGAGAAATGATTTTTTGTTTTTTAATCCAGTAATCTAACTGAAGTAACATCAACATAAAGCAACAAAGTTTTATTAGAGAGGCACCTGAGATGGTATACAGCTTTATGCACCCAAAATGAGAATGTAACAATGATATGCCATCTTTTTTATCCTTTCTTCTCAAATGGAAAGTTTTTTACTCCTCTCTACCCAAATCTTGCTGTCTATTACATGCTCAAAGGCCATAATTATTTCAAAAATAGGCTTTTGAGAAAAGCACATAATTAGTCCAGTGCAGCTGGTATAAAAATTACTGGCAGGAGTAGTGGTATCATTAAAAAATTGGAACTAAAGCACACCAACTATACTCCAGGGCAAGTTAAACACACAGAAACTCTAGTAAATATTTTAGCATCCAGGATAGTACACACTCAGGGCACCCAATTTTTTTTAACACCTCTGATCCAGACACAACAGAAAGTAATTTCTGCCAAAATGAAACTATAGTGCCTTCTGGTTTACAGAAGTTTGGCAAGGTGATTTTCTTTGACTCTTACATAGAATTAGACTGCAGTAGAAAAAAAGGCAAGTTTGCTCCAGAGTCATGCAATGATAGTAGAATTCCAATTTTTATTTCAGCTATTTTCTTCTCTATGAGAAAAGTCTTTGAAATTATGAATTGGAATACAAACTAATTTGTAATAACTGTGTTACTCTGTAGGGAAGCTAATATAGTAGCTTTCTCAGATTAGACACATCCCCCTTGGTTGTGACTTTCTTGGAATTATTTAAGAGCCTACCCTGGGATGCTCTTAGAACTGAGAAACCTACAACCAAAAGAGTTTCAGGAATCTCATGTGTTAGATACACAGTTTGATTGCTCTTGCTGATTATTGTGCTAAAAATCCCTAAAAGAAGGAGCAACAGCTTAGTAGGGAGAGAGCACAAGGAACCACAGTGCAGCAATGAATAGTGGCTGGTCCCAAGAGTCAGTCAGGAGAAACTGAAATGAGAAGTCCGTGATTTCAACCACACTGTACAGATGCGTTGTAGAAAGCCTACGTATTGCAGTAGACCCAAAATACCTCTTTGTTTAAAGCTGGCTTGGGAAACCTGAACCAAAGATATATTTTAGAACTTCTTTCCCCTCCTGAATCTATTTTGCTTCAGCTTCACTTCTGTTTATTTGTCTCTTCATTCTATAAGTCTTCTGATCTTTTCTTCTCCTTTCCTGCATACTTTTCTATATGTTCATGTCTATTTTTCTCCCCCATCTGTGTCTTTTGTGTGTGAACAGTATTATCTTTGTCACTGTATTTTTATTGCCCATGAAAAATAAACACTTGAGAAATAATCACTGCACAGTGGCCAAACAGGAGGCAATCCTTCCTATAAATACTACTTTTGTGTAATGGGCATGGTCAGATCAATGCTAGAAATATAGTGAGAACAATTCATCTACATCATTTTTTTCCTCTACAGAAACGTCGCTGTGGTTTTTTCATACTTTAAACTCCATGTAGAATTTATCTTTTTTCCCTCTCTCATTTTTTTAGGTCTTGCTCTTTCATACTTCTACTTTATGAAAAACATGCTTCTGTCATAGAGACTCTCTCAAAGTCATCATTCATCCATGTGTTAAGACATCTGCAAGCTTTCTTTTCCTACATCAATGACACAGTTTCCTTTTTACTCTAACACTTTTTGTTCTTCCTATTTTATAATGCATGCACAGTTGTGTTATAAAGACTCATCAAAGTCACCACTGTTCTACATTTATCTGCACTGAACTAGCTTTGTCATTTATTAGTCTTTTAAATGTTCTATATTTTCTATCTAGTTACATTCTCCTTCATTATTTATTGTTCCTTTATCATCTCTTTCTGATTCACATTACTCTGCTCTTTGACTTTAATATTCTGGACCTAAAATACTTGTCACTAAATCTTCAAAGTCAAAAGTCTTAGCACTGATTTATCGTAAGTTAGTAATGTAACTTCTTATAAATTAACATTATTTGAATAAACACACCCATTCCTGCTTTGGGAAGCTAAAAGCAGGATTTTGAAACACTGTGTGAGGGTATGTTAATGAAATCCCCATTGATTTTGATGGGCATGGTATTGCTTTAATCCTGAGGTATGCTTTAGCACTTTAAATTGAGGATCTAACACACATTTATTAAAATGATTGCCCACTTTAGATCCCAACTGCTAAATTCTGCCCTTGAGCCATCATGCCACTTCATTGGTTCAGTGTGTGGCATGCCAAAGCAAAGGGGAAAGTTTTGCCCACAGCATACACAATCAGACTTCAAAGTACAGACATTTTAACTTGGGATTGTTTAACAGTCATTAGAGTTAATCACAAGCATGGATCAAGAAAGTAAATCTCCTAAATGCTTCATACTTTTTATGCATCTCTTATGATGGTAACAAGCTCTGCTCAGTGTGCTCATCAATCCCTTTACCCTAGGAAGAGAAAAATAGTTCTGTCTTGTTTATTAGATGCTCTGTCATTCAGTCAGTGGTACATGCCTCTAGGAAAAGTAGTTCCACCTGGTAAGGTGGACTATGAGAAAGATCAGTGTCGTTACACTTACCTAATATAAAGCTTATGAGGCAAAGAAACAAGTTAGAAAATGTATTTACACAGAAAGTACATTTGAGAAGATTTACATTCATGTTGGATTTTTTTGTGCAGTTGTGAAGTTTAGTGAAAACACTGCCAAAGTCACACTCTTGAGTAGTAGTCTCAAAGAGCATTAAACACTGACCAGTAAAACAACTTCCTCAAAAGCCCTACAAATGTGACAGATATTTGAGATTCTTCCTCTACAGTAGCTACCTCTCTTTTAGAGCATGTCCATGCTTGCACAGTCTACACAGTCAAGAGTTCATCAGCCAAAACAGTGAAAAAGACAATCATATTAGCAACAATATTTTTTTATCCATGACATTTTTTGTGTGTTGGTGTTTTTGCATGTTGGGGGTTTTATGCTTTATTTTATATCCTCCTGTAGTCCTAAAGAAGTTTTAAGGAGATGGAAGGCATCTCTCACTTCCTTTTCTGTGTCTCATTGCAACTATTTCTTCTCTCAAAGTTTCTTATTTATTTATTTGACAGACTGTTATAAACAGGTGTCATGGTTTGCACCCTGACAGCAGCCAAACACCATGTAGCCCCTTGCTCAGCCTCCCACCACTGAGCTCAGGGAGAGAACTGGAATAGTAGGAGCGAGGAAATTCGTGAGTTATTTTAATAGCGAAAGCAAAGTAAAAAACTCTGTATGCAAGCAAAATAAAACAAATTTTATTTTGCAAATTCATCACTTCCCATTGATAGGCTGGTGTTCAGCTGTCCCCTAGGAAGCTGGGTTCCCTCACATGTTAACAGGGACGTTGGAAGACAAATGGCATAACTCCTAACGTTCCCCCTGCTTCCTTCTTCTTCACCTCACTTCATGTACTGATCATAATGTCATATGGTATGAGCCATCCCTGTGGTCAGGGGGTCAGCTGACCCTGCTGGTAGATCTTCCTTTAATATCTGTTGGCATTAGTATCATTTAAAAGAAAAAAAGCGTGCATCTAAGGATTCAAGCTTCACTAAAAGTTATTGAAAATTTTATTATCATTTTCAACTATGCAATTTTCTATCCACCCTCAATATTTATTAATAAATTAATAAATTTTATTGATATTTAATTCTTGCTTTTTGTTGCAGCTAAATTTTCATAAATTTAGAAGTTTTAAGATAAACTACCTATTTCAAAAGTACTGAACCCATTGTAGAAAGAGTTTACAAAGACATCAATCCACTCTTTTCCTCAGGCCTTTGGTGAGAATTCCTGCAGTTCAAAAAAGGATTTAAAGCTCTTCCATGCTAACGAGAAGTGGATGTTGTGACCAAGGGAGGGATTGCTGTAGATTTAGGATAGGAGATATGTGCTTTCATTAGCTTCGCAACTCTCTTCTCAGTAGAGAAATTATGGAGTGCAGATGTAGAGTGCAGTATTTGTCATGAAGAATATTTGCTGCTACTTTAAATCTCCTTGACCTAATTTCTTTTGTTTGGAAATTCCTTATTTTCAAAGCTCAGTTAGTTATGTTTATTGTGTACACTCTGTATAGTTTTTGCACATGATTAATCTCCCGTTTGTACTGATTCTTCATGCTTAGAGGCCAATAAATCCAAAGATTTCCTTGTACCGTCCCAAAGATTGCTTTTCTTAATTTTCTGGATTGAGCACAGAACATTTGCAGAGAACAATCTAATAGTTCATTCAAAATGAATTTAGGTATTAACTTCATAACTTTACACTTTCCATCTTATAGAGTTTTACAAATGCATTGTAATGACAGAATCAAAGAATCATAAAATGTCCTGAGTTAGAGAGGATCCACAAGGATTATCGAATCCAATTCCTGGCCCTACCACAGGACCACTCCTCCCTTCCCCAAAAAATAACCAAGGTAATTATTTTTAATATAATGAAAAAGAAGCTTCATTGTTAACAATGCTTCACAGACAATAATGTCTGCCAACACCCATGCAAATATATCGAGGATATTTTGATTTCAATAAATGCCTGCATTGTGGTTCATCTTTCTGTCTCTCCATACCAAAGTCTGGCAATAAACATTGGCTTGTGACATTTAAAGTTGTACCTAATTTTTGGTCTTACAAAGATGGGAACTCTCAGCAGAGAGTTCTTAAAGACATTTGTCTGTCACCATTTCATTTAATACATCAAATTACATGTTACTTTTAATTTGAATGAAAGAATGAAAGATTAAAGCATTTGCCTTAAACCAAGCATATTTAACTAGACTGCAAATGAACACCATAAGAAAGGTATTTAACCACAGAGAACTGTAAGTTGACTAATGTATATTTTTCTTTGTTTTAATTTATTAAAAGAAACTTATAATTATTAGTACATATTTTACATAGTGAAAAGTGAAAGAAACCTAATTATTAACTCATACTAAGGAAAAAATAGACATTAATAACTAGCTAATTTTGCACATGATGCAAATGTGCATTTGTGCATGTTGAGTGAAGGGGCAAATAAAAGTGCTTAAAAATCCCAACTTTCTATATACCAAGCATTTCCATGCAAATTAGTCAGAAATTAGTACCTGTAAGAACTGTTAATGTGAATTGTCTTATTGCACCAAGTGATTATGAAAAGGAGAAATGGAGGAAGAATATGTTTATTCTTCACAAGATTCTTCCTAACTTCCCTCATAGAAATGCAGGAACTATGTGGATCAGATGGTACTGCATCTGCTTTGCGAAACAGTTGCTGAACTTGTGAGAGCTCCCTTTATAATTACATTTTTTTTCTGATTACAGAAAAATTCCATAAATTCCTTTTATCACACTTAAAATATGGCAAATGAATCAATTTTTCAAAAGAGAAATCAAAAGTCTGTATTGTTTTTCTTCAACTGGAAGAACATTTGTATTCTTAGAGAAGAAAAAAACACCTGGATTGTTAGCATTTCTGGTATTCTAATTCCATTGTTTTTTTCCAAGTTTCAGTATATAGTGTGTTTTATAAGACTTTCCATTCTGGTTATTTTTTCAGGCCTATAATGGCAAAATCATTCCATTCCAGATTTTCTTCAGATATCCTATGGTTCTGACTAACAAATAAAGATGGTTTTATTTTTATTATGGTGTATCCATAAGGACTGCATATTGACAGTATTTACAGTTTGCAAACTTCACAGAGTTTTTCAGAAAAATCATCCAAAACCAAAACAAAAACTAAAGAAACTCATAAGTTTGTAAGATGGTCACAAAACATACTATAACTGTACAAGAGTGCTGGCATTCTATCATTGCCACAGTTAAAATATACAAACTACTATCACAGTATAAAGCAAAACAATTATCCAGAGAAACTTATTTTAAAAATCAGAGATTAATAAAAAGATACAGATTTTTTTTACCTTCACAGCTGGAAAAATTCTTGCATCTATGGAATCTTCCTACAGTTAGATTTTGAAAGCTGGAAAAAATAAATAAAAAACCCCAAAACAAAACAACAATCTTAATGCAGTAAATATGTGACACATAGGTGTCCATTTTAGGCAGTCTGGAAGTACACATTTGCAGTCCATGGAAATGAACTGGCATATGATATACACAAATCAGAAAAGAACTATCACAAAAGTTTAAAATTGTTTCAATAGGGACACAATTGTCTGAAGTAATGTAAAATATGTCCTGCAATAGATTATGAAAAGTAGGGACTTTTCTGTCACCTGGTATTGTGAATTCATTAATGATTCCTAGAGATAACACTGAACTTTATCTATTCCACTCTGTTCAATTTATTTTCTTGAAATTTATGCCTTAAGGGAAATGAAAGACAGTTCTTTTTGCTTATTTAATTTCTCTTCTTATGTACAGATATGTTATTGTGAGTGTGATCATCACTGTAATGTAGAAATATGGGTCCCACATAAAGGTCATATGAAACACTAATAGTAGTCAAAAATATTTTAAACATAAATTATGTTACATCAATCTTCAGAAAAAGTTTCTAGAATCTGCCAGTTTCCTTAATGATGAGTCAGGGTGTCACTTCATCACATTTATTTTATTTTTTTTAATTCTCATTTGAAGAAATGCCTTACGGATCTGGGTCAGAGAGTGTCTTTTTTATTATTACTTACTCACCATAACACCATTTTAAGAAGGTAGTAATGACTTTGAGTGATCTAGTATAAATGATTGTGTCTTATGTCAGTTTCCATTTGTTAATGAAAAAGTGCATATTTTGCCATTTTCACCATGATTAACTCTATAATTCTCTCTTCAGGTTTAATGTAATATCTGACAAACTGATCTCTTGTTTTAATTACAATACCAATTACATTTACATGATAACTATTTCATATTTTGCAGGTTTTCCCTAACAAAAACAGTGAGTATTAGCATTGTTCAAAGATGGTAGAAAAAAAGCAAAATTGTGTGAGCATGAGAAAGCAAGGAGAATAATACCCTAAAGGTAGAGTTCTAAAATGCCAAGTGCCCTTTCTCAGCCTCAACCATTCATTCTGAAAATGGCCTATCAAAAAGGCTTAGAGGGAGCAGTTTAATTACTGTTCCTTTGACAAATGTAATATATTTTCAGAAGCAGGCCCATACATTTATTTAGGACCAAATGTTGTACAACAAAACTGTCCTCAGAGGTATTTCATTCTACCATCCTATTTTTTTCCACCTGGCTTGCACTACTTTTTCTTTTTTCTAATGACTATGTCATTCCTAGAGACATTTTAAAATGAGTCTTAAATCATGTTTTTCTTTAACAGAACACAAGCTACAGGAGCAGGGTCGGCGGAAGAGAAAAATAGTGTAAATAATCACAAAGTTTTTATAATGATTTCATAAGAAAAGAATGACCAACAACCCTATACCGGTTTCTATATATCTTGTCCTGAACTCAGCTGAGAAACACACTTAAGACCTCTCCTGGATCCTTACAGATATGAAAGTCCAACATACTTCCGCACATACTCTTTTTCCTCCCTACTCTCAGGAAATACAGCAAGACATTGACAACTTCTTTAGTTATATAAAGTTAAAAAGAAAACTAAAGCCGGCTGGAAGGCATTTTTTGTAAGCAGTGAACTCAGATGAAAGTTCAGAAGGCGATGACCACTTCTTGAGAGTATCCAACTGGTAAAAGCCAGTTTCAGGAGTAGAACTCTGCAGATCTGCAGCAGGAATAGACTGAAAAATCTTTCTGCTCTTGGCACATACTGAACATAGTACTGAATGTTCAATTATACAAGCACAAGAAGTGAGTGAGGCACTTGTTGCCACCTGTTGTGGCAAAACCAGAGTAAAATGAGTATTGGGAAAGTTTATACAGAAGCAAAAAGAAAAAAAAAATAGATAAATTTCTCCTCTCCCCACTTCATGAACCTAGTAACTATCAAACAATCCTAAATAAATCTGGTGTATTGTTCCCAGCTAACACACAGATGCGTCTATGACCTAATCCTCACAGCTATTTCTGCAGTTTTTTTTTTTTACACTAACAGGTTCTATTTATTATATGGCAGTGCAAATATATTTGTTTTATCGGCCTCTATATAGAGCTGAAATTTGTCGCCAAAGCTCAAAAATTCATCAGCTAGTTTCTGAGCACTGTAGTCTCAGTATTCTCTGCATATAGAAAAAAAGTCTAAATAGACTTTTTATTTTATCTTATCCCATGTAGCCAGAGAGTCATGTTCTTAGTAATTAGAATTGCATTCAGTGATACTTACATCTGAATAAGTTTTAGACTGTAATTGCAAAACCCATCAAAAAGAAAAAAATATAAAAAATCCCCATGTAGCATCTCTTTCCTGTATTCAAATTTGCTGAATTTAATTAAATTGTTTTTTTGCTAAATTAAACTCAATATAATTATTTCATATGTTTTTTTAAATTTGAAATATATCTTTGGAAAAGAAACAGCTATAGTTATGTACTGAGTTTAAAAATGAGTTATGGTATTGCTTGCAAATAATAAAAGATATAGCTGAAAGACAGATTTTCAGTTCGGTGCAAATGGAGGACAGTTAATATCTATTTCATCTTTTCCTTCATCCATGGAGAACATAATATAATTTTCTTTCTAAACTATCTAGACAAAGAAGAAAAAAATTCTTTCATCTTGTGCTTTTCTCTTCCAGATGTGTGTGATGATTAATCACTGTATGTGTCTAGACCCCATGGTAATCTCTGTCCCTGTTTCTGTCTCTACATTCATCTTTGACATCATGGGTTTAGTTTTAATACAGTCCGATTGATTTGTTTGCAGCTACAACACTGTTTTCATTCTTTTCCCCTCTGAAACCTCTTTACAGCACAAATACAAACTTGCCCATATTCTCAAGCTGTGTAAAATTGATTTGTGAGAACAGATTGCAAAACTTAAGTGTATGGTAATGCACATCCTAGATTGCAACGCCTGCTGTAAAGATGCTACAGCGGAGTTAAGAAGGACATGGATTTTTAGGACTTTGCAAAGATTTCCATCTCCTTTATTAATTTTTTCATCCCAACTGTCATGAAAGAAATGGGAATCAAAATAGATTTTTATGGTGTAAATAAAAATGTCTGTATTGATTCCCATGTCTCTGTCATAGCTCTTTCTTTGCATGTCTATACTACCCCTCATCCACCGGGAAAGTGAAGAAAATTAGAACCAT
The DNA here is from genome assembly GCA_013397315.1 of Donacobius atricapilla. Taxonomy (NCBI): domain Eukaryota; kingdom Metazoa; phylum Chordata; class Aves; order Passeriformes; family Mimidae; genus Donacobius; species Donacobius atricapilla. The sequence goes on from WBMY01017834.1 coordinate 464,370, forward strand.
AGGTGGATGCTCCAATAGTTCACACTTGGAAAAATAACGGTTTTGTTAGATCAAAAGAGTCATATGAAAGCTCCACACTTTTCATTTTGAGTTGGCATTGAGTGATCTTTTAATTTACTTGTGACATTTTAAAGCAAATGTAGGGCAGAGAAAATCCATTTTGGATGGATTTTTTATTGTTCTTGATCAGATCACAACAAAGTATTTCTAGTTTGGTTCCTTACTGGATTGCAAACTGGAAGATTCTTATTCCTGGTCAATTTAGTGACCAAAAAAATCTTACAAGAGTAGCTACATTAAGGAGTTGACTATTCTTAAATAAAAATAATAGAAAAACTGGAAAATCATACACAATTTCATTCTTATGTGCATTTGAAAAAACTGAAGAATCACAAAATATTTTGACCAACTTTTCCTGTATGCCTTAGGACTATTATTTGAAACAGTTTCAAGACAAATCCAGCCTAAAACTTGTCTCATACCTGAATTTTTAATTGCAAAAAATTACACAAAAGGCAGTGTCTAGGAATCCTGAGATTCAGGGACCAACTCCTCTCTCCACTCCCTCCTGATAACGTACAGATTAGAAAACCTTTCCTTATAAATATTCCGATTTTCGTCATTATTAAGGCTCTCTTTTTTATTATTCACTAGTTCAGTATTGTCTCCTTTTGAAGAAAGAAAACGTGTTTCCATGGCTTTCAGAGGAGCCAACGTAAGTAAAAAAAAAAACAAAATAATCATGATCACGTCTGTGGTTAATTCTGGAATGGAGAACTAGAACACTTGTCTTAATTTCAGCTTCTACATTTTTGAATACAACAAGTACTGCAGTTTTGATTTAATGCAATTTGTCTATAATCTGTTTAGCACTTATTGTCCCATTCCCGTGTTCTTTCCTGTGAGTGAAATACTTTTTTGTTGTTTGTTAATGAACATATTACTATAATTTAGAAAATTTTTGTGTATTGTAAATTATTTTACAGTACCAGATAGAGTTGTAAAAAATTTCAGAGACAGCTTTTCATAAATAATTTATATATGCTCAAAAATATTAGAAAAAAGAATATACAAAATTATTCTGCAGAAATAATGAGGGGAGAAGTCCCAAGCTGGGTTTGGTATATAGAAGATATTGAATAATATCTAAATTTACTACAGGTAAAAAAAATCTGTTGGTAGAACTGAATATCTGAGCAATAGACATGGAATAGCTTGACTGAGAGTTCTATTCACAGTCATCAATTTGCGCTGGAAACTACTTTTATTGTAATATTTTCTTTAAAACTTGGATGCTGTTATTAGCAATCTTAGTAGCATACATACAGATATATATATATATATGTAAACAAGAATTACATAATTGCATGGAAGTAGCATTTTTTCTATTTAACTTATTTCCTGAGTGTCAATTTTAAGTCACATAGGTGAAAATAAATCTTGAGTCTTGTAGAATAAAAATAAAGATAGGACCGATTAGATTCTTGTGGGCTTTGTTGGCCAGATTTGAAGCTAGCACCAGACTGCTGAATCTCACATTTATTCCACTGTAGTTAAAAACGTAAAGACTTTTACTGGTTAGTTAATTTTTACAAGCATTTTTGAACAACTAACCTAAGCATTTTTTTCATATTTAGAAATAATGAGATGTTCTACAAACACCTATAACCCAAAGTAGGTTTTCCTGAAGAAAAACAAGACAGAAAGCTGTCTGAAGTACTGAATGTGATAATCTGGCTTAAAAATATGACACTGGAAATGCAGTTTGGGATTTAGGAATGTCAAAGGCTTAGTTTCAGCAGTAAAAGTTCTAAAGAGATTCCAGAAATAAACTTATTTTCCTAAAAGAAGTTCTGAAGCTACTTGAGTTTTATAAATTATGAAAGCCATTCCTGCAGCTTATCTCTAACAATCTGTGAACATAAAGACAAAAGTCAAAAAGTTAATTTCCATATTTCAGAAGAGAAAAGTATGAACTAATTAAGAAAATTTTCTTGGCCCAGCTAAAAAGTAGAATTTGTAGCTGTATCATTCTCCTGTCTCATGGAAGGCCAAGCCCCTCTTCAAAACACTCAAAATTTTATTGTCAAAAGCAGTGCATGAAAAGACCCTTGATGGGATTTGGGGTGGAGAGAGAGGCACAGAGACGGAAAGAGGATGGGTTTTCCTGCACTTGAAATTGTTCAGTTTTTAATCTTTTATCAAAAGGAATAGCCATGTTTAATTTCTTTCCCCACTAATTATAGTCATCATTATGAACAAGATTAATCACATAAATCCTACTAAAGAGATATTAAAGGGAAATTTATAAGACTAAGGACTATAAGATTTGTCCTTTGTGACATCTATGAACCATCAAATGGAGGTAAAAAGACTGTCTGGGAAGAGAGTACAACTATCAAAATATCTATTTAACAACGAAAAATACTATAAAAATATCCAGACACTCTCAGTTTGGCTTTGTATTTTTGTGATTGTAAATGGGATTTGGAACTTGCATCCATGCATCCTGTCCCATCTTACCTTGCCATAGCAGTTGTCATTTCCTTCCAAAGCACAGCAAAACTTTGCCTCAAATATATTCTGCAAATTCAATGTATTAAAACATGCTAAACATTCTGAATCCTTCTCAGGCTAGCAATTCACCTTAACCTAATTTGTGTCAAAGTTTGGCAGTGATCAAAAATGAGAATTTAAGGACAAATTAGGATAACAAATGCTGCTCTATAGAAGGTATCGGTTCAGTTGCCTCTTTGTGACAGAGCCCAGTGTAATTTCCACAGGTGTCTCTCCTTCAGAGCTCTCATAGATCTCGAACATTACTACCATGTAATACAATTAATAATTGCTAGGTGATCAGCGAGCATCATCCCCAGCGCTGTACAAATCTCAGAGCCCAGGGAGGAAAATCACACTTTATATTTCTATCTATGGCTATTCATTATTGTAGATATGGATATGCAAACACAGACCTAATGGAATTATTCCAGTATTTAAAAAAAATACATTAAATTACTTATGAAGGAAAACTATATTTCTTTCCAATACTGACAATTCTCAAGTGGTATTATTCAATTCTCATGATTAAAATCAGCAAATATTCTTATGGTCATTCTTTTCACTAAAACTACAATTTTTATTAAGCGCATTTACTAGAAATAGTTCTTAATTTATTCATTAAGGACAATACAGTATAAAAATTGATTTTTTTAGTCCACTTTAACTAAGGGTCTTCAAAGCATAGGAGGACCCTTCCACATAATAGTCAAGACAAAAACCAGCATTTGAAATAAACAGAGCGACTATGTGAAAATGTACCCACTTGTCATTTCTGAAGTATTTTTTCTTTATAATAAGGCTTCTAAATACTCTTCATTTCAGGTCATATTTTTAACATAAAAACGTGTTAAATGGATTAGAATATTTTTATGTGTAAGGAGCTCTGAGGTTATGTCTTGGCTGCCTCTAGAAAATCAACACATGAAGGAAAAAGTACAGTGATAGGTCATTAGCTAAAAGAAAAATATGTCCAGTTTAATGGTACGTTAATAAAAATGAGTTTATGTTTTCCTCCCACTCTTTCAAAACAAGGCCTATACTGCTTAACATGTTTCAGTTCTGATACATTAGAGTTTTTTGCACATTCTTCTAAAAAGAATGATTTGATTTAAATATCAGACTGAAGTTGGTGGAGGTTTTTTTTATTATTAGAAAATAATTAAAAACCAATCTGCTTTGGATGTCCAAAAGTATTGGAACTGTTTAAAATATCATTTTGCTAGACCAATACTGAGGCTACTTCCTTAAAACAACTTTATTTTAACAGCTCTTTGTATTTTAGTGGAACATCTGTATTGACCTGTCTTCAACCTTACCTCAAATATGCAATTTTTTTACTGTACCAGTTAGATAAATTGAACCCCTCCATAAACAGTTTTGAATCATTCAATATTGAGACATCTGGTTTTTGCCCTATTCCCTCTCCTGATCTTCACCTACTTGTTTGAATACAAGCCATGAACATGCGTGACTGCATAAATACATGTTTCTTTATGCTCTAAAAAAATTCTACTCAACTGAATGATGGCTTTTTCACTTTTTGGGCTAGCGACCAGTAGTATCTCTTGCTTGAGAGAAAAAAGAAAAAAATAAATATTCATTGCATTTTTGCCTTTTCAAGATACTTTTCAGAAGCAATATGAATGTGATTAGCAATTATCTAATTAAGAGGCTTTCCCAAAAAATATAATTATTAAGCAAATCTTATCATATTTAGACAAAGCTGCAAAAAATCTTAAAATGTTTCCTAAATAAATGTTTCTTTTTGCCTGATATGCATTTCTTTGTAACAATAGCAGTAAAGTTTATTGTAAAATACGGTATGTATTGGCTTCCAAAGTTTTGGGGTTTTTTGGTGGTTTGTTTTCTTTTTTTTTTAAGAAATCAGACATATTAATTTAAAGTTAATAAGTGTCTTAGACTCACACTCTTATAACAACTCTGACTTTGCTCCAGTAAAATCTTCCTTAAAATGTTATCATATGCAATTTGTGAGTGGCCATATGGTACTGAGATACAACGTTTTCTTCCCTTACACCAGTTAGGAACCACTCCTCGTGCCTGTGCAATATAAAATATTGACAACAATACCTGATCTCTTCACTGAAGATTTTAAAATTAAAACCTTAAAATACTGAAATGACAAATCAATGCATATTTCATTATTGTTTAGATGATGTATATTCCATTTACATTTAGAAGAAATAATTATTTAAAAAAAATAAAATGTCAAAGTAGAATTATCTATTTTTTGCTAGCTTTTTCATGAGTTGAGCATGAATAGAAAGCATACACTAGTTTAATTTGGTAGGCATCCCTTGTATCCCATTAAACCACTTTGATATTAAAGATTAGAATTTATTAATAATCTTCAGACTGTGGTAACAAGAAAAGAATTGTGCAAACTATATTGAAAACATGCAAAAGTCAGTCTGAAAGACAATATCCTCTGAATATCATGTTGCAGTAACTTTTCAGTTTGCTCAATAAAAGCTAGACTCAAATCAGCAATTCAATCTCTAAAAATGTTCCCCTGAAGAAATTATTCTACAGTAGGAACTTCAGAGTATGAAAGTCTCAAAAGGAACACAGAAAATGGGAATATTCTAATGGGTTCCTAGACTTCCTAAAATGCACACTAATTACTTTTGATCTTTTATATCAAAAGAGCAACAGGTGGTTGTTTTCTAAAATCAAAGGTTCCAGTGACTTTGAAGATTCACAGAAATTTTCAAGGAGGGGAAATTTATTAGCTAGTCAACATTTTCCTTGAGGTTTCACTTCAAACATTTTCTCATAGAATGGAAACCAGGAAACCAGACACTTCTAAGTGTTTAAAGGCAGAGGTAATCTATTTCGTCTATCACTTAGAGAATGGTTTCTCTTTGCTGTACAAAAATAAGAATTAAATACATGAGTTGATTTTAAATTTACAGACCAGTCATGGTTATGTGCCAAGGTAAGGCCAGACAGAATCTCTACTATGGGATAATTTTTTACACATAGAGGTATCTACAAGTGAGGCCTGATATTCAAAAAAATAATGGCATCTAACCTATATTTTTTTAATATATTTTTTAAAATTTTATTTTGTGGTGATGGTGGTGTGACATAAATTCATAATGCATTCATATTAATAAAGTGAAGGGTTGTAGTTCAGGTGCTATTCTTCTCATTAGAGTATGAATATCCATGGAAATACCATGTCATCAATTTTTTCTGTTCTCCTTCCTTCAGGCAAAACTTTGCATTATCATCCAGATGATTGTTTGGAAAGTTGTAATATGGATTTCATCTCCGTCTGATTGACTAAACTCCAGCTCATACGGCACTATTTCCTAGAGCCAGGATTTAATCAGAGTGACTTGATAAATGTCTACTTCAGAATTTTTTCCTGTGAGAAATGTTTTGCACTGATAACTAGACCATTTCATATGTATTTGCACAACCAAATGAATTGTACTGATTAGCAACACTTAGTATCTGTTCAAGCACCTATTTCAGTGGATGTTTAAATTCTCTAATTTTAAACCTTTTATGTTTGAATACTCAAGTCAATATTCAAGCTTATTGGGAATGCATATAATTTTTGCCTGCAGCTTAGAATACTGAACTATTTAATGAGGTGCTACCTCTCAGGATTGAGATCAGTATCACCAACTTTCTAATAAATATTCAACCATGGAGAGACAGAGCATTTTCTCAAACCTGCTGGGCTCCTGTAGTGCTGAATGTTTCATGTAAATATGGCTGAATGAACGAAAACTTTGTCATGCTGAATATTATCAAGAAATTCAGTTCCTGGACTATAACTTTTCTTGTTTTCTAGCTTCTTTGGTTCATTTATTCCATCAATTAGCAAAAATATTTGAATATGTCAGTTTCAGTAATTTCAATGCATAAGACAAATGGAAATTAAGTTAAATATGGCACTGAGTCTCTAAACTCAAGACTTCAATATGTGTTCATTTGATTGGTGACTCTAAGTCATGCATAGACAGGTTCAAAACCTGAAACCAAACTGGTATGAATCAAACGTAATCTTTGCTGCTGGCACCAAATGAAACACTTTCAGGGGCAATTTGCAATGGCAACAAATGAAACAGGACTTAGAGCTTCAAAAATTTGTGCTCACCTACTAAATTGCTGATAATAAATCAAATTCTAAATTAAATAAAGCAAATTCTCTAACTGAAAGCTGGTTAGAAAATGTACTGTACAAGTTACATTAATTACATTGTTACTTATGCTGTGTTTATTCATTCTCTACAAAACACCATGTATCAAAACTTTATTAAGGAGTTCACTTTTCTGCTAGTAAAAGCTGAGTACTTTGATGCTGAAAGACGAACCTCCGTGCTTCAGAATACATCCAAGCCAATCTACCTTTGACCTTTACATGGGTATAGAGAACAGGAACAAAGCATGCTGATCACATAAAATCTGTCCCTGTAGTTTGCAACAGATAAATAACAATGAGAAAAAGATGAAGTTGTGTCTTACATCCTTACTTTCATCTACCTAAAGTAAAATTCCATGGAAAGCAGCTCCAATCCTTAAGCTAAAGTCTCTCTGAGTGTGTGTTATCTTTGTTTTTGCTTTCATAAATGCAGTACAGTTCATTCTCTTCTTCCAAAATATAGCAAGTCACAGTGGCACCTTGTTACAATGTGATGGTACCATTTCAGAAGAAGGCAAGTGGTATCCACTTGCCTCATTGGGCACATAGGACACAAAGTTCAGAACTTTACCTCCCAGAGGACTATAATACAGAAGCTACTATGGGATGTTCTGGATGCAGAAATTAAAGACACTCACAAGCACTTTTGCAGAAACTTTATCACCATGAAGCAAACAAAGAATTCAGACTACATTGAAGATAAAGGAAGAAAAGGAAGAAATGCCGATTACTATTCAGAGCTCTTGGATGGGACAGAAGAGATTTAGCTTCTTAAATTGCTTTTCTCTTTTTGCACAAAGCCATGACTGTACTACAAATGTCTGGTGGCAGCAGACACTTTGAAGGGAGCCAAGTCTCTTCAGTGAGCACTGGTGCAGCTTATCCAGTATGAAACTGCTGCTACTCAACTTGGGGCAGTTAAGGACAGGGACACATCACTCCCAACTCAGAGCAGTGTTGGTCTCAGCTAGCACCCTCCTCCTTCCGTGCTTGTCAGAATAGATTCAACTCTATTCTGTATGAATATGAGCATCAGCAGAGGTCTGGGATGTCTTCAGGGTGTAAAGAGTCGTGTTGTCTGCAAAGACCTTTAAACTGCATTTTAATGTAGCAGGACAATGTTCACCATATGGAGCTTTACAAAAGCTTCACTACTCATTCAATGTATGGATGTTTTTACACACTAAAATATACTGAGGAGAAAGACACCGCCTTCTTGTGTGATCTTGGAGTGGAGAGACACGAAATCATATTGTCTTTATCTTGCAGGTATTTCTGTCAATTTAAATATAAATGTGTGGCACCTAGCCTGTTAATAGCTTATTTTACTACAGAATATACACATTTCAATCCTATACTCTCTACCAAGGAGGCTTTCCATTAAATTAAGTGTCAAATGGAAACAGAAAATGAAAACAAGCAGATCTTGCCAATGCGTAGGAAATTACTACTACTTCCTGCCGTTGGGCTACAACCCCAAAGCAGGTGCTTAGTATCTCTGCCTGATTCAGATGACTATGTCACCACTTTTGGATTTCAGTATCATTTGAATAATCTCTTGCATTTCTAGCTTGTTTTCATTTCTTCCATCATAATAAATTATTAAAAATCCCCTCTGTGTCTTCATTAAATGGCTTCTATTCAAACTGACCTCTGGAGGTTAATGAGGGCTCTAAATACGCTTCAAATGGACCTAGAGTTCATAGGTTGTTGATTTATTATTTTCTTCTGACAGAACACTGCACTAAAAGCTATTTCCCTTCATTTATGTGATGTACTGTGTTCACAGTCATTATGCAAAATTCATCAAGATGTAGTCTCTGAAATTAGAGATATTTCCTCATTTCTAACTATGCATGAATGTGCACATGTATTAAGAACACTATAGGATTCATTTTGAAGGTCCTAGAATCATGAGGTATAGTGATGAAACAGCTTGCAATATCATAAGCTATTATTTCCATTGGAGATAATGGCTTACGACCATGGAAACTCTTGGGAAAAAACTGAATATGAAAGTGAAATTTAAATTGTGCCAGGATGGCAAATGTTGTGCCTAGATGTCTACACATCTTCAGTGTAGTACACAAAAGGATTATTAAGTAATCCAACAGTGAATAAAGTAGACTACCAAAACTTCTATCTGTATCAATTGTTTAAGGCAAAATAATTTAAATATATATTAACATATCTTAATATTTATATTGGGCTCATTCTATAAATAGGGGGTGTGAACCATTTCCCTCCAAAAGTATGACACAATTCAGAAGCTGAGATTGAAAAGAAAGTTTTCTGAAATCTTAAGAAGTTTCATTAGATTATGTCATGGTTTTAATAAAATTTCTCTTCGTTTATCAACCCCACTCTTTACATTTTAAAGGACATTTGGATTTCCAATTATTAATCTTCCTTATCTTGAACAAAACTTATATAATGTGTGTCTATATAAGTATAGCTTCTAGGGCTTATTCCTTCCTTTCAAAATTATTCTAGAAATTTTCCTATGAAACAACCTGTATTTGTTTGCAGCAACTTCAAGACACTATGGACAGTACTTGCTAAGACTCTTCATGTCCTATATGAGTCAAATTTGGAGTTGTTGACTGTCTAACCTTTAGCTCTACTTCTATAGATGATCTGTATTTTTTCATACTGGTGATCCTTTCAGTCACCAAAGGGACTAGCATTCTGACAAAACAAGGCAAAATTAGGTCATTGAGAGGTCATTGATGTAAAATGGAAATATTTTAAGTTTCTGATATATATTTTCAGGGGAAACAGTGTATTCTTGCATGCTCTAAGTATATCTAAAAGACTTTGATACCATAACTGCTCCTATGTGTTCACACAGTTGGCGACGATTAATTTTTTCATTTGGGGGGAAATGGTTAGTGTTTTAGCACCTACCAATGTCCCAGTCTTGGTGATTACTGTACTTCAAGCCACAGGATGTACTCCTTCCTCATGCGTATAATGATTACCTCATATAAATTATTTGCCAAAAACCATTCAATCAAACATATTTTTGGTTTAGTGCTAAAGCAGAGGTTATACACAGAAACATTTATTTTATGTGTTTATGTCTTATGTTTAACACATAAGCACATAAAAGTTTAAATCATTTAAGAACATGGGCTGAATCCTGTCTTAATGTCTGAATTTCAAATAAACTTCTCTGAGTATACCTTTTCTCCAATTCTTGGTAGAAAAAACCCCCAGAACTTTTGCAGAACAGCATAATCCTGTACAGGATATATAGATGTCTTCAGAATAATTTTAGATTACAGGCTTGAGATTTGCAAACTCTGAGCAGTACTGCAGCAAAAGGATCTGTAAGCAGAGTTTCATTTTCTTTCTCTTTATTCCTCTTTTCTTCTGAATTTTCCTCTGTTCCTGGAACAGCCACCCAATCCATCGGTACTACAGGACCCTTTTTATTCTGGATCTCTCTTCTTTCCACTACATATCTTTTAATTGATCCCCCTTACCTCAGTTTGAGTGGCATGGGCTTGAGTATTCTGTGTGTCTCAATAAGGGACATTTTCTTTGCCAGAATTCATTAGTATTAACTGTAAATATTGTTCCAGACAAGAAAAACAATGTTTTATTTGACAAATGGATAAATAAATAAGTGGAAGTATATCAAGGAAAATAAGTTAATGTGTAGCTCCTGTAAAATGCCTCAACACATTGATGCTACATAAACCAAATCATAGATGGAAAAATAATTAAAAATATTCTTTATATTTGGATGTCACATATTATTTATATAATATGTGAATTTTTAACATTGTGCAGCATCTAATAATTTTTTTAGATTTAATGAATAGTGTGATATCTGGAATTGAAACTAACATAAAAGGAGATAATACATGAAATTATTTTAATATCATATTACTTTTCTTATTTAGGATTACAAAAAGTAAGAAAAAAATGCATATTCTCCATTACATTTAGACAGTTTGCAGAGCAAGATGTTGTTGCTTCTTCTTGAATGGTATTAATCTGAAGTTTCTCAAAAAAATAAATTGCAGGTGAAATGTATCAACCTTCTTAACCCCAGTCTCATTAGTAGATGAAAATATAAAGACCCTGGGAAACACTGTTGTAATAGAGAAGAAACTCAAATTTTGGACTATAGCCAAAGACATACAAATCAGAACTTGAATGAAAGAGCAATCGTCAAGTAGATTAAAGATTTCTATGGTCATTGTAGATGCTTTAGCCAGGACTCTTCATAACACAAAATATGAAAACTTTTTAGATTCTAAAAACTGTGTTTGGTCAGAATTTCCATCATTCAGTTATGATTTCTGTCCTTGGCTTAGCCAAAATCATTTGGAAAAGCCTAGGAAGACTCATTAGCCCCTGTGTTTCAGACGTAACTTGTTAACACTTTTTCTTGAGTCAAAAGGAGCTGTCTGCAAACAGTCAGTGCTGTGTCATTAGCCTCAAGCAGAATTTTATCCAATTGTTGCTAATCTCCTAATTTGTATTTTGCTGAAAAGGAGATGAAAAAGGTTTTGATTAATTGAGTTAATGCTTAAATAAGATGCTGTTTTTTCCTCTTTGCTGTTTACAGATAATGGTATAGCTCCTGTAACTACAGATAAATTGCAATCCACTGATAAAATTCCCTTTTCTCCCACAGCTCAACTGCCTGGCTACCTCTAGGACAATATGCTTCTGGTAATATTTCCTGCTTGTTGCCATTTTGCAGAAATATTCTTGTTATATAAAAAGATGTTTTTCACCATATGTTTTCAATTTCTGTATTTTTTCTCCATGTTGAAGTTCTCAGATTCTTAGTTAAACTAAGAATATGTTTATGGGGAAGATGAACTCATTTTATATATAAAAATAAAGCCAAGAATTTCTTGTTAGCATAATTAAAACCTTAATAGTGTGGTTAAGGAATCATCACTAGTCTAATTATTACAGTAAAGTGAAGAACAATGATGCATTTAGACTATTCAGGTACATAAAACGTTAAAATACTATCAATAATCCAATTAAAATTATAGCACATCTGCAGTCCTAAGCCAGGAGAAATATTATTTACTTGTTAATGATTTTTCCTCTTATTTTTTCCCCATTACAACTTTAGTTTATTTATCTAAGTTTGCTAACATGCAAACTACTCTTTCTTCACTGGTCCACAGGTCCGGACTACACTGAAATTTACTATTTATGGTATCCTTCTATGTATGTTAGACATTATTTCTTCTGTTTCTCACTCCTAGGACCAGTTATGTCCAGATCTATTCTTCTCTTGTGTGAGTTTTGTTTTCACTTATTGCTAGTGAGTCCAGAGGTTGTCAGTGTCAAGCCTAAGTCCCATGTGTTATCACCTCATGCATTTTCTCAAACACACCATACCCTCAATCTTCTCAAGTCTCCCAGCACCATGCATCTCTACACTGCATCACTGTGGGTGGTAAAGTTATCATTTTACCTGCAACAACCTTTTGTAACTGCTATCTGTATAAAACTGCGGCTGTTAAATACACAAAAATAAACAAAAGTAAATTAAAAATTGACACCTGGTCAGTTGGAGAAATTGCTGTTGCAACTAGGCTGAGTAAAATGAAGTGGGCAAGTCAAAAGAAGCTCAGATAGAGCAAGACTGGTGAAAAAAGAGCAACCCTTTCCTTCTCAGAATTTCCTTGTTCGTTATTCTCCACGCTGGTTTTCTGTAAAAATGGATTAATAGTAAGTTTGCAATGTCTGCAAAAGGCCTTGATTTGGCACCTAGTGAATCCAACAGGACTTTTTTATTTGTCCTTTCTCCCTCTTTTCAGAGAAATAAATAAAATAGCTCCAAAAAAGATCACGAGGGTCAATGCTGCAGAGCTACTGTACCCTTTCATACCAAAGAGATACATTAAGCATGCATAATAACCTATATTTAATCTGGCAATAGTGTTCAGGTTCTGCTCAGACTAGCAATTAACACCAGTCTAAACCCTTACAACATTCTAAACATACTTCTCTAGTTTCCTTACCAGTTATCACAATACATACCACAATATTAAATTGTATAGGGCCAGTGGCAACAATTTCTGAAGCAAGCCTGGATTTATTTACTTGTTTTTGATACATCATGTCACAGCAACTGACCACACCAGACATTTTGTAATATTCAATATCAACATTTGTCTACAACTTTACCTTTTCATTCTCCTACCTTTGTTTATCTTTTGAAATGTAAATCAACATCTGAAGATTGATGGGCTATTATCATACCTCAGTACTTTTGTTCCCTAATATATATCAAGATCAAAACGTAAAAAGAATGTCTGAATTACAGGAATGAGTTTATCAGTCTTTGGAACAATGTAAAATTGGCTACCAAACCTAGCTAATAATATGGTATCTTGAAGAAAATAAACATAGAAAAACAACATATTTGACAATGAACGGTATATTTATTTTATTGAACTTATAGTTGGAAAATAAAAAGCAGGAATCTTAATAAATGTCATATATTAAAAGATATAAAAAGTAGTTCTCCTTGTCTTGTGTGTAAGTGCAATCTTTACGAATAGGGATACTTGAATTCTACTAAACTCAGAATCATGTGATTTTAAACCAGAATTACTGACATGAAGTTGGGTTTTAGAATACATATTTTAAACCCAAAATTTATGGCAAACTCTAGCTCAAAGAATTATTACTGGTATCTATAAAAAATATGTCTGTATTTTATTGTCTCGGCCTTCTTGTTTACAGTAAAGATCAGGTAAATTGCACAAAGGCATTTCTATATTTGCAGTAGATGAGATTTTTAATAGCTCTTCAGAACTTGTATGTAAAGGAATGTAATCCATGGGACTCTTTTGCATTAGTATCTGAACTGTTCTTAAAAATTTTAATTATAGAGGCAGATATGAGCAAAGCCATTTTATACATCAGGAAACCCACATTCTTCTGTTTAAATTTTCCGACTTGTACCATGCCTTGATAATTTCTCAGCTTTTTCAATACTTGAGAGATTAGATAAGTCAATAATTAAGGAGAAATATTTGATAATATTTTTACATATATTGTTACTATTACTATTGTAGGCAAGTTTAGTCTTACAACATCTTTTTCAGTCAAATAATTTGAAATATTTTGGGGAGGCTTTCTATATTATACTTGGACCAGCAAGAGAGGCTACTTTGACAGATACTTCATCACTGATCAGGAAGATGTGTTTTAGTCTTTTCCAACTAATTTACAGCACAAAATAGATCTTATTCTATAATAGTAGATATTTCTAGTCCAAATATATTTTGATTTTAAAGCTGTAGAAACAAAAATAAAAGAAGTTTTAGGAAAACTACTTTGAAGAAGGATTTATCCTGTTTGTTTGTGGTTCATGACTAAATCACTTGAAATGCTTCTAATGCTATTTTTCATTTCCCTTAAGGAAACAAGACCATAATATACCTCAGTGGTGCAAGGTGGAAATGAAATATTAGTGATAGGAAATTGAGCACAGCATTACAAGCTGCTCTTATGGCTGATCAAAATGCTTCTATTTTTTTGAATTATTACAGTGCTATGGAAGATACAGATTGGATTTTAGATGCACAGATTTTTCTTTAAATTCATTTTCTATAAAGGAAAGAAGATAATGACAGTGCCTGATATAATTGACAGATGTCTATAGAATACAGTGGAGTAGGAACAATCTGTTCATCTCTTACAGAATGTCCGTTTTTTTAAAACAGAGAGGATAGTAGTAAACTTCAAAGCTTATCTAGCCTTTCATTTTCCACCCTCATCCCTAATTTGGTGAAACCACAGAATACCGACATGAGCATTTTGTGAGCAGCAGCAAGCATTGGTACAGGGTGGGATGAGATTGGGCAAAAGAGGCTGCAAACTCATGGCCAATCACCTGTTAATTACCTTCCTAGCTCATGTCTGCAACCTTCTTCCTGAAAAACACACACTTAAAAGCTCTTATCTTGCTGGAGTGCATATTTAGTGCAGTTATGACAAAACCTGTTATGCTTAAAATAAGTGAAAAGCCAGCACAATTCAACATTTTCAATCTACTTTCAACTTTGGGAATATTTAAAAGCAACATTTGAAAAGTTCTTATTCTCTGATTGGACCCTCCAACCTTTAATATGGGCTTCTTCCCTGAAGAGTTTTTGTTTCATTAATAAGTATATTTTTACCTGTGTACTTTTTATTCTGTTTACATTACTTTTCACTGCAGTTTAATATTGGAACCATCACATTTTATAGCCCTATAAAATTATAAAGGCTATACCAATTTCTAGCATAATATTTTCTATGGAAATTATGAAGATTTTCCATTAAGTAAGCCTTCCAAAAAGAGCTTATAGTGCTGCTCTCCATAGACAGTAATAATAGCAGTAATATTTATTTAGCACCTATCATCTAAGATTGGCAAATATTTTGCATGAAGTCCCAGCTCTGTGTTTGCTTTAGCATAGGCCACTGCATTTTATCTCAGCAGGAAAAAAAGAAGGCAAATCAGAGTATTGCTTTTATAGAATCTCTACCCATTGTGAGAGTGTAAGTTATAACCCCTTTGCTGAAATTTGGTCATCAGCCATATCAGGCTTAATATTTAAAAAAAATAATAAAAAAAATTGGGGGTGGCACTAAATACTGACACACAGTGACACATCACCCTTTACCTACTGTTCTTTTGGGACCCTCATGCAGTGTTCTTCCCAATTATTTGAGTGTCCATTTTGCTTTAAGGGAAATTAATAGTTTTCTACTTTTTTTGAGGGGAAAATTAAATTGAAATAATTAAGGTGACCATGCAGGTATATATCAACAGTGAGGGTGGGTTTGATGTAAAATATACTGTTCCAAATTAATAGTTTTCCTTTTTATTATTTGGTCAGTATTTTTAGAGTATAAATCATTTAACTTTGGTGCATATTTCAAAGGCATACATCCACACAATTTGGTATCAAAACTATGTTTCTCTGCATACAGCGGGGAATTTGAAACAGCTTGATTATGAGAAAAGATTTATGAACAAAAACAGTCTATCTTCTCTTAGAATGGCTTCCCTCACATTTTCTTCACAGTTCTTTGTTAACTTTTTTCTCTTCCACTCAAAAAAAATTTTTTTCAGTTTCAGAGAAAACCCAGTATGACCATTGGGTTTTTTCATGTTACTTTGGAATGGTTGGGTCAAAATAGGTTATATTTTAGCAGTTTTAATCTAGTAAGCCTCAATGTTCAATTTTTTAAAGACATGGATTTAGAAAGAAATCTCATGCAGTATTTGTAATTCCAAATTTTTAATTTGAAAGCTCAAGCAAATTTGAAAATTCGCAAGATAGCTCAAGTTTGTCCTGCAAGCCAAAATCTGTAGATCTCTTAAATATATCAAGAATGCAGATGCTGACTTGAAGTTGCAAGAATTTAATCCTTTTGTAGTGTGCAAATAGAAATGGAGTGCTAAAGTGTCCAGAAGAACTACTTCAAGCTGTTGTTGTAGCAACAATAGAAATGTCACTCTTCCAGAATTTAACTTTAAAAATTAGAAATTATAGTCTCTTCTGTAAAAGTAAAAACTGTGTTATAGGGTTGTTATTTTATATACTTAACAGAGGTAAATGACAAATAAAATGAAACAGCAATATTTATTGATTGATGCTGTTCCAAGTATATATGTTTTCCCCTCTCACTTAGTGTTTTATTACAGAATTGTAAAGAAATTCTTTCAAAAACACTTTTATTCTAGAGTTATTGCATGAATATTCAGTTTATTTCACTTAATGTCAGGACAATTTTGGTTTTTTTTTTGAAAAAAAGGTAAAGATATGACACGGACTCCATAATTAGAGTCATCTCTCCACCATAGTTTTCCTATTATCTGACCTGTCTCACATTTTAGTCTCTGGTTAGTTGCCTGTTTTCCCACCACAGGTTCAGAGCCCAGTAAACATGGCAGTGCCATGATCTGTAACGGTTTGGTACCAAGTAGCACCACAGAATTCAAGCCTGTCTGAACTTCCCTGAAAACAGTTTTAACTCGCCAATTGTCCCATGACCTATTGTCTACTCTGATTTAGATTTTTCTTTATTTGGAATAATATACATCTATTGTTATGTATATCAATACAGTAATAAGAAATTACTGGCTAGAATGAAATACCTATGGCCCTAATATAAAATGCATGTAGAAATATGTGTGCATGGCAAGATAAAAGAAGCCTCTACTATCATGCGCAGTATGACAGTAGAAGTTACAAACAGCTCAGCCATGGTCATAAAATCACGTCAGCCTTCAGAACTTTGTAAAATCAGTGTTCAGGCTAATAGAGAGAGCAAAGAACAAATATTCAACTCATGTAACATGCACCTTATACAGTTAATGGAGACATAATGTGGGTTTGCAGGAAAAGGAGGAAAAGAGCAAAGCATCACAGTAAAAAACATAATAGAAAAAAGTATCAAAGTCATGTAAAAAAATCCTAGGACTGGGGCAAAAATATGATAAACATTATTAGAAAATTTACTCATCTCAATGAGGGACTTGGGATGCTGAAGGCTTTCTCTAAACGTCTCTCCTTGTAGCAAACGTGTTGAGTTTAGGACCCAGTAGGGCAGTAGAAGGTTGAACATTCCACCAAGAAAGTGAAATGTAACAGAATTTTTCCATTAAACTGGTATGACTTTACCTGAAGTAACAGTAAACCATTGGTTTTACATATAAGATGTTCTTCTCTTGTCTGCAATAAGGTTTTGATTGTAAGAAACAAAGGAGAACCTCCAATTTGTGTGCAATTAATTGGTAATACCATTCAGTGCAGAATTTTTACACTTCATTTTTCCCTACTGTTCTTTTTCCTGTTCTCCTGTGGTTTTATCTGCCTTTGTCACTCCACCACTTTATCACATCCATCTACTTTTCAAGTTTAAGCTTGGACCACAAATCTCCTAAGGTACACTCCCTCAAGTGTTTATTATCAGCTCACTAACCTTTCTTCCATAAAATCCTTGCTTACAAGCCACTGAATATACAAAAGAGTTGTGTGAGTCAGGAAGAAGTGAGATTCTCTGATCTTCTGGTTTTGGTTTTTTAATTGCAAATAAATCAGATTTAAAAATGCTTTTTATGCCTTTCTGCCATCTGGTTTGCCCACCAGTTGTATTAATCACAAGAAAGGATGCTGTTTGTCAATGGTTCCTTCCAAAGTCTGCCATGAATGTGCAATGAAGATGTGGCATCCTTCTACATGCCTTTGGGCCTGTGGCCTGAGTTCCCCGGGACTTTCTTACCTGGAACCTGTGCTCTCCATTACAGTGACATGCAAAGTACTACACTTTTGACATTTCTATAATTACAAGGATGTTTTTCAGGAAAAAGCATTTCAAATATCTATAGAAATAAAATGGGAAATCGATTTACCTTTGCAAATCTACCTATTACATTATAAGCTTTTCAATAAAGGAGTAAATCTGCATTATTGTGCACCAGTATGAAGACATAATCCTGATAAAAGCCTCTATTCTCTGCAGTCATAATAATTCAAGGTTATAAGAACTAAACAGTTTTTCCTCTTTTATACAGGCTTCCTTTTTTTAATAATATGAATTATTTAAAATTTTTAAAATAACCTTCCCCCCCCCAAAAAAAAAAAAGAAGGGGGGGGATTAATGCTCCTCTTAAATCAGGGGACAGAAATTGAATAAGAGAAAAGTTAAATTTATGGCATCATTATGCATTGGATTTTTGATGTCTAAATACAAGTTGATGGTTCTGTCCATTTTCTATGTCTTTGCTCTCTATTATCTCTATTTGCTTTTGTCTCATGAATAGTTGTCTATTGCTCATAAAACCTGAGATTTAACAAAGTTTAATGAACCTATAATTTAAACAGGGGTACATTTTTCTGTAAGGCTGCAGGCTACTGGCTAGACAAGCCTATAGACCAGCAGCCACATTTTTTGTGGAATGTCTACTCACTTCGTTACGCAGCTATTACCTTTGATTTACGTTTGTTCAGGCATGAAGTAGTTCCTGTTACATTTCCTTATATCTCTGCAAGGTATTAGGTTTCTGAAAATCCAGGCTCTATGCAGTAGTTGTATTGATTTAAGAAATGGCATGTGTTAAATCAAACCCAGAGGCTACAGCTAGTTGCTGTGTCTTCATAGAGAACTGGAGGAGGGCGGTTAAGTAATAAATACTCTGAGTAGTGGGCCTCTCTAGGAGAATACTAGGAAAAGAGGGACAGAGAGAGAGGATGCGTGGGTGAACCACTGTGCAGGCTACAGAGATTCTGTATCCCCAGGTATAGGGCTCCCGTGAAAACCCTGATGGAGAGAAGAGGGAGAAAAGAACGATTGCTTTCTGGGTGATCACAGACACAACTTCACCTCTGACCCTTGGCAGGCTTGGGCCATCTGCAGTGCCCTGGCTGCCTCGTGTTGGTCTTGTCACCAATGGACAAAGTCAAACAAAACTTCCATTTCCAACAGTCGTGCTCAGCTGCAGAAGAGACACTTTTCAACACCTGTTGCATGTGTGCCTACAAGTATCAGTGTAGCTTTTGACATTGCTCCAAAAAACTTCCTGTCACAACATATTTGAGCTTTAAACAATCTAAGACATTCTTCACAACATTTAGACCTGCCATACAGCCCTTACAATTAGCCCTTTCTTTTTGAATAAATGAAACTGTTTCTTAACTTATCTGCTTCAGGTGAATGTGTTAGTCTCATGAGAAATAGAAGAGGAAGAGCTGAAAAGCATATTATGGAAAAAATAAATCATATCATGCCAGAGTGTCATTGTGCTGCTCCTTAGCCATTTTTCACTATCTTCTAGTGTCATTGTAACCTTCTGTGCAAGGTTAAATGTCACAGTGTGGTTTTATCAAAATAGTAACCTTTCTCACATGTGAAAATTACTATACCACGGACTATACCATATTTCCTGGAGAAATTTGTTACAAAGATACATTAGCACGCTAAAAAGAAAAGCTGAGCTGATTTCTACATTTGAGTAGAGATGTGCCAATCATGTGAAATTGCATAAATAATACAGGCCAGAAATTATTATTACACTCAGGCTATCCGAAACACACAAGCAGCAAACAGATATCCAAACACAGATAGCAGCATTCATAAGAGCTTACAATATTTCCTAGCAAACAAAATAACACCAGAAAGAGACAGTGCAAGTCTCAGACATCTGTGAAAGGTGCTCCTAGGCAAAGTCTTGTAAGGGATGTCATACCAGAGAACAAAATATAGGTAACAATACCCTACTTGGCATCAGTGTTTTACATATTTGCCTCCACATTCAGTTTTATTCCATCTCCTCTCTCTGTCTTACAGGGAGCTGGGATTTTTTGGTTACTCTTATTTGCCTAGTGTCCCTTCATAAACTTCTGTAACTAAATACAGAAATATGAAGACCTAGAAAAATCTTTAGTTTTCAAACTTAATTTCCTTGGATAAGGGCCTTAATCCATTTCCTTTATATTTTATTTTAATGAAATCCTTCGATTTTTTAATGATTTCTCTTCAAATTTCCTTTCATTCTGTCCTGCAGATTAGAATTTGATAGCAATGTATATTTCCATTATATAACCTCCCAGGATAGTGTCAAACACAGTCAAAAGGAACTCCTTTTTTCACTAAATTTTACATTAATAAGAAGTCTTTCTAGAAAATAAGTAAATTAAGTATTTACTTCTCTATACCAAATATTATATGTCAGTCTGGAGTGGAGCTGTTCTTTGGAAATTTCACATTCTCAGATGGGAAGAGAGTGTTTTGTGTTTCTCTTATTCTCCCCATTGCAGTGAAAGAGTGAATGCAGCATTTCTCCTTAACGACTCCTCTAGCCAGTGTGGCCTTCCTCCACCTATATTTCTGGCTAATGAGTGCTCTGTTCATCCATTCTGGTTTTTTTGTCCTTTATATATCTGCCCAGCTATTGATTTTAGCTAGAACTTGAAAAGATTGTTGAAACATGGAGAGTTAATTTATTTAGCTCTTTATAAAACGTTCCAGACAATGCAATGTGTACCGCTTTACCTCCCGATTATACTGGAACTCAGTTGTTGTCAGCAACTGAAAGAATAACCAAAATGGATGTTCTACTAGGAAGTTTCAAAAAGCAAACAATACAAATTTAATATAATTTTTTTTTCTGAATATCCAATTTCATAGAATAATTCTTCTAAATAAAAGAAAGTAGAAACTCCACTAAATGCAAGAATTCTTTCCTGGTGTCTACTTTTCTAGCTTTTTATTTTATGATTTTACTTAATTAAATTTTTTGTTACCATTTTGTTCCTTCCCAAATCCTCTTTTTGCCTTTGGGTCGTGTGACCTTTATACAGGCACAGTGTTCTCATAGCCCTTTTCTGCTTTCATTTGGCCAAGGTGTACAGAGTGGAATTTGGCTTTTACACTTTCTCATCCTAAAATATTCTCCCTCATCCTTTGTTCATTTTTGCTGTTCCACATTGAAATTTGTTTCATTTGTTCAATTACTTTCCTAGTAAAGCAATGTCCAGGACTGAGTGCAATATTCCAGGCTTAGTTGCAGGAGTGTTATGCTGTGAATGATGATTATTTCCTCAGACTTTGACACCTCTTTGCATGAAGCCCGAGAGCTCATTGGCCTCCCTTAATGCCATATCACTGTATAGATTCATGCCTAATTTTCTGCCCATTACGACCTCCATGGTTCTTTAAGCAATGCTGCTTTCCAGGTTTCTCTCTCATCCCTAGCTGTTTTGGCTTATTTTTCTTCATATATTATTAGATAGCCTTTTTCCAAATTAAATCTCAGTTTGCTCATATATCCATGTTTCTAATATTGCTTGGTCCCTTCTTATTAATTTGTGTCATCGGTAGTGTTTACAGTACCTCCCAATTTAGTATGATATGTGAATTTCATTAACTTGTTGTTCACTCACACTTTAAAATCATTAATGAGGTTGTCAAAAAAAGCTCTGGAACTAACACTAGTCCCTTCAGGGCTACCAGACAGCTCCCCCACAACTTGATACATGGTTGTGTATCATTAGCCCTTGTTAGCATCCTTCAGTCACTTTTCAGTCCATATGACAGTGTCCCTATCCAAACAATTTTAAATTAATTTTGAAAGAGATTTTGAGAGATAATATAATTTGCTATTTTTGTGTCTCAAACAGGATTCAGGCAAAAAATAGGTTTTTGTCTATTTTCCTTCTTTTTATACTCAAATTAAAATTTTATCATCAACAACAAATATTTTCTTCTTCCCTGAAAAAGTCATTCTGCCACTTCCTAATGATTCCATTATCTTCCAGCTATTCCATGTCCATTTTGCACCTGACATTTATTTCCTTCATTCATTCATGTTGAAATTTAGGCTTATGATCTGATAGGTTCAGGATTATTCAAAATTCTATTGCTTGCTGGCTTTATTGGCAGTATTTCAGGAATGCTCTAGCTCTCTCTGAATTTGACAGCAAAATAATTACAAAGCCGGCATTTTTTTCTTCTATTGTCATTCCTTAAAATGCATATCGGCTACAATCAAATTTTCTAACACTGTATTTCCAAGGCTTCTCTTACTGCTCCCTTTGTCAGTAGCTTAATGAATGAATTGCTTTGAAATTGCCTAGCCTATTTTCTCTCTTTCTTAATTGGTAAAAAATACACCTATAATTTGAGTCACAAAGTTCCCCCATCTACTCTGGACCCTTATTAGGAATGATGGTGGGGTCTGCATTCTCCCAAACATATTTGATCGTTTTCTCTGTAACTGGTGTTTTTAACCAGATTTCTTAGCACTTACAGTTCCCCAGGAGTATAGATTCATAGATTATAAAGCTACAAGGGATCATTATGATCATCTACTCTGACCTTCTGCACAGTACCTAACAGCAGTGGTTAGGAGAACCTTCAAACCACCTACTGCGAAAGCAAAGAGACACATAAAATGTTTATAGAGTTAAAATGTTCTCATCTGTCTCTATTCAGATTCTTCTGGTATACTCATCACAGTAATATCTCCTGCAAGATTCAAGGAAATGTCTGCAGGAACACATCTAATATGATATTTGCCTCTCTGAGGATCAGCTTGATGGGGGACATGGTTTATTAGAACACTGCACCTATGCCCTTAAGTGTTAAAAAAAAAAGCTACAAGAAAACCTACAAAAACCATGGACTTCACAGGAACATTTATAAAGATTGGAAAAACACTTCACCCTGGGGATCAAAAGGCTAAAAAGTTCTTTCTCTTCTCCCCAGCATAACAGCCTTGTGTTCAGTTGTGTTCTGTTTAAATGCTGAGTACACACTGAGCTCCATCAGGAAGGTACAGAATTCCCTAATTCTTTTAGGATAAGCAATTATCAGGCAATGACTGTTAGATATGGGAATGATGAAAGATTCAATTAAATTACTGATGCACTGCAGGATCTCACATCAGATCCTAAATTATATTTCCATTGGCAGTTCGGGTAGTGGCTGTTGTGGCATGCCATAAACCCAGCACATTATGTCCTGATAACAGCACCATAAAAGAGATTCACTACTACTCTTACCCTCACTATTCACCAGAGTACATTTGTGGCAACCTTCCAATAAGGCTGCAAAATTTTCTCTTTCTTTCTCAGTTTATGACGTTCCTTTAAAGGTTCTGAAAAATCATTGTTTTATAAATACATAAAATATACAGATGTATTGCGTGTACAGCTAGCTCCTTGTGCACTTATATGTGTATGTGTAATCCACCAATTTACATTAAGAGTATTTTATTCTTTCTGCCTGAGCCTCTAAAGACCACGGAGATAGCCAATTTTTTTTTTTTTTTTAATCTTACTACATGTATTGCACTGCATTCTCATACACTACTTGGAAAAGCAAGAAAAAAAATAGGGAATAGCCACTTGGTATCTTTTTTTCATGACTTCTTACAGTCTAAAGGAACTTCTAATGGCCGTTTCTGAATGACAGTCAGGGCTGGAGCACACTTTGCATTGAAGTGTTTTTTATTACTATTTCAGAAAAAACCTGATAACCTCACTATCCCCCAAAGCATAGGATTTTGAAGTTTTGAAGGAATATCTAGGGACTTAACTTCTTCCCAAAAGAGCTTGACTGCATTTCTCACTGCATTTTTTGACTCAGGAACTCATCACTTGTCTCAATACACCTTAGACTATGTCCTCCAACAATGCTGCCTAAATTTAAAAACTAAAACATTATAAATACCCATGTATGAAGAGAATTAGCTAGAGATCTATAACAGGTTTATATAATAAAATAAAAAGGTGGTTCCTTAAGTATGTATACAGAGTGCTTGCTGCATTATGTGTTTTGCAGAGAACATACATTCAATAGGACCACTCTTCATCTGGCTGTCCATGTCTCATTTTATTATACGCTAGAGATGTATAGCATCTCTGCAAGAGTACTAAATATTATTTTAAAATAAAATTCTCAAATAACTGCAG
This sequence comes from Donacobius atricapilla, assembly GCA_013397315.1. Taxonomy (NCBI): domain Eukaryota; kingdom Metazoa; phylum Chordata; class Aves; order Passeriformes; family Mimidae; genus Donacobius; species Donacobius atricapilla. The sequence continues at coordinate 488,571 of WBMY01017834.1, forward strand.
GTCAAAAGATTAGAGTGCCTGCATTAGGGTGGTCTTGGATGTTTACAATGTGAATAAAAAATATAAAAATATAAAAAAAATTGAGAAAATACACTTGTGTTCCTCTTTTTAAATCTTCCCCACTTACTGAAAACATGGAACCGAAAGAATCACATACCTTTCAGCTTGAAGATTATCTGTTGTCTTTCATTTGGCATTAGAATTTATATAACCACAGAAAGAGACTTGAATAATACGTGGAAACCACCGAATATTTACTTGACAACAAGTAGTGTTTCTGCCAACTCTATCTAGGAATGACTTAGCCAGAGGTCAGAGAATAAGTACTGGCAAACTAAAAGCAATTAAAAAAAAAAACAAACAAATATTTGAACCAGAAAAACAAAAACATTTGCATATATTTATCATGACAAATGTCATGATTAAACCAAATTGCATCTCCATTCTCAGAGTAGGTCTCTGTCCTGATGAAAATGGAGGGTAAACCACAGTGAGGGGAAAATATCATAGAGCCTCTTAGTTGGAACAGCATCAAAATAATTACGACAGCATTAAAATTTTCTTGGAACCACAAATACTCCAAGCCCATAAAATAATTAATAAAAAAAGGAGTTGGAAGAGTTGGACTTTGCATGGAAAAAACAATAGAAGAGGAATCATGGTCTTTTTTTCACACTGGGGAACACTGTGCGCTGTCTGATTTTTATGTCTGTAATATTTCGGCAAGTACAAGATATTTCACCGTGTCAACATCTACATGTTTAAAAGCACATAAGTGTTTCAGATTAAATTCCAATGAATCTGAGCATCTGTAAATACTGGCAGTTGTGCTCAACACAGCTCCATGCTTAGCCTGAAGATTTATATGTGCCTGGGCATGGACTCCCAATCCTTACAGCAGCACCTGATCTTATCTTCTTAAAATGGATTTTACTCTGGACTTCTAAAGCTATAAAAAAAGATGGAAAAGTATTCAAAAGCCCCCTTAGAAACAGACTAGTTTTAAGATGAAGTCATGAGAAAAGAAATATTATAAAAATACCTTAGCTGTATCAAGATGCTTATTAGATAAAAAAGGCATTACAATGGGAATTAGCAGGCTAGTTGCAAGAACCAGTTAATAAAACACAGCATATATTACCAGTGGACTGAATTGAATCACACTAGCAATTAAAAAAAAGATCAGTTAAAAGCTTCCATGTTCACAACACTTATGCTTCTTTCTCTGAACTGGAAAGGAAAAAAATTGAAAAAAACTACAGTTTTCTGGAAGAAATTGCAAGGTAATAAGAAAGAAGTAATTCTAATCCCTTCAGCAGAAACAGTAACTGCCTATCTTGCCATCTGTTTCCATGGAGTGAATGCTGACATTGCACTTGCACTGTCCAGAACCTGGAAATGAAAAACAGAATCAGAGCTGATCTATGCCTAGGGTAGAGTGTTTAGCAACCTAGATTTTAGGAAATTACGGTGTTTAGGGCTGCAATACACTGTCTAGGGACTTGCAGAAACATAGACAGCAAGGTTTCTGAAGCTATTTTAAGACTAAAGGCTATTTAAGAAGAACTCATGCTGCTCTGATCTACTGTTTTTGAGAGTTTTGAATTAAGTAGAAGACTGAACTTGATGATCTCTGGTGGTCCCCTCCTAGCAGCAGATCTACAATTCTGTGTCAAATTGCACCATCTGATTTTATTTTGGTTTCTTAGGTAGCAAAAAAGCTATATTACTTCCTTCATCTAAGTGGAGCAAGAGAGAGCACCATCTTCAAATGACACTTTTCCATGGGATTTTACTGCTTATTACACTGAAGACTGCCAGCTGTAATAGAACCCTAAATAAACATTGTTTTTAATTTAGATATCCAGATTTATGTAAAATTTCCCTGATTTAGGGTCAGACTCCACCTATCTACTATCAGAGCAGTTTTAAAATTTCTGCATGTCTGGGAGCAGTACTGTCAAGGGACAGGACTATCACCGAAGTGTGCAAAGCAGCATTCCCTGAGCATCAGTGAACAAACCAGAGGTGACAATGCGCAATCCACCTGGCCTCCTGCCACCTACATGGGCTATGTCTTCCCAGCAACTGCTTTTCCAGATATCTCACAGACATAGAAAACCAGTTTGGAGAAGGAAGGAGTGCTTTGTTTAATAGTTTTCAAAGTAGAGATGGAGCTGACGCGTATGACACAGAATAGTTTCACAAGATTTAAGGAGAACAAGGGACAATTAAAGTTGTTCTGGCATCCCCACCTCTAGACTGCAATTCCTGCCTCTAACTACCAGGATTCCAAATATTTATCTTAAATGTACATGTTTTTAAAAATGTGAAGTTGAAAGATGAGTTCTGACATATGCATAGATACTGGATACATGTTTGCATATGTAGCATGGTACAGGCTTCACAAAAAAATTCCTAATGATCACTGCAAAATCTGAGTAGTGTCTCCGTTTTTGTTTCTCTGTGATCATATACATTCCATACCTAAAATCATTCTATGAATATTTTCTGTCCCCATTTACTCCCAAATTTTTTAGCCATAGTTTAGGCACTGTTATTTCAAAATTGTGTCCTTTTGCATTATTTCTCCCTGCTTTGTCTCAATTGCATCTGGCTTCATCAACCGAGCATATAAAGGAAGGAAAATGTGCCAAATACCACACGTTTGATATATGAAGTGTACCTATCGACCTTTGACTGGAATGGATATTTTAATTCCATACTCGAAAATTATCCTTCAAAAGACTTGACTCCAAATTGCCAACATGATATGTCATCTTCTAATCTGATGTGACTGGAATGTTAACATTTGCTTTGATGTGCAATGTAATCCACTTTGACTGATCAGATGTAACCTGCCATAACACTGCAAAGGGCAATGAATCATGCTCAGAAATTAAAATTATCCTACTTTTTGGAAATCAGAGTGACAGTAGTCTACCTATAGTTTACAGATTTGGGGATTTTTCAAGTGCTTTTTAACTCAATAGTGGTAACTGTTTTATCTAAATTATTTGTTTTCATTCTCTTGAGTCTGACTCTCACTTTTGCTATAGCATCTGCATTTTTCAGTCAAGAAATAGCCAGTTTTTAAACCACTGCAGATTTAAATTGTATTAGAATATTCCTCTTGGAAAGAATGCAGTTTGCAGCTTTTATACTCAAGCAGCTTGCAATAGTTGCTCCCATTATCAAGGCAGGAAGTACTTTGTGGTCTGAGATGCAGCACCAGGTGCAGGAGAAAGCAGCACCCAGCAGCGCAAGAAATCAGCAGCTGTTTATCTTTCCTCTCCTGTGACTTCATATTAGGCTACTTTTGGCGAAGATTTTACAGAACCCAGTGTCTCCCTGTGTGACCTCATAAAATTACTTGTCATCAGCAAGGCAAGCCTCACCCACAGAGTCAGGGGCAAGTCTTTCTAGTTGTGTGAAAATGACAGAAAACTTTAATTATAAAGCAATAGAGGGCTAGGTAAAAGTATATGAGATGGTTACCTGAGTGAAGGAGATGGACCAAACCAAAAAGGGGTCATCTTACCCTTTAGCAAGGCAGCTGTTAGTGATGAGCCTGTAACACACAATTTGTTTAATTATTTAAAATGTTACAGTTTCCTGTAATGACAGATTTGCAATAAGGTCTGATGATATACAGAGCAGCAAGTCATTATTGCTCACAATGCGTTCAGCTGGCCAGGGCATTGAACGGAGTGTAGCAATGCTGTCTAATACGAGGTTAAAGATGTGATACACTGATGTGTCCAGATATGTATCCACAGAGGCAAGAACCTCACACAAGAAGAATACTTCCTTCTCTAATGTCTGGATATTTCATATAAACCCTGTTCTTCTCCTTTTTTTTTTTTTTCTTTTCTTTACCTAAGTGAAATGGGCTATCAAGCATGTTTTCTTCTTTCCCAGTGGGAAAGTAGACAATCTGCAATAGAAACTGGCAAGTTTTAAAAATAGATGGCAATAGGAGATTTCAATTCCCATTACAAACACAAATATTTAAACTTAAGTCTTTACTTTCTGGCCAAAGGGCCTTAGTGGAACTTGTCTGTAGTTTATCCAGGTCCAGCTGATTCTATTCCACTGGGATTAGAAATTCAGAAAGGGGGAAGTGGGTGCTACTTGAAGACAGTGTTCCTGTTCTTGCAGAGACAAGAAGGTGTTTAAAAGTGTTGAAGGTGTTAGGCTTCTGATGCAATAAGATTTGCAACAAATTTTTGGAGGCATATAAAAGGTAGTGACAGTTACATAGAAAATTGTTTTCTGGTTTAAAGATTTTCATCAAATCCCTGAATATATAAGTAACATTACATTAAAAAACCAAAGCAAAACAACCACAAAAAACCCCCAAGCCCCCCCAAAAAACTACAAAAAAAAACCCCCAAATAAACAAAACAAATCAAGAAAACAACAAAAAACAAACAAACAAAATCCACCCTAATTTGATAAAGATAGTCCCCTGACAGGCAAGTAATTCTGCAGCTTTTTAGGGTCAAGGTTACTATGCTGATGTCAGACCACACCTAGAAAAATCAGTTTTACTTGTCAGCTCACTTTCCATAAATGCAATTACTAATAATGGTTTTCCTTTTGATTCAAATTTCCAACATGATATGTAATTTTCTAATGTGAGGTGACCAGAATGATAACACATGCTCCCTGATGCGAAGCACAGTCTGGTGTGATTGATCAGATTCAAAATGCCATACCACAGCATAGGGCAATGGATTTCACCTGAAAATTTACCCTAATCTGTTTTACTGGAAAGCTGCAATGAAAGAGGAAAACCTGTGTCTCACTTTGCTGAATTGCTGAAGATCTCAGGGTTGTATTTTTGCTATCGTCTTCTTGGCAGAAGAAGTGGTAGCACTCATTTACCCATACATCCAAGGAAGAAGTGATGCTCCTTTTTCCTAACTTGCACTGAAAAGCAAATTGCAAATTCTTTTCCTCAGGTGCCCTTTCCTCAAAGTCATCCTTGCATGTGTATCCTTGCTGGATGACACCCAAGCTGTCTCCCTACTACAATTCATTCTAATTCATCAATATTTATCCTGACCATGTTGTGCTTGCAATTGTAAGTGCAGTTTTGATGCTGTGGTTGTCACTGGACCAAACAGTAAATAGACATTGCAGTTTAACATATGCATGTGGAATGAGTGTATTCTCACTTCTGTCTTGTACCCAGAATTTTGAACTGACATTTTTATTACTCCTAATACTATTAATGTTAATGGAAAAAAGCCAAATTGTCAAATTATTTTCTATAAACATGTACTAATATCAGATGTCTAGGAATCGGAATTAAGAAGTTTACTCTGTATTTTTTATTGAATTTCTGACAACTTTACATTTCCATTTATACAGGTCAGGAATAAATATATAAAAATCAACCCTCAAACTTTGATCCACTCTCTAGGATCTGGTACAATTTTGATAAGAACAAGCCTTCTAATTCTCATAGATTTCTTCCCTCTTTTCCACAGAAAAACCTATGCCTTTGAATCTACTCTGTAACATAGGCAAATGGAGAAAGCAACCAATGCACCTTTTTAATGAAATCTAAGTATCGCCCTGATTTTTCAACCTTCTTGTGTATCTCACAGGTTTCATAGTTCTCAGTTTCTCACACATGGGTGTTATAAATAGAAGCAATGTTTTCGTTAATTCAAAGTAGTTTACATTTTTCTTCTTGGAGATATGGACAGCTGATGGACAGTTGTCTTGACCAATGGGATGGGGAGAGGTGTCANTTTAAGAGAGTCTGAGTTGTCCTTGAAAAATTTTGCCAGGAAATTTAAAAACTGTATGCACATACATACATATCCCTAACTATATTAATACAAGTGTCTATATATATATGTGTGTCTGTGTGTGTGTGTGTGTGTGTGTGTGTGTGTTTGTCTGTCTAACAGTGACGGCTAAGTACTCAGTCCATGCAGAATTCACATAATTCCACCCAAAACATATGATCAGGACCTTTGTTGAGACCTATTAAATGCCCTTAAAATAGTCTATTTTTAAAGACTTTACAGTGGAACTTATCTACAAAGCAATGCTATAAAAAGAACAAATAAGGGAATCGACTGAACAAATAATTTCTGAAATAAAGAAAATTGAGAAAATTGAAAAAATTAAAGACTTTTGGAGTAGAAGAGCCTGGAATAAAATTGAACGAATATTTGAGTCAAAGAGAAGATGACTAAATTGAAGGAAAGGCAAGAATGAAAGGATAATATTATACCACATGATTTCTTACACACAGGTAAAATACAGTGTTTAGAATAACTTCTCTTTCTTTTAAACCGTAGATAATAAATAAAAATTTATTAATACAGAAATGGTTTTGATGTTCTGCTGATTTGCTGAGCTGTGAATTTGGAAAAGGAACAGTTTTGAAGAAAAATATATCTTAATTTAAAAGCAGTATTTCATTTAGAAATCTTTCAGTTTAGATAAAGAAAAAAGATAGTTGAAGTAGTTTTAATAGAAGAATAAAAATGTAAAAATTTCAGAACACTCTCTTGCATTTTTTTATTTGACCAACTGTAATGGGTTAAAATTCAACTAACCAGGCAGAAACACCAAAAGATGTAGTGGTTATCACATTCGCCTAATTTTCATTTTAGTGGAATAGGATTAAAAGAAAAGCAAAACAGGTTTAATTCAAAATAGAAACAGTTAGATTTATTAACATACAGTAAAGGTAAACAAACAAAAAAAAACCAACTACGAAACCCTCTCAAAAACAACCCCTCTTCCTCCCTAGCAACAATTTACTTTTCCACGAAAAAACAATGCAAAGGGATAAAACATCAGAACTCTTAAGTCAGCATCACTTAATAAAATAGTCTTTCATTCAGTCTTTTGAGAGAGACAAGTCCCTCCTGATTCTTCTGGTAACTTTCCACAAGAGACACAGTCTGTTTGTGGCTCCCAGCTTCACTAATGCAGCCCGCCCGATACTGCATCATGTGAGCTTCCTAAAATGTAGCTTTTTATGACTACATAAGGGCTTGTGGATTTTT
>WBMY01017834.1:495895-531352 GCA_013397315.1 Donacobius atricapilla
CTCCCGGGGCCTCCCGGGGCCCAGAGGCCCGGGCCCCCTCCCGGCCCGGCCGCGGTGTTACCTCATGGTTCGGAGTCCCGGAAAGAGGGCGGGTCTCCCAAGATTCCTGTTTTTAAGCGGTGTCCCAGAGGGTGTACCCCTTTTACCTGATTGGCCAGCTTAGCTGTTAGTTCCAAAATGGATTAACAATTGGTTTTTCCTACTATTTATGCTAAACCAATACACCAACGAACAGAAGCATCTTTTAGCTGTACAATCTTATTTCTAAGTACTGACATGCAGAAAGATAAAGCAAGGGTCAAACCCAAATAATCGTGCACTTTTTCATGAAATTGCACACATTTCTATTTCAAAGGAATCACTGCCTTCTAATAAATCAAAGGACTTTTGTAACATCCTGCTCTGTTACACATTACTTCCCCTTAATGGCAAGTCTCATTTGTCAATATTTTTACAGTTACAATACTACAGAATCTAAAAGAAGAAAGGTAAATGAAGACAGAAAGAATGATAGACTGAGAGAGAATGAAACCCTGAAAACTGTAAAATAAAAAGGATTATAGTAGAAACAAATGCTTCACGGTTGCATTGAGGTTGGATATTCTTTTTCAGAAATGTCAAAAATATCAGGTATCTTATTAAGCAATACAGTAAGATTTTTAATTTTTTTGCCTGGTTTGCACATTATTAATTACCTATTTTGTGAAGAAAGGTGGTGGATTTTAAATATTAATAAAATCTTAGCTGAACTAATGTAAACACAACAAAAGAGATTTTATATCAATACATGTGACTGGAAATATAAGACTCGGTTAAACTAAACTAAAGCACCATGGTGATAGAAACAATTATATGGGTCTGTTCAGAATGAGGCTTTTCATCCCAGCAGTAAACTGTTGGCAGAGAAGATGGGAAGAATAGGACTTGTACTTTTTTGAGCTTCTTTATAATCTTTCCACTTCTAAAGGAACAAATCTTTTCAAGAGGAGTTAAAAGGTGAAGTAATAGCAGATTGCTTTACAGCTTTGCCCATCTTATTTTTCCCCAATCATGTTCCAAAACAGGAGTCCATGACTCACCGCAAAATGTTTTTTGTCCTGTTCTAGTCACACACGACAATACGCATGCACCCTATCCACTATCTTTTACAACACTGGATTTTTAACAAGACATATTTCTTTACATTTTGGTTATGACATGAAATAATTTCAACCATTCCCGGTGGAGACAGAAGCAGGCAAAAAGATAAGAAGTACTCTTAGTATTACACAGCTGCAATAGCTGGCAGGTAGAAGTCTTGTCAGACATGTTTCTGCAAATATCTGTTTCACAAAAAGAAAAAATAAGAGCGTTTTTTTTGGTACAGATGATATATTTTTAAATCCCATCATATTTTTATAATTCTGCTTACTTTAAACTCTTACCATATGCTCTGCAAGTGATGCGGGCATATGGTTCGCATAACAATACCATATGTCTGACAATATTTTGTTGTATATTACAGCAATTGCAAACATATATAATTTGTAGAGGGACTCAATTTAAATTATGTTTTATCTTCATTTTTTATATTTATAAATATTTCTGAAGATGTGTGAAGAAGGCTATAAATCCCCCAAAGAGTTTAATATTTAAAACTAAACATTCAGGGAGTATTTTATGGCTAAAGTCATGTATTCATCACTGTGAAAAAAAAGACTTCTGCCCTTTGGTAAAACCTGGAGAAAAATAAAATAATAATTTTTTTAAAATTATAATAAAATACCCAAAACAACATGTGTTCATATTAAAATGTACTTAAGCAGCTCCTTCTTTTTAAACACATATTTGCCACTGTCTCATCCAAAATGCAGTGTCTGAAGTGTTTGTGTTTTTCTTCCTTTCTTCTCTTTTATGATGTCTAGTTCTTTATTGAATCAATAAGGAAATGAGAGATGAACCAAAAGCAAACATGTATGAGGCTCACCTTTCCCTGGACAAGATTGCATTTGAAGAGATGGAAGGAGAATAATTCTATATCTTCTTTTTTTCTTGTGCTATTGTACAGGGATCCAGCTCAGAATCAAGTACCACCATGTCAGACATTTCTTCCTTTGAGATGCTTAACCCCACATACAAAAATGAAATTAGGAAGGATGATTTAGAATATGCCCCTCAATTGAAGCCCATGGAAGGAGAGAAAATGCAATTTTGAGGGTTTATTTATTTTTTTTTTTGCAGTGACTTGATGTCAAATCACCATAGGAAAAATCTGGATGATTCTGACTTCATTACTAGCACAGAGAAGTCAGTGACTTTGGATGATGATATGTGACATGATAAGAAATAAGGAAGAAGACCAACTATGGCTGGAAGAGACTTTAACCATGGTAGGTACACTGAAGTTATGTTTTCCAAGCCAGAACAGACAAAGTCTTTGCTGAGAATGTTACTGGCTTGTGCACGTCTAAAATGTGAGGAAGTAAAAGAATTAATAAATTGGGAGACAACTAGACTGTCCAGTGTCTCTGACAGTCAGCAAATTGAAATGTAACAGAAACCCAAAGACCTCAGTGACGTGGACAGTCATGTGGCTGTCAGTAGTCACAGTGATGTGATATATATGAAGTGACTAAGAAGGGAGGATCAAGAATTCCTTTTTTCAGTTTAAGGTACTCACAAAGTATGCAGAAGAAATGAGTAAATGAATGATGTTTGAAGAAAAGATCTAAAGCTTTCAGAAATCTGAAGGTTCTATCTCTTTCTGATATGGAAAATTTTACTTCCTGTCATCCTGATTTTTCAGCCTTCTTGTGTATCTCACAGATTTCATAGTTCTCAGTTTCTCACACACGGATGTTATAAATAGAAGCAATGTTTTTGTTAATTCAAGGTAGTTTACACTCTTGTTCTTAGAGATATGGACAGCTGATGGACAGTTGTTTTGATCAATGGTATGGGGTGTTGCCCTGGTTTTTCAGCCTTCTGTGTGTCTCACAATCATAGTTCTAAGGTTTTTTTCCTCACACATGGGTGTGATAAATAGAAGCAATGTTTTTGTTAATTCAAGGTAGTTTACACTCTTGTTCTTAGAGATATGGACAGCTGATGGACAGTTGTCTTGACCAATGGGATGGGGAGAGGTGTCAGCCTTCTTCCCCAATCCCTGGCCTTTGTAGAAGTACTATAAAAGTGGAGTCAGATTTTATAATAAACAGTTCGTGCCTTCTCACCAAGGAGTGTGTGTGTGTGTGTGTGTGTGTGCGTGTGTGTGTGTGTTTATGTGTCCAACAGCAACAGCTTCCCTCCCTCCAGAGCTCTGGCTACATCCTACAAGAAGACTTCTGGTAGTCTTCTACTGCGATGATGTAGCTTGGTGCCACTACCTGATGAGCATGCTATTTACGGTCCCAGGTACCAGGTGAAAATTACAGCCTAGCCATGATCTAGAATAAGATTACACTCACATGCAAAATCCCAAGCTTTTGAAACATCAGAAGTGAAGCTGCATATATGTATATATTAAAAAAAACCCAAGCCATTTTACCGTTTCATTTAAATGAACAAATCTAAAAATATACATATAGATGCATAGAGAAACTAAATATTGCTCTTTTACAGCTGCTTAATTTCAAAGTAATTTCATGCCCCACCACCAAAAGATAGAAATTTCTCTTTGTATAAAATACACAGCTTATTTTATAGTTTCTATTCTTTCAACATTTTGTTGAATAAAATCAAAGAAATGGAAAGCAAAATGCTTCTTTGATGCTTTTTTTGTTTACAATAGCTGATAATTGCATTGGCCCATATACCATCCAGGTTTTCAGGCTGTTGCTTAAAATAGTAATTGTCCCTAAAACATCATCAGCAGTTTTAACATACAGCTATGCCTGCAGTTTGAGTAACTAGCCAGCTTGATGACTGAAGAGTGATGGGCTTCTGCTTTTATATCTCTTTGAGGCCACTGTCTTTTCAGTGGATCTCATAATCAAGATACAAAGAAAGCAGAATTAAAATCTAGTTTCATACTCAAAATACATGGTGAATTTGAGGGGGAATAGGCTTGAAAGCCATGAATTTTGTGTGGCAGAGAGCCACATATGTAACATGACTTGTGAAATTATGATGTATTCTAATGTGATAATGTGGGACAACTGTAAGTTACACCCTTTCAGCCAAGTCTTTTAAAAATACTTGTTTATTAAGGCCATCATTAAGACAGACAAATCTTTGTATGGATCTTAACGTTGATGGTTAAGATTTTCTTTAATCTTAGTAAAGTAAGATGAGGATAAATATGGTTCCTGGTCCAAGTTACCTCCACTCTAAGCCAGTGAGTGTCTGTTGTCACCAGTCTTCACAGAGTCCTTTATTTCAATGGATTTAAATGGTAGTAGAGCCAAGTACTTTAATTCCATAGCACTGACTAATACTGTCACAATATTTTTGTCCATAATTTTATTTTCTTAATATTTTCCAGTTTCAGTTGTGATTTTTTTCACTGCATCCTGAGATTGATGTAGTAATGAAAAGAAAATTTTCTGATTGCAGAAGAGGTAATGGTGTATTATATGCCACAGGTAATACAGTAAGGAAATCATCTAACAAATAACAAGCCAAGACAAAAGCCAGATTTCCCTTACAGATTTGTTATATCCATAAGCAAATTAAAACACATCTCAGAAGTTCACAAAAATACGTGCATGCAGTTTTTCTGAAGGAAAAGGAATAACTTTGTTTTAAAAAACTCGATTTAATTTCATACACTATTTATATCTCAAGTAGATGAATAACTTATGTGTTAAACAAATGCACTTTTTTTTTCCTTCATTTTCTTGAAAGACAGCATATTTTTCCCTTTTCTAGATAGTTTTTATTCTTAACCTGAAGTCAAAAGCTCATATCTCTCTCTTAGTCATCTCAATGTTGAGACAACATGGGACAGGTGGTATCTGAGCATTTCTTAGCTTTTTTTCTGACCAGGACTTTCTACACAGCTTGCTTATTAAGGACAAACTTCAAATTTTCTTCTCTTCTTTAAAGGCTGATCACTTTCAAAAACCAGCAGGTTTTATGGTCTCTACATAATAGTGGATTCACATCCTTTCCACATTGAGGCAGAGCATTCATGTCAGTGTTTGAATTGGCACATAATATACCCCAAAGAATTGGGTTTAATTAGCTCACTGAAGTAACCTAAGAAATATTGGGAAGACTTATGAGTTCCTTCTCAAAATCCTATGCAATTTTTCAGGTTTAAGTTACCTTTAATCTGAAGAAGAGCTGAAGGTTTGTGGGTCTTTTCTTGTCAGGACTGAATAGGTTACATATATATGCTAAAAAATCGTGCTAAAAAAAAAGTTCCTGTGTCAATCAAATGGAAAGTTTTGTTTTATAACTTACTGTAATGAGCAAGAAAAGTCAGAAATGTCTTTGTCTTTCTGAAATACTCATGGAAATTATACAAAAGGGACCTAACTTAAAAATATATACCAAAACTTCTGCTAATGCTGCAGTGGTTTTTTTATACTATATTGACAACTGTTGCATATGTCTACAAAACCTTTGTAATGCTACATATCATAGTGGATTCAGACCACTTAGAAAAAGGTTTCTGTCCACAATGGAGTGGAATAAATATATGCAAGAAAATCTATTTAATTCTTAGTCATCATAATTATTTGTCTGCTTAGAAGAGAGATTATATGATTTCTTTGACCTCTTCACTAATGGTATTTTTCTAAGGTAAAACATGAAAAAATACTGGTAGAATTCATGCCCAGATTTTTTTTTACTCAACCTCATTTCCAAGTAGACTGAGAATTTTAGATGCTATAGTTGAAAGAAGGCTCTGCTCTAGAGAGACAGATAAGCCATTGTCTGATTCATTAGCAGCAGTATTTTCATTCTAATACCCTGCTCCATTGCAGTAGTAAATCTTGTGAGATTAACTTTTAAATGCTCAGTAAGAAGAAATCATCAATCCTTAGTAACAATCTGAAGCTCACATATTTAGTAGTGACTTTTACCATTTTAGTATTAATTTTATCTATGTTTTCACAGATAAAGAAAGTTGCCTTAGAAGAGTTAGCAAAACTTTGCTGATCTTCAGTGATACAACCTGCTTAGTTCTACATGCATTCATGTTGAAAACAGTGTGCAGTGGCAGGAGTTGACTAATCATTAAGCTCGGGATTTAATGCTGCAAAAGCATTTGGAAGCTTTCTCTAAGGATGCAATGTTAAAAGCCAGAGAATCAATTCAAATTCAAACACCACTCTACTTGCTGTTCAGGTTCCTGCTATCTCAGTGTCTCCAACAGAGTTAGCGAGCAACGGTCTTCACAGGTAATGGTCCACATTGAGGCTGCCTGGCCTTCAACCAAATGTCCAGGAGAAAGGGAAATAGTTTGCTACAAATAGAGAGAGGTGGTGATATTATTCCAGGGATCCCTTATAACAAGGCATGTGATTAGATCCGTTTGTTGTTAATGTATTTTCTGTTGCTTCAGTAGAAGTTCCTCTCTTTTAGTTTGTCATACCAAAATTTTATGAGCTTTGTGCTAGAGAAGTCTATGCACAATTGTACCTTTTTGTTGCATCAAGTTATTTTTCTGTTGGTCATGTGCTCCATATTTTCTGTGGTTGCTAACAGTCATTCACAAGAAAGATATTAGATTTCATTTCAGCAAAGGATTTCCACAATTATGCAGAGAAACCTTGTAACTCACAAACTACAATCTCTTGTGTATGATACAATAGTGATGACATCAAGATCATGGACTCCAGGTTGTGGCTACTGCCCTTTACATTCCTATTTCCCCTTAGAAGTAAATGCTGTAGTCACTTTTGAGAAAGATTCACAGCCCTACCTTCTTAACATTACCTAAATGCCAATAAAAGACCATATTGGGGTATGGAAAAGAGCACACAGGTATGCTGAACTTACTTCTTATCCATATGAGAACATACCCTGTAAGATATGTCAACTTCACTATTTTAGCTGATGACTTCTGTACAATTACAATGAAAGGGATTCTACATTTTTAAAAAGACATAAGTGCTACAAATGTTCATGCACAGATATCTTTCCTGGTTTTGCTTTTCACTCTTTTGTTTGTTTGTTTTTTAATATTTCAGTTGATGTTACAGTAAAATGTGACTTAAAGGAAGATTTAAGATTTTTAACTATTGTGGTGTGTTGACCTTGGCTGGCTGCCAGATACCCATCCATCTGCTCACTCATTATCCTCCATTCTTTCCCAGACAGGATGAATAAGCGTGTGGGTTTACTGGTCTGTTATGATCAGAGGCAAAACAGACGTGATTTGGGGAAAAAAAAATTCAATATATTGAAAATTTAAAAGAGAGTAGGATAATGAGAAACAAAGGCAAAACTGAAAACATCATTCCCCAACCTCTCCCTTCTTCCAAATGTCAATTTAATTCCTGATTCTTTCACAGTCTGCCTTCCAAGGCAGCTTAGAGAGGGTGAAGAGCCACGGCTTGTGGTCAGCTCATGACATTCCCAATCTTCTGCTCTTTCTTCCTCACAATTTCCCCTTGATTAAGCATGGAATATATTCCTTCACACCCTGCTCTATTGGCAATCCTTTCCATGGGTTGTGCTTTTTCAAGAACTGCTCCAGTGTAGATCCTCTCCACAGATTACTATTCATCAGGAATAGGCTGCTCCAGGGTGAGTCATCTACAGGCCACAGGTCCTGCCCCAAGACTGCTCCAGTGGGGGTTTTCCATGGGATGCAGCTTCCTTCAGGACACATCTGCCTACTCCATGGGGGGTTCTCCAGAGGCTGCAGAGTGGGTAATTCCTCCATTGCTGTCATCCATGGGCTGCTGCAGAACAGCTTGCTTCTCCAGAATCTGCAGAGAGCGCAGGGGATTCTTCACTCTGGCGCATGGATCACATCCTCCTGTTTCTTCTTCATTGACCTGGACGGATGTCTGCATAGTCATCTCCCTATCATTTTTCTCTCTCTCTCTGTCACAGCTGCTGCCTGGTGTGTTTTACCCTTTCTGAATTATGCTGCCAGAGAGGTGCCCCTAGTTTCTGAGAGCCTCAGCAGTGCCCCGCTGTGGGCTTGTTTTGGAGCTGGAAGGAACAGACTCTGTCCAGGCTGTCCTCTACAGGGGTCTGTGAGACCTCTGCAGCCCTTCCTTGGTACAAGCCCTTGCCATGAAAAACTTGCATACATATTTTTGGTTTTTACAGAAATTTCAAAAAACCATAACAAAGCAGCAAATCTTGAAATAATCATTTCAATTGCACCGGGAGCCAAAATATATTCAGACATAAGGACATTGTACTCACAATTGGCCTTTTTTTTCTCTATTCTCTTTTTTTTTGTACAATTCTTCTCTAAATAACCTTTACGAACATCTTTATAATTTTCTCAATTTCAACAAAAATTTCAAATATTCTTTGGTTTTCATAACAATTCTGTTAAATGAAGATTTTTAGTTTGAAATCAGGCTTATCCTTTAGAAATATTGATATTCAAAACATTTTAGTGCCAACTAAATCACCGTGTTTGATGATGGTTTAAAAGTGTGTTGCTGCTTATAACATTGATTATTTATACTCTCTTAAAACTGATTATTTGTACTCTCTTATCAATGACATATTAATAAATAAATAATTTCCTATATAATAACCAATTGATATCTACAAGAGTTTAGTGATAAATTAATTATCAAAATTATGCTTTGATTCCTATTCACTATTATAAAAATGAAGTTCTGTATCAACATGGGCAAAATATAAATTATTTGCTGAAATTTTGGGCGGAGTTTTATTGCCTTCTGAAATATAAACCAGCAAGAAAAGGATCATGTTGACATTTTTCAGTCAGTTAGAAAACATGCTTCCTAAGCCAAAAGGAATTTTAAAGACAATACATTGAAAAATCAAGAATTCAAAAAGTTTTATTTTTCATACTTTCCTTTTTTATATGTACGTCCTTTTAAGGGAACTATTTTATCTACTGCAATCTGTAGAATTTGGAACTGCTCCTCAGTTAAGTTCATAACAAATTTTGCATATGACTCATCCTCTAAATTCCCAAAATAAATCTTCCTTTTTCCTGCAATTTTGCATAATTGGTCTCTGATAAGAGTGAAAGAATTATGCAACTGTTTGATATGCATTAAGGCAGTTGTTTGAGACTTATGTGGTTTCTAAAAGTTACTCATATTTCACTTTTTGAAAGTAGCAGGTCTTTCTCATGACATGTTTTTAAAAGAAGGCTGAGCCTGGAAGCTCAGAACTTGCTGTATTTAAAAGAACTTATTTAAAACTGGCTACTGATATGTTTTGTGTTGAAAAAGAAAGAAATTTTGTTATATGAGTTTTGGATCAAACCATATCTAAATAAGGTTGTACTGAATCGTGTCCTTCTCTCAACTATGAAGGTAAAATGTGCTCTGTCATCAGTAAAGTGATTGTAAAAATGTAACTGCTATAAGAAATGTAGATTTCCATGAGGACAGAAATAGAGACTTCCTCAAAACTGTAAAGGATTCCTCAGCAAATAAATTCCAGTACCAGACCACAATAAAACCCATCCTTTCTTAAAGGATTATAATATTACAGTGGGAGAAAGCACTTCATTTTGAAACTGCATTTTTCTCATATAGCTTTTCCAATTTAAATTAAATTGTTAAAAAAGAACAATGCCATCAAATGTTTTGTTTCCTTGGATCCATTACATGTATTTATTCACTGTCGTGTCATCAAACCAAAAAAAAAATCAATCTTTTGCACAGCTCTAGTTAATATAATGTGCTTGCCCTGACCTTCCAAGAAAGCTGTGCATACACAGGAAATACAAATTCAATTTATAACCACAATGATGAGATGAAAGAAGGCAGTTCTTTAAAATGAACCTAAATAATTTTCCCCTGACCTCTCCCCACACTTCATACAACAAAAGAGATAAAAAGCAACTTGTTTGATTGCTTCTTGTTGAACTGAATGTGGATACAAAAGCAATCACTAAAAAGCTGGTCCTCCATTTCAGCATTTATGTAGTATTTGAATGGAAATAAATCTGTCTTTTCAGCATTATATACATTTGAAGTATTAAAAGGTTTGTGCTATATAAGGCATACTTTATTAAAGATTCCCAGAAACAACAGGATTTTTCTTAAGATTTTTGCCTTTCCTGCATAGATCTTATGATTTTGACAGACAATAGAATATATCAAATAAAACACATGATGACAGATAAATGCACTGTAAGATTTTAGGGGTTCCAGGGATTTGTGTTTAGAAGTTATGCAATGTCAGACTTCCGTAAAACCTTACACGATCATGTACCTCTCATATTTGTCGCTTTATACTCTTTAGCCTCCTGATCACATAATAGTGTTTTAAGATTCCTCTTTGTTTTAATGCACAGGATGAATAGTCCTCATTTAATAGAATTCAATTATATCCCTTGTTTCTTTTAGCTTTTTGTAGTGTCTCTAGTCATTTAATGGAGTCAGTTGAAACTCAGAAGACAGATTTATTAATTTCTGCAGGAACTTTTCTGTTCCAATCAGAAAAATATTACTAGAACACTTCACAATGGTTATTCAATTGAATTTATGCTCAGAGTGGTCTGCTGACATAAGTATTACTTAGTCCATTTTATAGAAGCAGCAATGAGTTGTAGGGACATTTTGTAGCCAGAAAAATATATCTCGATGCCCAGCCATTTTCCAGTACAGATTCCATGTGTTCAAATTGCAATTGCTGCACCATAGAGGCTTAAAAGTGTGTATATGTGTATATATATGTGTGTGTGTGTGGGTGTGTGTGGCTATAGGGTTTGCAGAAAATGAGAAAGACATGAAATGAAAAATCACTTCATTGCATGATGTTAGCTTTCACTTTTATCACAGCAGAATCTAGCAGAAGTCAGTTACAATAATGAGCCCAGCTGCAATCTTTAGCTTACATTTTTCTTAACCCATAGATTCCTAAAAAGTAAAAACTCATCCCATTGCAATGGCATCTGAATCTTCTAAGTTTTCATGCTTCTTAGACTCTTTCCAAACTTCCCCTGATTATGTTCAAAGACAAAATGTGGGATAGCTCATTTTAGCCATTCTTGCCTCTCTTTTGACCAGATTATTAATTATATTTATCAAGTAATTAATTATCTGCTGTTATCTTCACCAATGTCCTATATATAGAGAGGCTGTTTTGGCAATGTTTTCAGTAATAGCTCTAACTGACAAAGTTAGGATTCAGAAAGAGTTTTCTTCTGCTCTTGTAAGGAAAGCAAGCTCTAATCATCACAGAACCAGAGAGTCATAAAACGGTTTGGGTTTGAAGAGACTTTAAAGATCATATAGTTCCAACCACCTGCCAAAACCCCCTCCCTGCCAAAGTGAAGCCTTTTTGGTCTATTTTTTCCTATTACAATGCCACTGTCTCTTTTATCCACCTTTGCTGACTTCTGCTTTTCTATGCTTTCTGCTTACACATTTCCAGGCCCTCAACCAAGATGTTCATCCCATGTCCAGCACCAGCAGAACATCAACTCCTTTCTCCAGAACTGCCTGTCCCTCTTTCAACATTTTCCCCACTTTGCATGGTCACAGTTTCTCCCATTCAGTTTTTGTAGACTATTTGCTTTGTTTCTGCAGATTACTCTGTAACTCCAGTTGTTGTCTCTTACCAATGCCCATTTCCATTTACCCCAGTGTCTGTAAGGCAGCGGTTTGAGACATATGTGATTTCAAAAAGTAACTCATATTTCACTTATTCTCCTGACAGTCTCATTTTGCTATTTCTATGCAGGTTCCACACACAGTAAGGAAACAACCAGTGCTGTTCAGCATTGAGCCTGGTGCCTTTTCTAGCGTCACAGGCAAGCTTAGCATAAAAAAAAAAGACTCTGGAAACTGTTATGATTCCTATATCAAATTTATGTGAACTATGCTTTTATTTTTAATCATATAGCTCATACGCAGCTCCCAACGGATTTCACTGTGACAGGGAAAGCACATACTATAATAGTTTTGCAATTTTCAAGTTCAAAGCATGAATTTACTTTTTTTTTCTTTTCATTCTTTTTTTTTTTTTCTTCCTTAGTGTTGGCCAGTCAACACTAAAAAATTGGTATAAAAAATTGGTAGAAATTTCAATCTGACTGCTTAGCAAAGTTTTGAGTGCCTGAACACGAAATCTTGCCATAGCTGGCACGGGATCCTTAATGACTTACAGGCTTACAATGTGTGAAGGAAATAGTCTCTTCATCTCTGATTTATTTTGCTTCTCCTCTTAACTTTGTTCTTAACTGCTTAGAGAAAATGCTGAAGATATACTGAAACATAGGTTAAATTATGAAGGGGTTTTAAGTTCCCCATTTTCAACACAGTTTTATCATACAAACTAGTGGGCAGCCCATGCAAAGCTTAGACTTCACCTACTGAAGCAGAATTTGACAAATGTCTCCGTATGCTGGTAGGACTTTCCTTTTATTCATATTGAGACAAGGAAATCTGACTTCTCCCTTTTTTTCTTTTTCCCCCTTCTTGTTAAAAATCCTTGCTACAACTGCTCAAATTGATAAATACATTCAACAGTGGTAAGTAAAAATCTAATGCTCTCTACGTTTCCTATAACATTGTTTAGGTGGCAAAACTAACCTAGATTTGTATCTCTAGCATTAGAGATAAATATCTCTTGTATATAAATATACATTTCTTAAATGCTCAGATAATTCTTACTATTTACACTCCTATTTCGAAATCCACAGTTGTCATTCAAAGCCTTTTTATTACTCATGGTACAGTCACATGCCCTATACCAAAAATATTCAGAAGAGGAAAGATTTTGAGCATGATTGGATATAGATATTCCCTTGCAGTCCTGTAGCTAAGGAATCTGAACAATGTCCTCTCTCCCTCTGCAACTCAGACATCTTCACTTTCAGCATGCTTTATACCTGTTACTTTTCCAAAGCATCTGGGTGTAAAATTTTATTTGAGCATAAAACGGAACACAAAAAAGTCTAAAAGGGTCTAATAAGGGGCCTGAATACCCAGAATAACATCAGTGTCAGGCAAGAAAATATAATTGCTTTTTGGCAAAGTCCAAAATAAACTTCTCTTCTGTTGAGCTTACCTACAGTATAATATAATGAAGAATATATTTCTGTCATCACACACCTATTAAAAAAAACACAAGCTCGGCATGGAATCTTTACATATTTGTTTTAGAAGATTCACCTTTTAAATATGTCATGGAAATAGAGGTGGAAAGAATTTCTGCAAATTAATAAGAATCGAGAAATCTCCCCAGCAATGGTGGTAGCAAAGCCTTAAAGCCATTCTTGGGAACAAAATAATTGTCTTCACTTCAAGCTGAAGAAGTTATGGTCAGAGAAAGGTTAAATCCCTTCTGATTATACTTGTCTATGTTTAAACAAAACAGTGACAGACCTGGCAAAATGTTTGTTAAAACCGAGAAAGCAAGAGGGCTTCTTTAATTCAAGTACTTAATGCAAAGGCAGAATAATAAAATTGCAAATGTTATGAACTTCTGTTTAGAGAAATAGAAGCATGGTTTGAGTGGAGAAAATATCAGTTTAAAAAAAACAACAGCCCGTGTTTTAAGATTAAAACATAAGCAAATGAAATAGAAGTCATTATTATATATAATATAACAATAGTTTAAAAATAGGCTGAAAGAAATGTAATAATAGCAGAATACACTGCTCATATTTTTTAATAGGAGTACCCTTATTAACAAGTATTTGGATATGTCCATAGTATCCTTAGAATCAAATGAATCCACAGGTGCTAGTAAATCCTTTAGGAAACCCAAGATGCTTAAATTTGATTCAGCCTGGGATGCAAGTTCTGGTGAACACTCTGTGGAAAGATCTATTTTGGAAATATATGTTCTAAACCCAGTGACTGTACACACAATCTGTGTACCAGAAAAGACTGCTGACAAACTAATTCCAGTGCTCTTACAAGATCCTTTGAAGCCTGACTGAAACAAGTTATATCTTCTAACAGACTGTGTTACACTGTGACAATCATACATGCCTTGCAGAATCTCAAGTATTCTTACCACATGCATTATCATGTTTGTTTATCTGTTTTAACCACCTCTCAAAATTACAAGAAGTAATTTCACTGAAAAATGAATTTCAATTATTTTTTTGATATTCTATTTCCCCCTCATTCCCATGTGTACTGTACTCTGAGCATATTCTTTCAAGAGAGCTGTATATTACTAATTATTTAGAAGTGTCCCTAAAGCAAAATCTGATTTAAGCGTGGTAAGATTACTATAATTGTTAAAGCTATCAGAGAACTATCAGTTAGAAACTGAACATTGAGTCAAGAAGATGAAATTCTTCAGAGTCAAAACAAGATGAAGTTTGATGGGTCATTACATAGTAAAGATAAATTTTGAAATCTTTTCTAGAAAATAAAATAACACAATTGACTTAATTGGGATAAAAAAATTATAATTAAGGTGATTATACTGCTATAAATCAATATCATCAGTGTGTTGATAGTGGTAATTTTCTGGAGTAATTTCAGATTTCTGGGTCATACATATGTTGACATCTGTAATGGGAGTACACAGTATTTATTACTGTATGATCCTAATTATCAAAATTAAATGATACCCAGATGTCTTCCACTTCCCTCAATACTTTTAAATTGATTTTTTAGATTAAAAAATAAACTCATTCTCAATTTTTTTTCTAGCAGTTTTTTTAAAAGTTCAGTGATAAAAATTAGTTTAGTTTAACTAATTAACAGAAAATAAGCAGACTGTTTCAAGAGTAACAGTAATTAAAAGAAGCAATAGACAAAGAGAAGCAAATACAAGTATCTCCTGGGATGATGCAGACAACAAATTCTCTGTAAGTCCCTGGCCAAGTTAGAACAAAAAGCAATGAATGTGAAAGTGAAAACAATCTTGACCAAGCAGATAAAGAGAGACAAGAGTCTCTTTCAAATGCAAGTTCTTCATCAGGCATATGTCAACTGGAACAGCAAGAGAATCCATCAACTCTGGATCTCAAGATTGAGATTGAGAAAAGCAGTTCAGTTTGTTCAATTATACTCACCACTGGACTTCTTCAGGATTTCTTTTGTTCTGCTGGAAAGGTTGAAGGCTATATTAAGCTTCGTAGTATAAGGCCTTGTCTAAGAAGTAGGATGGTCAAAGGACCCACTTGATAATCTCTTTTTTGAAATAAAGGTTTGGAGAAATCTTTCAGGGAGACCTGCAGTCGTATT
The DNA here is from genome assembly GCA_013397315.1 of Donacobius atricapilla. Taxonomy (NCBI): domain Eukaryota; kingdom Metazoa; phylum Chordata; class Aves; order Passeriformes; family Mimidae; genus Donacobius; species Donacobius atricapilla. The sequence continues at coordinate 511,159 of WBMY01017834.1, forward strand.
TGGTGACTGCCATAGTCTGAATAACAGTTACTGCTTACAGAGAGAGGAAAAAGCAAAATATTTTATTTTCAGAATGCAGGAGCTCATTCAACATATATTAATATTGCTAATATAGATGCCAAAACAAAATGTCTGAAATCCCACATTGGAAGGTCAGATTTTTTTTTCTCCAAAAATCTTCATGTTCATAATAAAGTCGTGTCATATGTTCACTGAGGTCTGCATTTCCTGGAAATTATTAGATGTTTTGTCATATATAGGAGTTTTCTATTCAGAAGTCCTTTAGATTCATGTTGCCTTCTCAGGCCCATAGATGAACCATGGAAGTTCTCATATACCTTCTGTAGTCGTTTATCTAGCACAGAACTAGGTTGGGGAAAAACTTACCTGTAAGCTTTGAACAACACAAAAATATACTCATAGTTTAAGTACAGGAAAAAAGACTTTAAATCTAACCACTTGCCCTACTCATCTTTTCTGCACTCTGAAATTTCATCCTAGGCTGGGAACCAGTGCAAGCAGTCATTACAAAATCTATCATTCAGTCAGTTAAATATACATAAAGCTGAATTGTACATAGGATTACTATAAATGACAGGAAGGTAGAGAGGCAGAATGTGTGTGAAAAAAGGTCTCATAAAATAAAATTTTACGCTGAAAATTTTGTACATGATGCAATTTATCCTAAATTATTATATACCATATTTTTTAATCTCTCAAGCAAAAATAATTCTAATATTTTTAATGTGACTGAACTTTGTTTTTTCTATCATGGCACTAAGCCAGAGGTTACAAAAAGGTTTTGAAGATGTGTAGACATCTTTTTCTTTATTTTAAAAGAGTTGAGTAATCCATTATTGCACAGCACAACTTGAAATAGATCCCAACTTAGAAATTCCTACAAAAATATACTTTATCTATTACCTTCAAGAGCAAACTACTCTCTCAGAATCACAGAATTGTTAGGGTTGAATGACCTCTGGGATAACCTAGTCCAACTCTCCCTGCCTAGGCACGGTCACCTAGAGTAGGTGACACAGAAATGCATCCAAGTTGGTTTTGAACATCTCCAGAGAGAGGAAACTCCAAGACCTCCCTGGGTAGCCTGTTCCCGTGCTCTACCATCCTCAATGCAAATTTCTTCCTCATGTTGAGGTGAAAATTCTTGTGTTTTAATTTACGAGCATTGCTCTTGGTCCTGTTGCTGGGTACCATTCAAAAGGATCTGGCACCGTCCTCCTGGCACCCTCCTTTGAGATATTTGTATTCTTTAATGAGATCCCCTTTCAGTCTTCTGTTCTCTAGACTAAGCAGGCCCAGCTTCCAGAGGTCTACTCAAAACAGAGTTGCTCCAGACTCTGCTGGACCCTCAGCACTAGTTCCTTGTGTTTCTTGCATTGGGGGGCTCAGAACTGGACACAAAGTAATGACACTAACATTCAAGAACCAGCAAGAGCCAAAAATCAACAACTGTGGTTACAAAATTCATTGAAAGCTTTTTTTGCATCTAGTAGGTGAAGAAAATTCTGTAAGAAAATTCTTAATTTTCATTGCTCAATCAATTTCTCTTATTAAAAAATTCTGGCATATTGCTATTTAAAAATAGTTTTTGAGTAATTCCTTTATTAGTTAGGTTAAACTTTTGATATTTGTAAACTCAAAGGAATTGTCATGATCCTTCTTATATCTGGCAGACAAAATTTGCTTAATGAGTTTTGCTTTATCTATATGTGAGAGAAAGTTGTCATCATGTTCTCATTAGGTACCTTTATAAATCGTAGAGAAAATTCAGAGAATATGTAATTAATGTAAGTGTTTCTTTTCAGGGACAGCTTGCTTAGCAATGCTTATAAATAAAGAATCTGGAACTTAATCCTAGGTAACCAGCATTTGCAATTTATTTGGAACAGGTGTTTTCAAATATTGCTTGTGTAATATTAAAGGGAAAAACATATTTTCTTGTTACTTCCTTTTTTCTTTTCTTATATAATTCTATAGTTTTAACCATTTTATATTTCAACAATACAATGCATAACCTCCAGTTCCTTTGCTATATCAGATGCAAAGAAATTGTCCACTCTGTGTACACCATATGGAAGAAAAAGACTGTGGGGCTGGATATGCAGTGAGGGAACTATGCTGAATTTTGAATTCTACAGAATTTTATGGTACAAAGCTGAGTAAGGAGACTGAGATATGCTGAAGCAAGGGACTACCAGTAGGTAACTTTCTTTGTCGCCATGCAGTGGGAGAAAACAGATACTGGTTAGCCATAGTGTATTCTGGACAGGAAATAGACTTATCAAAGAAATGAGTATGCCCTCCTCCTGTCAGAACTTCATATCAGAGCCGTACTGAGAGCACTCTCAATCTGATCAAGAAGTTGTGCATTTCTGGCTGCCATGAAGTAAGTGGCTCAGCTCATCCAGACTTGGAAGCACATTACAATGATATATAGCAGCAAAGAAAAGGTATGTCTATTTGTGCTCTTCCCCAATTCCATCCCATTGTGATCAGCAACATCATACGACTGTAAGAGATGTGATCCATTTTAGGAGGAAATGGGCAAGTGTCTACCTGGGATAGGACAACCTTGGATGTGCAGACAGAAAGAGAGATTGGAGAGCAGCATTGTGGAAAAGGATCTGGTGGTCCTGGTCAATGGCAAGCTGAATATGAGACCATGATGTGCCTTGGTAGCCAAAAGTGCCAGCCATGTCCTGGAAGCATCAGGTTCAGCATTGCCAGCTGAGCTAGGGAGGGGATTGTGCCACTCTGCCCTGCACTGCTGCAGTCTCGTCTTTATTTTGTGCAGCCTTGGGCACTACAATATAAGAATGAGCCAAGGCTAATTAGAGAGTGTCCAAAGGAGGGATATGAGGATGTTGGAGGACCTTGAGGGGAACCTATACAAGAAGCAACTGAGGTCACTTGGTCTGTTCAGCCTGGAGAAGAGGAGGCTGAGGGGAGACATCATTGCAGTTACAACTTCCTTGTAAGGGGAAAAGGAGGAGCAGGCACTGTCGGGTGACCAGTGGCAGGACCCAAGGGAATGGTCTGAAGTGGCATTAGGGGAGGTTTAGGTTGAATTTTAGGAAAAAGTTCTTCACCCAGAGGGGGGTTGAATGCTGCAACAGGCTTCCCAGGAAAGTGATGATGACACCAAGGTTGCAAGAGTTCAGTGAGCTTTTGGACAATATTTTGAGGCATGTGATGTGTTTTTTGAGGTTGTCCTGTGAAGAGCGAGAAGTTGGACACAGGTGATCCTTTTGACTCAGGATTTTCTGTGATTATACTCAAAGTGACATCAGTATCAGGAATGGTTCAGCTTTATATTTTTCATACTATTAAATATCTGTAAAAATATACATATACAAGAAAGCCAGTTCATGTCATAATGCATTTAATATGCTTTATATTTGTATTTCATTGAACGTGGATAAGCAGACTGAGAGTATAGAACCTTTCTTGTTTTTGTACGCATGACGAAATCCTGAACCTGCATACTTAAACCAACCAATTCAAAAGTATAAGTAAAAATTTTATTCTTCTGATTATGTATTGTATTTTCTTCCTTTTTGAATGCTCATGTCATTTGCTGTTTCATACTTTCCAATATTTCAAAAACTCAATTATCATCTTCATATGTGAACATGATTACCCATCAGCTCTCTGAGGTTTGTCTTCTTGGTAGTCAATTCAGTGTTTAAACAGTCTCCTGCATGTCTAAAAATAATAATAAAAAAAAAAAACAGCCCTAAAATATCTGTATATAAATTTTCCTTCCTCCTAAAAACGGCTAACCTTATCATCTTTTTAAGTTATGCTTTTGGGGGGCCTTTGTGATGTAAATGCTTTTATTAGCTATCAAGGAATATCCATGTCTCACAGAACTGCAGAAATGTTGCCTGTTACAGTAGCAGACATAAGGAGACAACAAAAAAGTGAGGAAGTTCCAGAGACATCCCAATGATAGTAATCTACTGTGTTAAAACAGATGTATGTAAACATAGATATTTGTTGGCTCCTTGTAGACTGGTCTGTGTTATCTTGCCTGGATACAGAGCCTTTGGTCTTCCTTTGCATACTGCCTTTGTCACATGAATCAATCATTGTTGCACACATTTTCTCTGAAAGAAAATTTCACACATTAATGCACATATAATTAACAGGACAAATGTTATTATAGACAAATGTTACAAGAAAAAATATTTTCAGAGATTTCAAAAGTGTAGAGGTGCTGTAAAGGACAATTAAGAAAAAAAGTAAATATATATTAGCAGGAAAAATAAGATTAATCTTTTTGCAAGAAAATAAAGCATTCATAATGTCTTTAACAAGCATATTCCCTCTTACAAGGGTCAAGTTATATCCTAAGCTGCATTTACCCAGCCAGCAGAGACCTGCAAATTATGATCTATACTATTGAAAGAGCTTTTTTACTTTCTTTCATTTTTTTCAAATGAGGACTTTAAAAACAGTGGCATTTCTGAAAAAGGAGAACAGCTCAAAACAAGCATATTCATAAGGAAGTATGCAAGGATCTCAGTCATCTTCCTAAGTAAAACTGTCACTTAGTAGGAAAAGCAACACACAGGACATAATCCTGCCTTTTTAATTAGAGATAAAATAATCACAGTTTTATTAATTAATAGTTTCAATCTGGGGAGAGAGATTAATATTTCTGTAAGAAAAAAAATTCAACATGTATTTCAATCACGTGGACTACTTACATACAACCATTTCTAGATAAATAAGTAAACGGAATAAGACAGTTTCACTGTGGTCATATCCCAGTTTCTTTGTTTTTTGCTTAGGTACTGAAATGTAAATAAAAACTTATAATTTCAATTGGAACAGCTGCCTCCTCCTCCCCCTTATTTCTTCCTTTCAATATTCAGTTTTGACTGGAATGCTCTAAGAGCAGCACTTAAACTAATTGCAATTTTTGCTTTTGCTTCACCCACCCTTTTCACTTCACCACTTTGTGCCTTCACATAAAGGAAAGGTGACCACCTTCCTCTGAAGGTGATGCTAATGCAGTTCAATAAACAGCAGAGAGAACAGGGCGACCTGAAATGGTGCAAGCCGTATCAGAAAGGCATTTCATTTTTTTCTATTATGAAAATGAGATTCTCCTTTAAGTGTGGTTATTGAGGTGCAGAAACATAATGTAAAGTACCATAGATTTAAGCAAGATGACCTCCTTCATCATCCTGGGTTCAGTTAGTTATTGGAAACATTCTGGGCACTGGTTAAAGAAAAAAAAATCAGGGAAAAAATTTCTTATTCTCTTTGGGATTGATCCTTTAAACTACTACATACTGCTGAAGAAAGAGCACAGATTTTACATTAGCTTTCAGCATTAAGCATTAGCACAGCACCTGCGCAGAGAGCCAGTTGTAGATTGAAGAAATATTTAACCAAGTTCAGCAGTATGGACTCTACACACACTCTGATCTCATAATTAGTAAAGAGGAGGAAAAGTGGACATCACAGCAGGCAGAAAAGGTGTTTCCCTGGGCTTAGGATAAGAACTATAAATTCTGACTGGAGCACGGCTGCTTGGCTGCAATGCACCTTATGCAAACAATTCAAATAGCCAGTATTTTTAGGGGTTTAGTTACTCCTCCAGCTAGCCAAAATTATTCAAATGTGCTTAAGAACTGTGTTTACAAGGAATTGATGAGGGGGCAGACAAGACACCAGCAGCTAACACAGAAATTTGCCTACGGGTTCAGAGCAAACAGTGCCTCTCACAACTGCTCCATGCCTCTGACCATATGGTGTTCATCTGTTCATCTCCCCAACCATTCATTTGGACTAGGATGTTGAACTGTGCCAAATAAGCTTCCCAGGGAGTTTTCTCACAAAGATACAGGGGAGGAGGGTTGTGTTATCTGAGCTGAGCCAATCCAACCTCTCCCCTCCAGGCCTGTATGAATAAAAACAAGATGGAACACTTGCAGACATGCTGCCTGCATCAGTCAGCATCTCCACTGGCCCAATCTCTAGCCCAGACAGTTGTCTTCTAAAGTCCCTATAATTTCCTTCACAAAGCTATTGTTTAATTGCCCAGTCCCCTGAGCACCTATTTCTGTCAAGAAATTTCAAATTATACAGACTTCCCAGTCTCCTCTATTCCTGGAAAACCTGTTGATCTAGGGCAGTCACTTCATGTCTTCCCTTCATTTTATCAAACTGGACTGATTTCTGTAGTTTTGAATTTGTACTCAGACAAAGACATCATTTCTAACAATAGTTCATTGTCAATTCTTTCTGGAAAGTTTCCAGATGTTGCTTTAATTCATTTTGTGGAGTCTCCTGGCTCAGTTTTAAGTCTTGTTTTAATTCCTTTTGGTCCTATATCAATTCCTCTTGGCTATTTTTGTATCTATGAGCATCTCCATTATTTATTGCATATTGATTCGACAGCCGTATGAACACACAATATGCTTTTCTGCTAACACCAGTTTCAGTGCTTCCTGTCCCAAGAAACTAAGTATTTTTGATCTAATGGATTGTCTTTCTTAGCTGGGAAAATTGATTCTGTTAGTGAAATATGTCTTTGATGAAGTTAATATCAAACTAAGAGTGAAAAGAGTTTTGCCAGCTAAAGGCAGAAAAAACAAGTATTTCCTCAACTTAAAATCACATTCCTTTTTCTCTTAGTCCAGTATTCAAAGGAAACTCCTTATTTTTGCCACTTTCCTCCCTTCTAAGCCTCAGATCTGCACTGACAGGGGCAGCTTGGGGAAGGAGGGATGCTGGCCCCAGAGCAGCCTGCTGATTCCCCAGCTGCTGGCTCTCTGGAGTCTTCCTTAAGGCACTGGCTGCTGGTCCAGAATCCATAAAAATGGATTTTAAGTGTTCCCATCTGTGTTGAGATAAAGACATGCTCTTTGTTTCATGACTTGGACTCGAATTTTAGATAGGACCTAGAGTAATGTAACTGCTTTGTTTTGGGCCTGTGTACACCACTACCTTACCTTTTCTACATAATTTTATTTTCTGTGGAATAAAAATATGTCTGCAGAAGTAATACTTTTTTTTTTTTCTTCACAGATTGCCTTCATACATATCTTACTCAGAAAAGTAAGGTTGCTTTTCCTATTTCTTATTGCTTTTAAAGTTGTCAATATACTTATTATTTGAATGGAAATTTGCTAGCTGCAAGGTACCACACCCCAGTTTGTCTCTTATCACATTCAGGTGAAGATATTAGTGAAGAAAACGAATTCCTAATCATCTTGGAGATAAATTATACAGAAACTCTGATCTTCTTGTTGCAGTGTATGCAACTTCAATACCCTTATTATCATAACTTTATTCAGAACATTATGTTTGTGGCAAAATGAATCATGAGACCGTAATAAATCTGACAGCCTCTTATATTCAAAAAAGATTTCATCATAACAACAAAAGAAAGAAAAAAAAAGGGAAAAAAAGGAAGAAAAAATAATTGGCGTAATGATAATCACAAAACATGTTCTTATTTTCATTCAGTTGCAACTTTGCACGGAATAATAAAAAAATCAGCTTAAGAACTCCCAGCTTCATAATAGTGGAGGCTATGTTTCTCTTTCAAGCACAAGTAGCACTTAAAACACCTGGAACAGTATAACCTTTGATTCTCTTCACAAACTTTCACCACCCTGACTTCATTGCCTTACACTGACTTGCAATTGAGAGAAGAAACACATTAAAAATATGAGTAAGCTCATGATTATTTTCTATTACCTTACACTATAGTGGCAGATGAACTCTCACAATCAAGGACAGAGTTCTCTAGGATAAACACATTTAAGGTACATAAGAAAACCACCTCTTAGTGAAATTTTGAATAGAAGCATCTTACATAGCTTTCGTCGAACATTCTTTACAACAAAGAAAATAATTTTTGATCCAAGAAGTTCTGCAGTTAATTCCATGTCATTTGATGTTAGGTCTTATCAACAAAGAAAGTTTCTTTTTATTCTTTTGAAGGGGATGAAAAGGTTAAGACAAGTACCATATCTCCAGGCTTTCACTGCTGCACTCCTTTCAGTAACAAAGCCTTCACATCTCTGCCTCTCTCCTTATTTCTCCATCTTCCATATACTTTGTATCTAGTGCCACATACCAGTAGGCAAACTTGATTGGCAAACTTGATGAACAAACACAAACATGAGAAACTGGGACTTCCAGATTTGTCCTGTGTCTTTTGTGCTTCCCTATCTCCCACAGTGCCCCTGTGCAGTCCCACATCTTGCCATCACTTGGCTCTACTGTCCATTGCTCTTGTGTGGGTCTCTTGTCAACACAGACTGTGCTACAGGAAATACACCTCAGTGGGGATTTTTGTCAAAACTTTTACAATCAAATCCTTTTATTTTTTTTTATATCTAAACACAGAATGTCATCTCTTTTTCAGCCTATTCTAATTACAATTGGTTTCACTTATGAGTTACAAGATATATTCTGCTCCAGATCTAACTGCTGTCAAAAGAAATTAATCTGAATTTAAATTATTTTATAACATTGTAGCAATTAAATTTCAGTAATTTAACATCTATCTTATATTCCTTGAATTCAATGCTTGGATCACTTGTTGAACATACTTTTCACATCTTCACACTTGAATGGGAATTTATGTATATAATTCTATAGTTCTTGTGCCACAGAGTGGAATATTAACAGCAATATTTATTGTTTGTGTTATGTTAGTGTCTGCAAGTTAAATTTGTCTGAAGTCCCCATGGCATTAATCAATGTAAAAATAGTTACATCTTGAGCAGTACCTAAACATAACTCCATGGAAACATTAATAATTTACAAGACCAACTATCAAACTCTTTTTTCCACTATATAGACAAGAAAAATAGGAGAAGGAATTTTATTTCAGTTTTCATCCATATGCTTGCAGAATGAAGACCTTAAAACAGGTCTTAACAAGGTATGGAGTCTCCAGGGCCCTTGCAACCTATTTAAGTCTGAGGAAAGCTGATCCTAAAATAGTGTTTTAATTTTTGGTAAGTTTTATTGAAAGCTACACTTCTGAAGATGACATTTTCTTTTTTCTTTTTATTTTTATTTTATCTTCCATATTGCATATATCTTTCTGGATGTCATCTGAAAGAAGCTAATTGTGAAATGGCCATGGTTTTCTTTCTTTATTCCTGGAAGGTCTTCCATGTCCTGTTTCTCTCCTCATCATGAAGATATCATGCCATGTTTATCAGAGTATATCTGTGAAGCTGCTATCAGACAAGAAGAAATCTCAATCTCTGCTCTGTTTTCTTGAACATGGTTCCAAAAATTGCCCTTTTTCTGACCTCTTTTCTTCTCATTCTTCCTTAAATTTAAAGAGTGTTTTTTTATTTTTTCCGATCTTCAGAGTGATGCTGCATCACTAGTCATGAAGTAATTTGTTGAGATGAAAAACAAAAAACAAGTCCCCAGTGCATAAAGTTAATAATTATTTCTTAAATCTCTGGATTTGACTCATCACTTGAGAGGCATAAACAGAGTCTTCCCTTTTTTTTCTCTCTCTGAATAGTTATGATGAACATTATTTATCTTTATTATATATTCTTATCTGCAGGTGGCCCTAAATACCTCCATTTTAAACTAACTTTAATGATTCAGTTGCACAAGTTTTGGAAAATAATTCTTGTTTGATTCAAAAATACAGAAAAGAGACTGTTTTCAGATAATCTTCATGTAAAGAACAGAAAAAAAAATTCTTATGACAGGTCTATATGCAATGCATTCACAAGAAAATTATGTTTGTCCACCAGCCCCCATATCCTTATAGTGCCGGCCTCCATGCTCAACCTTTCAGAATTGTCATCCACCCTCTCTGAAATATGATGTAAAGTAAGTAAAAGTTCAATAAACTTTCAGATGTGAAAGGGAGTGTGAAGAAGTTGGGCGACAAATAAAAGTATCAGAAGGTAGAATAAATATTGCTACATGTCACCAGCCTAACAAGTGAATGTATAGCAAGAAATCTATGACAACTCTAGAAGAAAGAATTTGTTGCCCCAAATGGAAATAAATCATTCAACAATATGAAGAAGTCAGAAAAATAAGAATCAGGAAGCTGGGGTCAGCAGAACCCAATTTGTGTCTAGCAGTCATCCTGAAAACAGGAGTCCCAAAACCTACTGGCAGCAAGAGACAATGACTACTGTAGCTTTTGCTAACAAGATTGTTTCCACAATTGCTGGTATTTTTCCATACCAGCAAATGAAAAGTTAGTTTGAAAACTCATGTGGTAATAGTGCATGTATAGCTATTAAAATGGTGACAGCATCAATATTTGACATTTGTTCTTGCTTCAGAGGAATTCCCCTCAATTAGGGAGACACAAGAGCAGAACCACACTACTCAGGGACAGGCTATCTCCAATCCATTCACACAGTGGGCTTGCTCACTGGGTGATTGCAATTGCTATTCTGCAGTTTCTAATCTGAAATTATACCACATAAATTCAAACCACAGTTTCTCAGGGAACAAGGTCCCTTCCATTCCACACCTGCTCAGAGAGGGAAGCCCTGCTCCAGCCAGTACCACTGCTCCAGATCAGGTCCCATGTGGTGGCCTGGCCCCAATGGCTCCATTCTGGGCCCAACCTTTTACATATTGTTGGAGACTCACTTGTGTTCTCCACCTTTCCTGGTCTAATAAAGAGAGATTTATACACTCATTTATGCTTTTGTTATAAAACATTGAACGTCACCAGTAGTATTATAACAAAATTAATCTAATTTTTGTTTGGCTTTGGGTCTTTATACACACTCAGTTAATTGTGGGCAGAAGCAGTCAATACCTCATGTTTGGGCTGTGTTTTCAGGTAGGATTCAACCCTTGGCAAGGTTGTGTTATACACAAAGCTTCATTCAGAGATTTCTAGGTTCTTTTACGTTAATGCCAATATAGCTCTGAAGAAAATAAGAGGATTATCCTGCAAAATTTTTATTTGCAATTAATTTATTTAGTTTGGATTTCTGTGTGTGCATGTGCATACATGTGTGGGTGTATTTTACTTTGTCCAGTAACACAGTAGAAAGGCTTGCTTATGGATTTCAATTCCAATGTAAAATTTTGGTAGTTATGACCCTTTCACTTCTTCAGTGTGTACTCCTTTATATTAAAGTGGCTATGTAATTCTGAATAAGTGTAAGCAAGCTGTTTAAAAGCTTTAACAAAGGTGCATATGAATGATTCTAAGTAATTCAAACAAACTCAACCAAGTAACTTGATGATACAAATACGCAAAATGCATATATTTATATTTTACACAATAAGTAAACCCATTGTGTCTCACAAGTCTTCCTGTGAGCTAATGATAGAAGTAAGAAAAAGATTTTGCTATACACGAGGCTATTATTGTTTCAGTGGAACTGCTCTCCTGAGAAAGGAGAGGTAGCTGAAGACTTCACAGGGATAGCTATGTAACCACGTTACAACTCTAGGTCAGACTCCTCTTATAAATTTAGGTTTAACAGAAATCATGGGAAGTATGTCAATTTATATTTGCTGTTGAATTTTTCTCCTGCTCATATTGTGAGATTACCCTTAAGTAACTTGTATTTGACTTTTCATACAAGCTTATTTTAGGTCAAGTTCAGAATAAACTGTGAATTTCTCTATGAAGGTGCAGAACTACTGCCTATAGCAGCTGATATTTCTATAAGATATTTTTATAAGACACATTTTATCTGGGCTAGTAGTACAGGTATAGAAATTAATCTGATTTGATTTTAAATCCATACAAGTTTCTTAGGTGCAAAGAGTTAACTGAAGCACAGAAGTTATCAAACTCATATTCACTTAAGTAATCATGAGGAAAATCACAAAAAGAGTATGGCAAGGAAAAACAGAATGTATAAAACATATAACTAAATTGACAAGGAAGTAGTGAGGAAAAGATCAAAAGCAAAATCGTTTTCTGCATTTGAAATTTGTTTTGATTTTTTTTAACATTTTGTTCTTTTCAGAATCACATGAGAACAAAATGTTATCCGTGTTAATATTTCCTTGTGTTGCTGTGATGTTAAAGACATTCTAATAGACTTTTGAAGATTTTATTGAGAAAAGTGGTTTTCTGCACCACTGTGGTCGATGTTAGAGTGATAGCAGCTGGTTTCTTTGCTGATTTCTTCTTGGGCCATAGCAACTGTGGGGGAGGAAGGAAAGTTGTCATTTATAATTCTGCTCATCCATTTTCAATGTTCCTGTTAAAAGTCTGTGTTGGGATCCAAAAATTCAGACTAATTTTGAAATATTGATGAATAGTCACATATGTTGTTTTGTAATTTCAGGGAAATGGGTGTTCACATTCTTCTACTAGCAATTATGATTTAAAAGATTGAATAAAATGTAAAATTAAATGTTCTTCATGTTATGACTAGTGTTTGCATTTCCTTCTGCTCAGACAACTGCTTCAAATTGCATTCTCAGATGCCACTCAAATACTACTCCAGTACTGCATTTTCAGCCTTGCATTTCTCTGTTAGGATATACCTCCCCAAGTTTCCCAGGATTTGTCACTACTCCAGCTTCTGAAAGTCAAGCAGTTTACATTCTTGCTTGTCTCAGGCCCATCAGCACTAGCACCCTTGTAAACAGAACACTTCCAGCTCTTCTGTTTTCCTTTTGGCTGTCATAATCTGATGGCTTCGGCTTCTCCATGCTTTCCTTTTTATCACCTCAGATGTTTTGGATATTCTGCTATAAACCTTGACTCCCCCATATATTCTTGGTTTAAAGATCTGGTTTATTTTGCAAACATAAATAGTTTTTTCTCAGTTTGTGTTTAATGTAACCATTGATCACGACAGTCTACTATCTTTTCTTAAATCAGCTGTTCTCATTTTACTCATAAAACAATAGCTCCTAGTAACTAACCAAGTAAAGGTCTAATACTTTAAAAAGCAAATCCACCAGACTTCTTAACCAGAGATGAAGCCTGCATCCAGAAGTACATGAATTTGCAGGGAGGAAAGAACTAAAGCATATATCTGTTATATTTTACCTTAATGAAATTATGAGGCCTTATGTTTCCTTCCAGGAAGAAAACATGTCAGGTTAGAAATCTGCCGCATACACGCTGCCACTGTATAATTTGGCTTCTGAAGGACTTGTTACAGAATAATCCTTACAGGTATAGAGACAGGATGTTAAACTGTATTCACTCAGTGTAGTTATTACATTCAGGATCAAACTGATTGCTGTATCTGAAGTAAAAAAAGAATCTAACTCTTCTGCATTCTTAGTTACTGGGATAATAAAAGCCATTTCATACCTTGACAGCTTGATGAGGCTAGCCTTGAGGATTTTGTTTGTTGATTTCATTACCTTCACAGCTGAAATTATTCGTTCTTCATGTGTTTGGAAGATCAAAACTATATTTTTTAACAATTACACCATTCCTTTAAAAAAAAAAAAAAAAAAAAAAGGAAAAAAAAAAAGAGTGTTCAAACCTGGCTTCAAGGCTTGCATTACATTTGGACTCTCGGAATCCTTGAATTTCATCTCTCCTGATTACTCAAAATGTATTTTCTTTTTAAAACTATCTGAGACCTACCAAAAGTAGGAATAAGTGACATGAGTTGAAGAAAAAAAAAAAAAAAAAAGGAAAAGAAAGGGAAATTCCTTACCAGATGAAAACAATCAATCTGCCTTTGCTTTTTTTCCCAGTGTCTACTGATGTTTCCCAATATTTGTTCATATTGCAACGTGTAAACCAATACACTAGAGAAGAAAAAAAAGAATCAAAATCAAATACTCTATTACTATTATACAAAATCAGGAACTTGAAAGAACAGCAAAATATTGATCTCTCAGAACAGCCATTTTAGCCTTAGCAATGTAAACATCTCCTGCTTTTGATTAAAAAAAAAATTAAATTTCTTTTGTAAAATAAGCTTTTGGAGCATGCTGCAAAGGGTAATTACAAGAACTTAAGCACTTCAATGAGCCTAATAAGTTATGACAAGGGAATTAATGTGTATTTAAAAACTTAGGGTTCAAATGTTTTATTGACACATATTATGTTTTTACAAAAGAAGATATTTGAAAATGCATTAAATATAGTACATAGTAATGGTAGTGTTGGATAAAATTAGATAAACATTAAATATATTTTTATAATAAATTTAGGAAAATGTTTCAGAAGAAGAGAGAGCATAATAATAGTACTTTCTTCAGCCATATACTTGCAAAATATAATTTAATTCTCAAGGTTAAAAACAGTCCTATTATTTTCAGTGACAACATATAGCACTGAGATTTTAGTAAATTATTTTCAAGCTGCTTCGAGTGTTAACTATCAAATTCTATAAAAACCATGTACATTGTCTTGTAGGTTTTGCAAAGAAGAAAATACAACATATGCAGGAAAAAAAAAATAGCTTTCTTTTAGACTTACTACACATCATTATTGTGTGAGATTTTGTATGGAAACAGACACATACTAGGTTTCTTCAATTCACCATACATATATTAGACTAAACAATCATAATGCTATACTTCCTAAAATCCTTATTTTTGCCTTCCATAGTAGGACAGAATTTTCAAGATAAATAAGTATAGCAGACCTGGATCCTGCATTTTTCTCTGATAATTCTGTTATATAATTTGATAGTTATGAGATAAACATTGATGAAACAATGTTATCACAATTTTAAAAAATGGACAAAATGACATCACTGCAACATTGTTTGGGGAATAAGAGCATTACATACTGATTTAAAAATAAGGTTTATTGCTTAGTTTTCTCATAAGAGAAACCACACATATTTCTACTGACATGGCAGTAAATCTAGGTGTTGAGGCAGCCACAGAAATCAGCGAAAGGGTAGAATTTAGTTCAGGGAGTGTTAATGTGCCAAGGTTTCAAAGAGAAAAATGTGGCAGCAGTAGAGATGGGCTTTTCTTTTAGTCTTTAAGATAAATCAGGAAACCAGTAGAGCTCCTAAGAAACTAAAATAAATGCTAGAGTTCCATTTGTAACAATTATCTTTGTTTCAAAGAAAATCTTGGAAGATGTCACTCACTCTTTGTTTTGCTACTACTCCTGCCACCTTTTGACGGGCAAATGCTAATGCATATGTAGAAAATAATGACATTACTTTTACTAGTTTTAATTAGTTGTGCAGAAGATATTTAATTTCATTTTTTTGCTTGTTTTTAATGTATGTTTAGATAATGGAAGTCACACAGCAGAACATTTTCTAAAGGTATTAAGGAATTTTGAGTAACATCGACAGTAAGAGTCAGTGGAAATACCAGAGTGAAAAGAAACAATTGAATCTCTTCAGAGATGTTAAGCCATGTGCAGAGCACATATGAAGCACCCATAAAAACCTGTCCATATAACATAATTCCATAAGAAAAAAGAATACTGGCCCTCTTATGAGATCAGATTAAGGCTTATTCTCTCTGTAAAACATAGCCTCTATGTAAAACGAAATATAAATAAATAAATAAACTGAATGAAAATGAAGCCTCTATCACACAGCAGACTCATGGCTTTGGCTAAACAGTAGCAGGAAGCAATTTAACATGGAATTTGATCACAAAACCTTACACAAATAGTCACTTCCTATCTCTGTATGTTTAGCAGAGTCAGAGGGGGTAAAGAATGGGCTAACAAATAAATCCACGGAAGAACTAGTAGTTTTGAACAGGTGATAGTAATATTTGCTCAATGTTAAAGGCAAATTTAACAAACCAAGACTCTCAAACGATATAGAAGAAACCTGGTAACAGCTGGCCCATATCCACAGCTTGTTTTAGTTAATGTGCCTATTCTAATTTACACAAGCTGAAACTGGCTGACATTAAATTCACTTATGAGTTGGCTCTAAGGTTGGCCTAACCTTTTGATTTCTGAATATTCAGGCCAAGGGCTTTGGCTGGATACTGTGAAACTACCTGTTCAACCAGGAAAATTCCTATTCAGTTCCTGTACCTGGGACCTCAGAGGCTGTTTGGAAATATTCTCTCTATTCTGAAATGCAGAAATGTCAGACGACTGATAGTTTTTTGGACAAGGAGTACATGTAACATTTATGGCTACCTTTTTAATATTTTACTGTTATGCCCAATACTCCAGAGAAATCTGCCATCAGTAACTTTTCTCTAGTGTCTTACAGATGCTGTCATTGTCTGCCTTTAAATATTTTTTTAATCTAGTCCTCAAAGTGTGGTGTTGTTGTTGAAGTCAGAAAACTGATATGAAGTGTGTCCGTCCTTTGAAAAATCATTATTCCAATAGTCTGTAGCATAAATTAGAAACCTCACTCTGAAGTCTACTAATAAATTTTTTTAAAAATGTATATAGCAACAGCTTTATTCATTAATTTTTTCCTACATCCCTGGGATTGTAGGTAGATTCATGAACTGATCCAGTCCAAATCAATTGCACATCTGAAGCATAAGACGGCGTACAATAAGAGTGAGAAAGCAAAGAAATTCTGAAAAATGCATATATTTTCCACAGATAATATATTTGTAGTAGATATACTTGCAAACTATGATTTACCTGAGCATTTTTAGTTATTTGGTTTATTATTTACAGGAGAGGCAAGCCAGATTAATAGATGTATTTGAAGTATCTTGTCAGTGAAAGCTTCAAGCTTGTGGATAAGAATGAAAAACTTGTTATTGCCTGTTGAGTTATCACTAATGAAACACAAGAGTTTCAGCACACAATAATGAGTGTCAGAATCAGAGTCAGAGAAGCAGATCTCTGAAATATTAAAACTTTTTATTGCCTATGTATGAAGAAAGTGATTTATTAAACAAGTTGCTGAAGAACAAAAGGAAAAAAAAAGTCCATTCTCTTGAAATGCATTTTCCCTAGCCTCCCTAAGAACATATTTATAAACCTGTATGATAAATAGAAAAGGTAAGCAAAGAATAACATTAAAATGTGCACTTACAAAAAAAGAAAAGAAGTGCAAAAAATCTGGCCAGCTGGTAAAAAAAGTAGAATTAATGTGCCTCTGTGTATCAGATTTGCAAGAATGCAAATATTGCAGCTTTTGGTCAGCTGGTTTGAAGATTAATTTCAAACAAGTAACTACTTTCCTTAAGGAAATGGACTAATAATAGGTCATAAGCATGCAAACAGGGCTGACTTTGCCATACAAGCAGAATAGGTTGCCAACTAGAGCAGCAAAATATTGAGGGCAGCAAAATTAATTGTTAACATAGTTTGTGGGTCTGCAGATCATTTTACTCATTGTCGTAAACTGCAGGTCTTTTGGACTTGTGTGCAGTTGTATGGCTAAATCAAGTGAATTTTATTTAAATGATGTTTTAAAACTACAGTTATATATAAAAAATCTTAGTATTATTATAAAATAAGATACCGGATATGTAACTTCGTTTTAAAATACATCCTTACCTATAATACCACAGAGTTTTCTTTCACAATCCCCTAAATTTTTTGCTTTAGAGGTGTGCTAAATATAAGACTTCCCCTGCAAAAAAACCCAACAGACAAATAAACACAACAAAAACCCAACAACAAAATAGATCATTTGGTAATTTCATCTTTGATTGCCTGTCTTGAGACATCCAAAAGGACTCAAGCTATCAAAGCTTTGACTGGCAATACCTTGTTTTGATCCAAGTCTGTTAATCTATGTCTGCCCTTTGTCACTTAGTGTTATCCAATTTTAATTATCCTGAATAATTTGGTGTTATCAACAAAATTTCTGACTTGTCACCCTTTGTTCTTGAACATTAACCTGATCTGATATGCACACTAATAATTCATTGTGGGTCTGAGTAGTGCAAACCCTAATTTAGATGAAGCGTTTTGAGTAGTAACCTCAGTGTAAGAAATACTGCATTGGTACAGTTCAGACCATCAGAAAGGAGCATAAAAAGAAAAGTGATATAAAAGGGTACAACACTGTATGAGTTAAGGTATCCAGGAAATTGGCATCCATGTTTCTGTTGTCTAAAGTGTGGATGGACTAGAACCTAAATTAGCCAAAGATACATCATCATTTCATTGTAGTTGCAATATTTCATTCCCACTGCTGCCATGAGTTTTTGACAAAGTGCCAGCAGTAATCTCATGTCTCCAAGCTTCATTATTCTCTTCTAATTTGCTCTTTTTTCTGTCTCTTACCTTGAATTTTTTTTCAACTTTTGAAAAGATGGAAATGGAAAGATGCATTTTGATATATCAACTGAGGTGCTAATTCCTAGTTTTCTTGGTGGACAATGTTGGAATTCCATGTGGACTAAGCCCAGCAACACAGTTAATGTAAAAGAAAAAAGAAAAGTAACAAATTCAAATAAATTTATTGACTTGAAATTACCATATTACAAATTGATTAACACCACTAGCCTTTTCTATGTCCTTGTGTTGTCTGACTTCATAAGACGACACTTATTTGTACCTTTTTAAACTGTCCTGAAAATCAGAAATTTCATAATTTTTACAAAACATTCTTTCTGAACATGGCTTGGTTCCTTGGTTCCTTGGTTCTGACTTCAAAGTCAGATTCAACCACAAGGGAATTTTATAAAATTTGTGAACATAAGCAGTGATTATTGAGAATGTGGCTGTAAACAAGAAATCAATGAGAGTTTTTAAACAGCAGAACTACATATAAGCCAAACTTAACCCAAAGTTCTTCATCAGATCATATTTTAAATAAAAATCCAAATATGTAAAGGTAGAACACAATTAAACCAGAGGTAGCAAAATCCAGTGAGTAGCTCAGTTTTCTTCTCTTTTCAATTCTATCATGCATAGTAAATTTGGGTGACACACCTGGCTGGCATCCAACATTCATTAAATTCCTCAACTCTGAAAGAGCAACTGTCATTTCAGCTGTCTTCTGCCTGCTTTACAGCTCACTGCAGGGTTCAGGAGGGGCTAATGGAGCTAAGACGTTCTGCTGCCTTGCTAAAGATTCTCCCTTAGCAAGGGATTATTTACCTTTGCTGGACCTTCACAGGACTTGCATTTCTTTTACTCTGCCTAAGGGCATATCTCTACCTTGCCCTTTCTATAAACACTTGTCTTTCAATCACTGACTGAATGAGTATTCTCTGATCTTCAGCCTCCCAAGCACATGCTCTATGCAACAAGAACTGATTGCACTACATATAGGTAAAATATAAAAAATATTTTTGTGCTTTCCAATAATTTAGGGTACATATGAAAAGCTGAAGAGGAATTCAGTCTGTGATGGTGTTCTTTTTTGTATACTATAAAAAGACTCTCCTGGTTATACACCGTAATCTTCTTTAGGTATAAGACAAAGTCATTGAGATTGGTCTTCTCACTGACCTCACAACAATATGTAAGCACACACCTGTCCACTGAGCATGTGTGAAAAAATGTAAATTATGGGACGGTGAGGCTGGAAAGCTCTTAATGGACATACTGATTAATTCATTCACAAGCTGATACTGGTCACTGGGATTTCTTTCAGGAGCTTTCACAGGAATTAATAAATACAGACAATTTAGGCTTTCAGTAATTTCCCATATTAGCAGACGTCAGAGAGCAGAACAGCCCAAATTACTTGTAGCCTAATTAACAATCACAGTTTATTGAAATACCTTATTTACTTTTCTAATTCACAGTAATTACAGGGATTATAAAATCATGTAAGGAAAAAATATTTCAGTTTTGGGTAATTGATGACAATCAGGACTGTAAAGACAATATTGCACAGTGATGCACTTGGGATTAGTGCACTTGGGATGCAAAAGATATATTCAAAATGCTTTTTGATTCATGACCATCAGTCAAGGATATGTCATAACTAAAGAAATAAGGAAGGGGAACAAGGAAGATGTTGGTGAGAAAATCTTAACATGAATTAATAATGAGACAAAAACCTGGTATTATTCCCCATACCTGTCCCAAAGAACCAAGTCTGAGCTGCCCTTTCTTAAAGTCATTTCACGCCTAACAATAATTTTAAATGTCCCCTCTCTGAACTCTGTCCATGTGTTCCTACACCTCTCTAAATATCAAATGTGGCACCAATGCTCATTTCAGTAAAGCTGTTTAAATTCTCCCAATGAAAAGTCACACGTATCACTAATGTCTGTACTGGGATCCAGCTGTGTAATGCTCCCTCTGTCCTTACAAATACAATGGAATAATAAGGGGATAGAACAAGTGCATTTTTTTATTAATCATATCATCCAATTTTGTATGTAA
>WBMY01017835.1:0-82487 GCA_013397315.1 Donacobius atricapilla
AGGGGAGGGGAGGGGAATCAATATATGGATGATTAAATTCTGGCACAAAATCCAACGAGAAGGCTCATTTTCTTGCATGGCTTGTGTGGGCCTGTGTAGATGATACAGATATCATACTGCCAAGACACATAATAAATAAAGCCCTCATTTTACTCACCACCTCATGTTTTGGTCAATGCAACATTTGGTCTCATTCCGTCCCATGGGATAAAACAAGCCAGAAAGATTTGCAAAGGAGAGGTTGTTCCTAGGATCAAAAATATGCAGAGTCCCAGAATTCCTTTAAAGGCGTAACAATATGAGAAATTACTCAAAGTGATTTGGGGATAAATATATTTGTGGCTGCTTGATTTGTAGCGTAGAAAGAAACAAGAGACACAAGGGGTTTCTCTCACACATACCTACAGATCACAGCACATAATTCTGCTCCATACCTTTGTAGGAAGCAAATGATTCTTCCTCAACTATGTTAAGAAAGGGAAAACATATGAAAAAGAACTTTTAAGTTCACTAAATAATACAAGTGTGAAGAATTCTGTACATTTTCTGTTCATTTTAATAAGAACCAGGAAATACAATCCTTCTGAAGTTTTTCTGTCCTCCAAGTCATGAAACGTTGAGAGACAAAGGAGACAATGCAGAAATGAAAACAAATATACTTATAACACTGTTGTCATCGTAGAATTCAAATTTCTGCCCCATCAAAGATGGTTAAGTTCTTTATAAAATGTTCAAAGGATTTAGCAAGACAGATTGCAAGAGCCTTGAATCAGAATATGTTGCAATATGGTGATCAGAAAACACCATCCAGTGTAGAAAAAAAAGAGCTGAAGTAACTGCAATATAATTTTACAGATAAGTTCTATAATCAGTGAACAGATGGCTAAAAAGATGAGACTCTGCTCACCTCAGCTTTGGTTTCTACAGATTTGGAATTCTTTGGACACTGCTTACTGGACCAATACCTCAAGTGGCCCACATAAAGAAGCATCTACATTTGCAACTCTTGAGCTAGAAAGGGATAAATCTTACCCTCTTTTTCCCTTTATACTTGCAAGAATATGTCTCTAATGTCCCAATGACAAAAGCTGTTTCTAAACCCTTCACATTAAGACTACCCAATTTTAATTCTAATTTTTTTCTCATATAAATAAGTTTCCTGAAATCTAATGGAATGTAAAGGAAGAAGCTGTTTCTTCTCAGAAGCAAATTCTCAAATAATTTTCCATGTGTTATTATAGCATTCAATATGCAAACTTGTAACAAACCAAATATTTAAAACCATTAAAATTTCTCATGTTACAGAAGTTTTAAAATTAAATCAATGCATTTGATGGAGGCTGTCAGGAGAGGAAAGCAGCCTGAAGCCTAAAGCTAAGAATCTACTAATTAAGATATGTAATAAAAATGTTAATCAAGTAAACTTAGGGAGGATGGGGGAAAGCGATTACATAATCCTCTTGGCACTGTATAATGTCTCACTGCTCTCACACAGGAAAATGATGAGTAGGTAAACAAGAGAGAAAAAAACAACAGGTCCTTTGATTTTGGGCCAAAGAAAAAACTGTTCCAAATGGCCTCTCTAACCAACATTAGCTGCTCAAGTAGAAAACATTCAGATCTAAGAGCTCTCTCTAGTGTGCCAGACTGGGGACAGCTGACAGAAACTAACAAAGGAGCCTGAGAAAATGGAGTATTTAAGATAATTCTTGGTAAGTGTGCCCAGAGCAATGTCTTTTGTTATCCCATTTCTTTGTTAACTGTATTCCACACTTCAGAACTGTAAGTAAACAGGATACTTGACTCTGTGCTCTGTATTATTGATGTTTTCTGCTAACCACCATATAGGTACTTCATTCAGACTTGCATGGATCCGTGAAGTGAGGGCGTTGGGGTTAGGACAGTTTGTAGCCTTGTCCTGTACAGCGTTGTTCATAACAACTTTTGTGCCAGGACAATAACACAACTCAGCACCCATCAGGCTCTGTCTGGACTTCTTTTGACTTCGCTGGAGCCATATTTGGTCTGGTTTAGCAGGAACAATAATTATGTGATAATATGGTCAATATTAGCTACTTTTTTTTTGGCTTGCGAACAGCTGTATGGAGTAACAGCGAGCAGGTACTCAGTGCAGAATGAGATATTTATGACTTTTGAACAAAAAAAAAAGAAAAAGCATACTGACAGGGGGCGATTGCAGGGGTGTTGAAACCATGGGCATAGGACGACACCAGGGGCCACAGGGCTATAAACATGTCACCAGTGGTCCATTAACCCTAATTAAAGGAATGCAACCATGAGAGCAGGGTAAATATTGCTTTAAGGATAACAAAGAGGATAATGACCATGTCTCCAACATAAAATTTAAATGTAATGCACACAGTAATTTGGAAATGGGAACCAGTGAAGATATAGCAGGGCAAAGATCACATAAAACACATGAAATTTCTCCAGCCAGACACCAATGTGAAGAGGAATGAAACCTACATCGACATTCCTCCCAAAAACTGGATTGTGATGTTGATTCTTCTCTCTGTAATCCTTCTTTCATGCCCTGAACCAATGCCTGAACCTTGGGACCCAGAAACACGGTGGAAGGATGACGGTAATTCCAGAGAAACCTGGAGATACTAGATAATCGTGTTCATGTATACCAGCCTTAACTGTAATTTGAACCATGAGTGTCAATGCAGTTGTATGTGGACTAATGACAGGTGCTTCAAAAAGATGAAAAGACACACCTCCACCAAGTTGTTACACCATTTTAGGAGATAAAAATTATATAAATTCCATTCATAGAGAGAAGACATCTTTCCAAATTTCCCAAGAACCCCCCTTGGTTTGGAAGTAGGAAATAATAACGAAAACCAAAATTGAAAGTTGTCCGTATTTCATAATAGATGTACAACTGCTGCCATTGGCATCTGCAGCTCAAAGCATGACGCTGGACTGAGAAGGGCTTAGAACCATCCATCTGTCTGTCACAATACCTTCATAAAATGCTTACCAAATTGTACAAGCAGACATTTCAGAACACTTACCATTTTTTAACATAATTTACTTTAGCATTAGAAAGAAAAGCAGTTAATCACAGCAACAGGTTAATTTCTGGAAGAAAATAAACTTATTGGTACTAATTTTGATAAATATCTCTTGTTACATAACTTACACTGTAGCTTTAAACTTCCTGACCCGAATTTCTTTTCATTATACTTACATTGAATTATTTTTTTCCAATAGAAAGAATATTATGAATTAAGCTTAAACAGATTATCCAGATTGGGTGTAAACCACTCTGTAAAGCTCACACAGTGTATTTATTCATTACCTGGCTAAAGGTGCCTACTGTTTAGAGATTCTGTATGGAAATTTCAGAGAGTTTTGCCTTTTTGAATGATCCTAACAGACCCTCCAACTCTATCACTTATCAAAATGGTAATAATGATTTGTAATGTGCAATTTTGATTGCATTGGTGAAACTAGTGTAGCTAATAAACATAATTATTAGAATGTTACCTCTTGCCTGGAAAACCCCCAAAAGTAAGTGCAGTTTGACTTGATGAAAAAAATTTGTGTGGGACCTGATTTTTTTTTTTTAATTATGAAAATATTCATATTTATATGAAAAGATTCCTTTTGGTAAGGTGTGGCAATGCAGTATCAGAATAATGAACAAAGAATTATATGAATTAAACATGACTGTCTAATACCTATGTGGAGATCACTCCTCATTACTTTTTTTAATCAACATATTTTAAAGAAAAATACTGAAAGAGGGAAAATAAAATTAAATCTACACATTACATATACTGTAAAAAGAGCTGGAAAACTATGATTTCTGTTTACAGCATAGCAAAATATGTATCTCTTCTGCTAACATTTAGGGATATGTCATAAAATCTACAGAAATAGGGAAATTAAATAAATTAAAATATTTATCAATTTTAGAACCTGGGTATTAAAGTTAGCGA
The DNA here is from genome assembly GCA_013397315.1 of Donacobius atricapilla. Lineage (NCBI taxonomy): Eukaryota > Metazoa > Chordata > Aves > Passeriformes > Mimidae > Donacobius > Donacobius atricapilla. Next base: position 3,972 of record WBMY01017835.1, read on the forward strand.
TATTTATTGGTGTTTTATAAAGAAGGTACCCTAGGAATAGAAGAGGCATCTGAATGACTTGTTTATAGGCTTTTGATGCCCATTCATCCTGGTGCACAAAAGCAGTTCAGAATGTCCATCTGAGACATTGCACAATCTTAGTTTTGATTTCAGTATCTTGGCTTTGTTTTGATTGGCAAAATGTAAAGTTTTCTTTACACAGAGCGTGTTTTTCATGTAGTCTTCAAGCAGATATGGATTTCAACCCAATGCAGGTATTTCCACAGGTGAAATATAGCCCCAATAGCATGAGGTTGGAAACAAATCATGTATATCAAGGAGAAGTCTGGAGAATTAGGCTATAAATACACAGAAACAATGACAAACCTCTAACCCTTAACTGTGTAGCACTACAGCCCAATACAATAATTTATGATGTCAATAAAACTGGATGGAACATCAGCTAAAAATGCCTGTAAGAGGGAAAAAATTCTCTTCCCAAAAATATCAGTGACAAAGGAAAGGTTAAACTGCAATGAACATACTTTTTTTCCTTTTCAAACTGGAGTTCTGAAGAAAAAAAACAAAAAAAGAAAAAAGAAATTTACTCCACTAGCTAGTCAGTGATGTATATAATTAAATAGAAAGGTTTTGGAGGATGTGATTTTATGGTTACCGTAGCAACTAGCACCTAGATGGTCCATATTCCTGTGCTCTTCTACCATGAAAAAAAAAAAAAAAAAAGAAATCCATCTATGACCTACTTGAAAACAAATAGATTTGTACTGCTCAAAGCTCCATTGTTCTTTGCAGGCATCTATTTTCACTCAGAATCAGGGGTAATCCTACTCTGGAAATATTCCAGTGGTTTTACGGAACAGTAATATGCATGTGGCTTGACCTGTAGCCTAGCACTGGAAATCCTGTGCACACTCACATGCAGCTCAGCTGGTCATGCATCTAATACTGTATAGGTGAGAAGAAAGGAAGGATTTGAATGGATGATGAATTTCATAGCCTAAACTACTTATATTTAGAAAAGTTTTTGGTTTTGTTACCAGTGCACTCAACCACTTGATCCCATCCCTTTAAGAACAACAAACCTTTGAAACCTTATTTATAGTGAGCAGAGGTAGAAAGTTTTCCCCCAAGCTCATCTTGGTGTTGTTCTAGTGTGAACTGAAGATGAACTAAAGCAGAAGTGCTGGTATTGTCAGAAAGAATTTTCCGATGTTCCTGTTGCTGAGAAAATTTCCTCCCTTCCCTTGTGCTGCACCTGAGAACTTAAGAGAAAAGGGTCAGCAGAAGTGTGACAAAGTTATTCTCTTTTGTGGACACTATTTAAATTATTTTGCAGGGCTTAGAAGTTCTCTAATTTCAAATCTTTCTCATGTGAGTTTTTCAAAGGATGCAATAACATTCAAGCACAAGAAAAAAAATTCACCCCAACAAATTACCATTTTACTACTCTGACTATCTCTTCTTCCAAAGGCCTCAGAAGTGGTTTTCTTAATTTTAAATGTAATCTTCGATTCACCAGTAGCTTGCTTCTGCTGTATGCACATGTGAAAGACATATTACCATTGTCAAAAAGGGAGAAAGATATTGTTTTCTGTTTTCTATTCAAATGTCTGGATATAATTCCAAACAAATTTGAGAGCAATTTCTGAAAATATATCTCTCTCCCTCTTTTAAATAAACATTTCTTTCTGCAATATCAGAGATGGAAAAATAAAAAGAAGACAACATAAAACACCTCTTTTATCACTTGTTGATTTTAGGTCAAAAATAATTGGCAATACAACACATCCAAATGTGATAGATTTTATTTTATATTATTTATTTATTTATTTATTGCTACTTATTTCTTGTTAGAATGACAGCCTCTCTTTTGACATTTCTTCACTGTTTTCCCTGTGGGCCTTCCAATTCTCACTTCTAGACATCTTAACTTTAAATCATAATAATTTCCACCCTGTGATCAGCATATAAATTCTCTGTACTGCCAAACAGGCATACAAGAAACTACCTTGTCCTCTTCAGTCAGTTCATCCTTCATCCTTTTAGAATAACAGTGGGAAAAGGACCAGTTTTAGAAATAGGACTGGAGAGAGGTTTTACACAGTGAATATTCTGCAAACTTCACCATAAACCCTCACGTACTCCAAGTCTTCGTGGTACCTGCCCATCCATATGCGGGAGACAGGTGTTCATCTTTCCACTCTGTGAACTACCTTGTCACAATACATCACCATTTATGTATAATTTTGTGGAGGTTTGGTTTGCACAATTTAGTCTGCGTTTCCACCTGTACTTGGGCAGGATTGAAGAAGTGCCTTTTAAAGCTACTGTATTACCTTATGTTTACATAGCTGGTTTTAACCATTACATTTAATATTCATATTACATATCAAATATTTCAAGCCTCTTCTGTGCTGAATGCAGGCAGCAAGTCTGCAGTTCTAAAACAGGGATCACCTGGCTGCTCGCAGGGTTTAGGCAATGTTTGCATTATATTTTAACTTGGGTAGAAAACTGGGATGGGTTACCTGTAGGCATGGCAAGATAACCAAGCCACTGGCAGCTTTTTGGCCTCACTCAGGTGCACTCAGCTGTTCCATGTATAGGCTCATCTGTGAATTTAAGGGAGACTGCTGAGTCCCTGTACAGGCATTTGAAGAGTCATCATAAGTTGAAGACTCCACACCAGGATCAGTGTGCAATATTTGATCCAGAGTTCTAGCAGAGACAAGAACAAGACCTGTATAAAATACCATAAAATCATGGCATATTCTAGTTTGGAGGTCCCACCTGCCATGGACAGGGACAGCTTTCACTAGACCAGGTTGCTCAGAACCCCATCCCACCTGGCCTTGAACATTGCCAGGGATGGGGCAGCCACAATTTCTCTAGGCAACCTGTACCAGGGCCTCACCACCCTCACAGAAGTAAAAAATTTCTTCCTAGATATCCAATAAAGACTTGCCTTCTTTCAGTTTGAAGCCATTTCCCCTTGTCCTGACACTCCAGGCTCTTGTAAATAGTGTCTTTGTCTTTCCTGTGGATTCCCTTCAGGTACTGAAAAGGCTGCAATTAGGTCACGCTGAAGCCCTTTTTTTTTCCCATGCTGAACAACCCCAATTCTCTCAGCCTTTCCTCACAGCAGAGCTGCCCCATCCCTCGGATGCCCTTGGTGCCTCCTCTGGCCTGGCTCCAGCAGGTCCCTGTCCTTGCTGTGCTGGGCCCCCAGAGCTGGGTGCAGCCCTGCAGGTGGGGTCTCAGCAGAGCGGGGCAGAGGGGCAGAATCCCCTCCCTCCCATGGGGCTTTGGATGCAGCCCAGGACACATTTTGCCTTCCAGGCTGCAAATGCACTTTGCTAGCTCATGTCCAGGCTCTCACCCACCAGTAGCTCCAAGTCTCAGTGGCTTCTTTTGATCTGCTCATCCCCAATCTGTGTTGAGACTCCAAAAACTGAGTGAGATGATCTTGAGCACTCCTATGACAGTGGTCAGCACAACACATGAGAGCAAAGCCCATGCACTGGCATCAGGCATCAACTGACCAGTTTCAGAAAAAAACCCTTAATGTTCACATGCTTTACAGGACTCCTAAGGAGTGGTAGAAAGCTTTGGTCTCACTGTAATACAAATGTTATCACTTTCTGCTGTACCAAATAAAAATGCAAAATAAACAATTCACGTGGTTAATAAACAAAGGCAGATTTTTTTAATACAGTCTGTTATTTGTCTTAGGTAAACTGCTTCTTATATTTGACATATGTCCAGCACTACAAAAATGTGAAACATGCTGTGCCTCCTGACTTGTACTGTTATGACTGAAAGTGGAATTGGAATTATGTGAGGGGAGTTTAAGATGCTTCACCTCCATTAAAACATATCCTGCCCTTTTTCTTCTCAACATCAAATAGAACCACAAATATGAGGCTATTCAGCCTATGGAGTCATAAAATATAGGCATAAATCACAGATGAAGAAATGACAGAATTTCTGAAGCATATCAACACTCCCTAAAGTATTTCTAACATAACCCTGTGCACTGTCAGATTCCAACCAAAATAAGAAAGGGGAAGTTGAGAGGGCTGATGTTCACACACCATCAGTCCAAAGTTATTTAACACAATTGTTTCAGTAACTGCAGATCCCTGGAATGTTCAGTGTTCAATGGTCCTCAAAAATCAGACTTCTAATTGGCTAATGATGGGTTTTGTTAGATGCACATCCTGAGTTGGGAAATCTAGCTGCAGACGTCAGGACCAGAGATTTTTCAACAGTGTCACAGGTTTTGGGGTGAAGAGGGTCTTAACAGGACCTAAGGCATTTTTCTTCACAGAAAGATACATATCTTTCATTGAATTAGCAACACATATCTAAGAATCCAAGCTACAGAAACTCAATAACTATTTTACACTGGAGTGAGAGAAAAATTACAATGGCAATAGGAAATGCATTTTCTAAGAACAGTCTTAGGAAACTTAAAATTAGCCATTTATATACCATTAGCCTTGTTGAGATAGTTAAGACTAACTGGATATCACAGACATTACAAAACTGAGGTTATAGGGAAAAACTTTGCAGATAGCTTCTTTTTATTTTTAATTAGCAACATTTAAAACTCATCCCTCAATTCCTAATCAAGGCTTTATCAACAAGAGTGGTGTCATCCTAACATGCTATCTTGAGACAGCAGAGAAACTTCAGGGCATTATCTGTTACAGGGATGTCAGATGGCAAAAGTCCTACTTTGGGTGAGGGGAGACAGTGTCTTGGGGCTGTAGAGATGGAGAAACACCTATCCCTTTCCAGGATCACAGATTGTCTTCACATCTGATGAATGGAGAAATCTCAGCAGGAACAAAGGAAAAAGTAGTGGACTGGCGGCAAAGCTCCTCGGGGTTCTTCTGTATCCTGAAGCCCCTTCTAAATGCATACCTTAAGATACCAAAAAGACAAAGCAGGGTGACAATTAAAGGTTATTTTACAGAGGCTTCCTTTCTGCAGCAACATAAACTGTTGCAGTCAATAACTTTGTTGCCTCAGGAAATATTGCACTGGGTAAAATCATATCCCTGGGAGAACGAAACTCTGTGTTCAAACACTAGATCTTATTTATAAATGAGGCAGTTCTGCGGCAGCAAAGAAAATTACAGTCCCTGTGTAGGAGCCCTTTGAAAGAGCATGTTATGAATCTCAGGCTGGGGCTGAGGAGCTCTGCTGACCCTGGCAAGCAGCCTGTTAGAAGTAACCAAGATCTCTGTGGGTTCAGAGCTTCTGCTTTTGACATGGTGATGATACTCTGGAATATCAGCTCTGCAGGGTGAGGATGCTGATTCAACCTCCTTGTCAGGTGGAACAACGGCAGCCATGGGGGCCAAAGCATCTGCTCTGGGAACGAGATGCCCAGTGGTGCCAGAGCTGTGATCTGTGAGCACACACAGCCTGGGAGAGGCAATGCCAACACGTGCGCTCTCCAACAAGAGAGTTCCAAATAGGCCATGATGTGCCCTTTGTTGGGCTAGTGTTTTAATAGCGATTATTCTTCCCAAAACAGATCACGCCTATATGTTACAGGGACGTACCAGAGCAATAAACTGTCAGATGGGGTCAATCTTATAAGCACTCCATAAACAATCTCTCCTGTTGCTTCCACTGTGAGACTAGTTGCTGTGGCAGATGATCACAACAGCCAGGATATTCTTTCACTTGTTCCATCAGTTAAAATCTTCAACTGTAGTGAAAGCCATCATAAAGGCACCATCAAATCAAATCCATTACTGATTGGTATATGAAGTTTAGCCAAGACAACTTTGCAAAGAAATGAGCTGTGCAAACAAAGCTTTGTCTGTCACCACCCCCTACACGCTGCCTGGGTAATCTGCATATTTAACAAAGCCTCCTAGTATTCATGCCTGAAATTACATACTGAGGGAAACTGGAGCCAGATGGTTAGATGTCACAGTGACTAAAAAACTGCTTTTAAAAAGGTAGGCTTCCAATAATTAATAGTCCAGATCTTCAGATAATGTAAGTCACTGAAGTGAATTGCGCAGTTCTGATTTACACTTCCACATAATATATTTGTGTGTGTTCAACCTTTATTCTCAAAAACACTTGGTACAGATTGCTTGGATAACTCATTTTTGAGGTGGGGAGCAGGGAAGCAAACATCCATTTGCTGAAAGCCTTTAAGCATATGACATATTCAGAAGCACTCTAAAACATAAATACATGCTAATTAAAAGTTCATATTTTTAAATAATGTAGCAGGGAAGAGATGTAACTCCAGCTGGAATGAGCATCCCACTCCACAGCGCAGACAGGGCAGAGTTTCCAAAGGCACAAATGGCAGGAAGGCACCTCCCATTGAGAACTGGTGACAGCAAGTCAGGTCAGAGATTCTGCACTCCCTCAGTATCCTAATGGAAAGATGTCAGAAAGCTTCTGGAGACAAAATGACTGTCATACTTGTTTTCTGATCAAAGAAAAATTTACAGCTTAAGTTTCAGCTTAATTCTTAACACTCATGGAGTAGTTAAAAGATCTTATACTTCTTCCCACCTGCTGGGCTCTTGTGTTACACCATGCATGGCAGTAATGAAGACAGATTAATGCTATTTATTTGCTGACACTGACAAGAGTATCATGTCTATTTTTCCTGTATTTTATCATTAAAGTCTCGTTTTTCATTCTCAAATAGCCCCAAGACAATGCACTGTACTAATTAAGTAGGAACAACATAAAAAAATAAAAAAATAATAAAAAAAACCACCAACCAAGAAAAACCCACTGACAATATTAATAGGCTGGATGAAATCAACAAAAGGCAACAAATTTTATTCTGTGGTGACAATCCAGCCTTAACATATTTCTGAAGTAGAGAACAATAGAAGAAGATGGGTCTGTTTTTTTATAAAGGTTTCCCTCCTTTGAATTAATTTTCAAGGATCCCTGGACATCAAGCACTATAGGTAAATAATAATAATAAAAACACAAAACCAAAGCAATAACAGTAAAGCTGTGTGGGTCATGCAGCACGGGGGCACATTACATAGGGAGGTTGTCAAATCTACAAATTAGTTTTTCACAGCCCAGCTAGACTAAGACAGAGCTGACCTGATCCCACAGTGGCTGCAATCCTGCTTTGTGCTGGGATTTTGACTAAAATACCTTAAATACTCCCTTTCCAGTGGTGTTTTGATGATTTGATGATTCTGTGAAAACAGCTGCAAAAAGCTGTCCTGACATAAGATGTACTTGGGCAGCCCAAACCTTGATAAGACAACAATGCCACTGTGCCTATTAACTATGTGCAACCTGAGACCTTCCCTGTCTGCCAGCAGTGGCATAACTCTTACTGAAACAGGTGGGCAAAACATCCCACAATGAAAATAGTCATACTTTTAAGTACAGTTTTAATTACAATGACAAAGATCATTGATTTTCACACATGGAAATAAATTTACTCTGATGCTTTTGCTTACAAGAGCCAGACCCTAAGTATGAAATTCTTGGCTTGCTTCTAAGTTCTTGAACTGGCTGCTTTCATCTGTTTTATTTTTCTTTCATTAAAAATTAATTAAAGCTATCAAGCTCATCTTTCTGACTAAAATCAACCTCCTCTGCTTAGGTAAGTACAGGCAGTACTTACAGCTGCAAGCAGTATAAAGTCTATTTTAAAACTGTTTTTGATTTTAAAGGGTCACTGCTAAGGTGATTAACATGAAATCTAAATGAGCTTTCGACATCCCTGCTTCACTCTGACGCTGATTTAACTAGTAAAATCCGGCCAGCAATACTGGTTTTAAAACCCAGCCTTTGAAGCCATGACATGGCAAAATGCTTCTTGAAGTCCAAGGAGATTATGTCTGCTGTGGCACTCCTGTCAGCTGTCATTGTCCCTTCTCAGGAGAAGTTAATCAAATTTGTTCAGCCTGACCTCTGCTTCAGCCAGCCTGGACCTGTCTAAGGCTACACCTGCCTGGTGCTCCCTGTCAGGCTCCTGCTCACCACTGCAGTCAGGCTTGGCTCCCTCCCAAACAGGGGGGACAGGTCTGCTCCCCTCCCTGCCCAGCCTCTCATCTGCCTCCTCCAGCTGCCAGGGAGTCCAGCCTTCCTGCCCCTTCTGTCCCTCTCCTTCCTCATCTAACTTAGAGACAATGGGAATTTCTGCTTAACTTTTTCCTCTGTGTAACAGGCTGGGTATGTATATCTTTCCCAAATTCAGTGTTTTCATGTTTATCTACCACCACTAGCCAAAATGGGGCTGAAGGGACTATGGAGAGGGATGAAGACCTCCCCCAGCACTAGGTTGCAAAATCTTCCTTTTATTTCAAACGTTTATTCACCATTAACTTCATTTTCTTTCACTCAGATCAAGTGTCTTTATTATATGGAGAGCTGGTAGTGATGTTTTTAATTAAGGTTGTCTAATAATTTCCTTCATAGCATTTGGTTTTCAGTATAGTTTATAAGCCCAGGAATGTTAATCATTCTGGGCTAAATTTTGCATGCTTTGTTTTTTGCCTAAAGTGGAATTGAATATGAGATCATCAGCTACCCTGCTCCTGCATCCTATTTTTTGTCCCCAAAATATTCTCTTGTTTTAATAAAGTGCAGTAGTCTGGGAGCCAGATGATCATAAATTGCACTTTCATAATTTCTACTCCATAATGCTAATAATTCTGTGCAATTGTATCTCTAATCAAGCAAGGTGTTACGCATTTTTTGCATAGAAAGCAGAAAACCATCAGTCCATCAGTTTAATCAGTGAAGCAGTGGAGGTTTTCAAAGATTGTGCAAGGTCACCAGTGCAAATTGGGATTAAAACTTCATGGAAAAAATGTGATATTGTCTGCCATACACAGTTGCCTCTAGACTGCCTGCTTTTGCAAAATATTAAGCAGAAGAAGCCAAGACATGAAGTAGCCATCAGACTTTTACACAGACAGCAGACGATGTCATGCGTCCCACAGAACACATCAGAGACTCCTTGTTGACGTGGGGCTCCTAGGCCTTTCCTAGCACTTGTGATAGCTGGCTGAAATCTTAAGAGCAAGTCTGCCAGGTTTGCATGGGGGATAATACATCATTTCTAGAGGTTTAAACAGAAAATTTATTGTGATTATTAAAAAAAAAATAAATCCATTCTACTGGGAATTTCAGCAATGCTGAGCTGGAGTCTTGATAACCTATCCCTTTTCCCCTTCCATTCCCCTTCTCCCTTTGTCTGTTTCCTTTCTTTACAAGGTTAAGATTACATGCAGAATGGAAATTTAGGATTTCAGATAAATTCTCACTCTTCTTTCCTCTTCACTGTGTGCCCTTTGGGAAGAAGACTGCCTCCCAAAACTCTCTTATAATCTCTGTAAGATTCACTGCACTCTGGGGCAGACACAGTGCCTAGGGCTGCTCAGCACCAGTAATTTGGGCGTGAGCTCCAGCAAGAACTCTTCAGTTCTCAGAACTCCAACAGTGAGGCTGCTCTCTTTTATTCTATTTACTTCAAATGTCTTCAACGAATTGGCAGAAAGGCTTCCAAGCCTAGCCTATATTCTCCCAGCATCTGCCAGTTCAAAGCAGGTATCTCACACCTTTTCTCCTCCAGGATTCGGGTGCTCAGAGGTGTGAAGGGGCACGGGTAGTTCAGCCGATGTGGGCACTTCTGCCCTCCGTGGTGAGGCAGGAGTGTCTGCAGCTGTGGCCCAACCCCATGCCTCAGCCATGATGCAGTTTCATTGAAGTTACCCTTAAGGCACACCGGTGTTGCCCATTGTGGGGAAAGCTGCCTTCACCTTTGGCACTGAATTCAAGATCACTCACTCTCCTGCTTCTCCTATAGTACTTAGGTCCAATGGATAAGGAAGATAGCCTGACTTTAAAGTTCTCCTATTCTGTGGGGTTAACCTTCACTTTCATCCTCATACTTTCCATTCATTTTTGTGAGTGTGATTTCTTGAACATATCAGGTCACAGTCTCTGGCAGCAGAAAGAGAAGGGATGAAAACCATTGTTAGGCAAGAATGCTAATTCTGAGAGCGAGCATCGAAAGGTTGAGTCAGCCTGTGCCACACTGTGAGCATTCAGCAATGCTCCATCCATTTGTGTGGCAAGTCTCATTATGAGGAAGCTTTTTAAAAGCAATTCATCCTGAGGAAGCTTTGGATACAGTTCCAAAAGCAGAAAATAAAACCTAGGAGAACAGGGGAAAGCAAAAAGAGCAAGCAGAAGAAACAAGCAGGAAGACATACAAAAATCAGCTCTCTCGCAAGTTCATTTTTTCATTATGTTTGACATTCTTTGGGAGACAGAACTGCTCTGCACACTTGTGGCCCCAGGCAGTGAAGCTGGAAGAAGATATTTCAAGAGCAGCAGAACACACACATAGCTGTATAGCACAGAAAAGATAGAAAACTGAATTGACAAGATTGTGATGCTAACTCGATCCTGAATTACATCAGCCAAGGTAGGCTATTTTGAAGTAGAAAATTGCACACTGTTCTAGCTATTTTGCCACTAATTTGGACCTTTGGGTAGTGATGAAAAGATGTTCTATCTTAAATTCAGCTGAAAAATAAAAGTCAAACCCAATATAAAGAGATTAGACAGATTTCCTGATGAAAACAAGCAGTACCTGCAAGTTGCGTGTGATTTTCTGGGAGATGAGAGATACTATCAGCAACAGTTCTGACCAGACAATTACAAAAATATATAGCTTGATGAAGACCTATGGGCTCTAGCAAACTTTGTGACAGTAATTTTTAAATTAATCTCACCATCACCAAGAAATTAAAAGGAAACAAAGTGTTTTGTGCTCCCTCTGCTGTTCTGGAGCATGAGGTAGCTGAAAAACGCTATATCCAGAGCTCTGATATTTGACAAAATTCAGTGATGAAGAAGTGGAAACAACAAACTCTGACTTTCAGCATGGATTTTTGTGTAGCTGGTTTTGGTGTTATTAAACAAGGGAACTAGAAAAGCAGTATGTATTTTAGTTCCCTTTTAGAAGTCCATTTCTCTTTTTGAGATTGATTGAAAAATAATTTCTAATGTTTGTTGAACTGCAGGGAACTTTGGAAAAATCTCCTCCTGGCTGATGCTTGGGGAAAGGTTGTGAGACTGAGTGGAAGCTGAATTGGCACATTCTCTCCAAATACTTGTTGCTATTAAGATTTTGCTCTCAGTCTCTGCTAATGATTGATTAGGCCTCAGCTAGACTTATTAGCCAAGTAGAATTGAGGATTTAACTCAGATGCTCAGAGAAAGTAAATACAAAATATTTTATATTGAAAATTTTGAAAGATAAAAGAAATAAAATAGTGGTTTCATATAAAGGAAATTTGTACTCATTGGGTTTACAGGAAAATACAAATAATTTTGAGATATGTTGAAGTGTTCAAGACCAGACTAGATGGGGTCCTGAACAGCCTGGTTTAGTCCACAGCAATGGGGTTGGAACTAAATGGTCTTTGAGGTCCCTGCCATCCCAAGTCATTCTATGATTATCCAGTGTTCTGGCTTTGGTGCAAAAAAAAGATTTTTCTGCCCTTCGCAGCAACCACTGGTACTATATTGAGGGATAATTCCTCTCACACAGCAATGGTATTTCTGCTGTAAGTCCTGCTGGAAGAGGAAAGAGTGATGTCAGAGTAGAGAGTGACCTCATTAGTCTTTTTTGTAAAAAATGTAGAGAGATCAGAAGTCCAATGGGACTTCTGAGATGAGATAGATTTGATTTATACAGAAAGAAGCACCTCTTAACTTTCAGAAGAACAGAAGCTAACCTTTCTCACATAAAAATTGTATCACTAGATTTTTTATATCTGATTAAAAATGGGTTTTGGTTCCAGCAATAACTCAAGGGAAAACATGCATTGTAAATACAAAGTGGAATAAGGAAAGTACATGCATAAACATCAGTGACATCTATAACCGCAACTTCCTCACTGGGAACTTATAATGTTCTAAAGCACCAAAGCAACAACCAGCTGGATGTTTGAATACATTCTTATGGTCCTAAAGCTATAAAATAATATTCCTCTACCAGAACATGCATAATTGTACTACTTTGTCCTTTTTTTCTACTGTGTTACTACTTCTGCTCTGGAACTGCGTCCACGCAATCCTTCTACACGGGCCACATTGCAGAGATCAGCTGGGGACTTCTCCTTTGGTGGCAGAGCTGAAAACCAGCCTCGTCCCAGGGCAGGCACAAGCCCCCAAGGACAACAGGATCACATTAGCAGAGCACCTGTGTAAACAACTGGAGAACCAGGCCACCTTCTTGCTGCATCCCACAGCTCTGACCTTATCATGCTCTTCATCACTTATAGAATTGCTCTTTAAAGCAATTTCAGCGGGATATAAAAGATCTTCCTTCAGCAAAGAAACTTGCATAAAAAGACGTGAGAAAGTTCCACTGGCCTTTTGATTAAGAAACAGAACTTGCTAACGTAATGAAGCATGACACATCATCAGGACACTGCATTTATCTGGGGAAGTGTCAAACAGCACAGCTCCATGAAGCATGAATAGTGTGCATTAGAGAAAGAGAAAAAGATTTAAGTTTTATTTCAACTTCAGCTACCAGCCTATCACCCCTAGGGTAGATATACTTCCATATCCAAGATTGCATAGTTTAGAGAGCCACATAAAATATTATGGCATGAATAACAATGAAAGCATTAAACCCAGACTTCTTGTTGTTGGAAATAGTAGGTAAATTCTACCCTTTCCAGATAACGATTTTCTTTCTTTAAGGGTACCCTAAGAAAAATTGATTTTTCCTTTAAAATAAAATGGACAAGGAATAACACAAAAATTGAACTACTTACATTATTAATTTGATTCAATTTTATAAGAGAAAGGTAGTTTCAGGGAATATTTTCCTTGTGATTTGCTGAAAAATGTGTTTTTAATGGGATGTATATGCTTAAGTGTTCAGAGAGTGCAGGGTGATGATGTACAGCTGTGTCCTATTTCCCTCTGTGAAAATTACAACATCTATGAATTATGTTTATAACATCCCAAAGCCGGAGAGAGAGATCAGATCTGGCAGCATTAGGGTCTAATTTTAGAATGCACCCAGTTGCCTGATAATCATTTACACCAGAGATGCTACCATACTTTCTTATGAACTGCAGCTTATTATTGGTAATATATTACAGAAAATAAACCCTGTCCTCATTTCTGCAGTGACTTTTGAATGGCTAGAGCCATGAGAAAGAAGCCTCAGCTTCCAGAAAAACAGCTTTAATTCCAGGACTAAGATTCAGGTCAGGTGTTAACGCAGGCAATGGAAGTCACCTCACAGGCTCTGGGCCAGCTGCAAGCCTATTCTTCCCGAGAGACTGCAGAGGCTGTGACCTTCACGGCTGCTTTTGGGCCATCCTGTCCTTCCTTCAGTACCACTTTCAGTCTGGTTTGGAAACCTGCTCTCTGCTTTTTTTCTCTTCTATGCAATGTCATATTTTAAAATTATCTGGTTCCACACCTGGTTTTTTTCTAGTTCCTTTTGACTCACCAGACATCACTATTTCTGATGAAAATGTCCTTTGCAGTCTTAAATACTCTATATCTGGCCTTAGCACCACCCCAAAATGATGCAATGAGCTATTTTAATGAGAAAAGTCTCTACCAAATAGGCAACAGAGCTGGTAATATCCCATCCTTAGCATTGTCACAGTTTTCATCAGGGATATGTAAAGATTTGGAATTAATCACTTCAAAGAGGTTTACTCTTCTGGAATTTTCAAGTGTCTTCGTCAAGGTTTGAGTAAAATATTCTTAGATCATTACCTGAATTTCGTCTTCTTAGAAATAAAAATTAATCAACTGGAATAATAATAATAAGCAAAATTAAAAGGAGAAGAAACCCCAAGCAACAAAAAAACCCCAACCAAACCAAAACTGAATATAGAGCAGGCACTAAGACTCCTTTTCACCCAAAATAATCAGACCAATTTCCTTCCTTTTGTACCTAATCTAAAACAAGTGGAAAGAAAACATAAACACCATCCTGAAATGCTGCAGAAGAATTACGAGGGTAGTGATACTTGATCATGATGCCCAGTTATTTTCTGCATATCAATTCCTGCACAGCATGGTGTGCTTGAGAGGTGTGAAAGATCAACAGCTGTAAAAACAGAGCAGTAGCTGCACTGAAGTTTCACACCTGCATGCAGAGACTCCTTCATCAACTGCATGAACTTTGTCCTTTAACTATAAGGCAAAGGGGCTTTTTAAGTGTCATGCTGCTGTTTCCTCAGTAAACAATGGGCATAATTAAAGCTATTAAGTATCCTTCAGTAAAAAGGGTACCAGTATTAAGGTGGAAAAAATATGGCTTAACTGGCTGGATTTGTAATTCTTCTACCAAATGATAATAAACCACTACCAAATTAAAAAAAAAAAAAAAAAAAGGCCGTTGTAAATTTTTTGTTATTGCATGGAAAATGGCTTACAATACGCAGCTGTAAATGCAGTTCATAGTGAAATGTTATTAATAAATAGGCTTTTGACAAGAAAAGTTTAGTTTAGAACAGCATAATGTTTCACTGGACTGAACTGCACTTAGTAATCAGAGCTACCTACAGACCTGAAATAACATAGCTGGGGGAAAATATGTGAGTTAGCAGAAACACTTTGAAACTGTGACTTTAAAACTAGAACTGTGTGATATAGTAATCACTTGCTGTTCTCAAAGGAGACTAAGAAGTAGAAGAAAAAGTAGTGTAATTTATCATTTTCCAAGCTTTCGTTTTAGCAGAAAAATGATGCTGACTGGAAGAATTTAGTTAGGGTTTTTATTTTTTTTCCCAAAGCCATCAGCTATGTAAATGATACAGACCATATTGATAAATGGTTAAAATGGAATGGAACAAACCCCAGAATAGGAATTTTTGACAACAGCTGTCCAAAACCGAATATCTTCATCTTTCATTTAGAAGCCTCCAGCAGGCTGAGTGAGTTATTCCAGGCTGCAGAAATGCCTTTGGGATGTGCTCCTACTGGCATCCTTGTACCACCTGCTTGGGAAGTACTGTGCCATGGGCCTTAGCATTTGCACAGACCTGTGTGAGAGGGAAATGTCAGCTTCCATCTGATGTCTCAGTTTGCAGCTACAAAAGCCCTGCCTGCATGAGCCGTGGCCGGGTTTACAGAGGCAAGACGCACACACGCAGAGAGGGCTCTGTGACTCTTATTTCAGGGAGGCTGGAATCTGCATCCTGGCTTTTCCACCTAGCAAAGCGATTATGTGGTGAATGAACAGTAGATTTCGTGCGTGTGATATGAGGCTTATTCTATACTAGCTACAAAATGGGGCTCCAGGAACACTGCTCCCTCAGCTTCAGGCTTAAGGCTTTAAAAGCTTCCTATTACAAACACTTTTTTCCCCATATCTTCCTTTTAAAAATATTTCCCATGTCATGGCTGAAATTATTTATACAATGATGGACCTTATGCTCTCCCCCTGCTCTTTTTTATAAACAGTATTTTTGCATCTCGGGGGAAGTGGTCTGAAAAAAAGTTTTATGCGCAGTGGTTAGGCTGGGGAATGACTAGAGATAAGGTATCTGGAGAATAAAAATAACTGTACCCTACAGGTTATAGAATAACAATAATATATTAAAAAGTAAGCTTTGAAAATAGGAGAAGCCAATAGAACTGAAATTGGAACATAACACTTTAGGTAGAAAAACTGTGTACAACAATCCTGTATTGTGAGGGAACTACACTAAACTGTTATGGTGCATACATGTCTTGGAAGCAGGCGGCTAGTGAAGTAAATAGTTTTCCATTTTGGTTTCTACATTCTCTTGGATTAAAAAAATCACTTCTGTTTAACAGTAAATATCTTATAAGGAAGGCCATCAAAGCTAGTATATACCAGTGTTTTACTGACATGCGATTGGTTCTTTTACCACAGGAAATATTTTGCCTATTTAACAGTAACATTTGGGCTGCTTACTCCTTGATGCATCTGCAACACTTCTTATTCAGGGCAGCTACTGGTGCGTACCCCAAGATATTGAGTGTTGTAGCCAATTGCATTTCTATCACTAAACAAAAGTTACTTCCTTCCCAGAGCAGGAGGCAACAACAACTGAGCGTTTAAGAATCAGTATTTTAACTGAATCAGTATTTCAGAGATCTTACAATCTCCTCTTATACCCTTCACAGGATACAAAGTTCAATATTCAGGGACTCAATCAGGCACTCCTCTTGAAAAATGAATGTTTGTTAAGTATGGAATCACAGAATCACTTAGGTTGGAAAAGACCTGTAAGATCATTGAGTCCAACCATAAATGTAATGGTGCCAACCATGTCTCCCAGTGCCACATTTACACCTCTTTTAGATACCTCCAAGGATGGAGACTCTACCACTTCCCTGGGCAGATTCTTCCAATTCTTGACAACCCATTCTATGAAGCAATTTTCCATGAAATCTGACCAAAATCTCCCCTGGCCCAACCTGAGGTGATTCCCTCTTATCCTATTACTGGGAGACTAGACCAATCCCTGCCTGACTCCACCCTCCTTTCAGGGGGTTATAGAGGACAATGAGGTTCCCCTTGAGCCTCCTCTTCTCCAGGCTCAGCCCCACCAGCTCCCTCAAGCTGCCCCTCACAGGATTTGTGCTCCAGACCCTTCTGCGGCTCCATTCTCCTCCTTTGGACCTGCATGTCACCCCTCACTTTAAGGTTTTTCCTGTAGTGAGGAGCCCATAATAAAACAAGGGATCCTAGGTGCTGCCTCACCAGTGCCCAGTACAGGGGACAAGTGAACAAAGAATAAACAACAAAAAGGGAGGCCTGAACACCTCTGAATACCCCAGACATTAAAAAACACAAACAATGAAACACAAGTCCTCCTAAGAATACATAAGGTACCACAGTAAAAGATGGTTTCTACGCTTGGTACTTTATTGCAGAGAGAGCACGGGAGCAGATCCATCCTAGTAAGTAGTTACTTAATTTTTACGCTTTCTTGCTATTCATTCCAATGCATTGACAACAACTCACTTAAACTACATTCACTCTGAAAAATTAAGCTCTGGTGCTGCATTTCAATCTTAAGAATTTATTTCATTGCCAGATGTTAGAAGGACACAGGAAACAAACACTTGGATGTAGACAGAAGCTGTTTGTGCCTGGCTTACTTTACAACTCTAAGCTTTTCTTTTTGCACACACCATAAGCCTGTAAATCCCATATTCCAAGATTCCTAGAAGTAATTTCCAAGTACCTAAGTATTGTTCTAAAATTCTGGTTACTTCTACGTAGCCAGCAGCTCTGGTTTACTGCATTTAAGAAATAAACAAAGCAGTTTTAAACAACATAATTTTAAAGACAAATCACCTTTCTGAGTCTCCAAAGAAGCAATCTCACTCAGACACAGGAAGATCTATTGTCCTCTCATCCCTAGGCACAACTTCCATTATAGCAGGTCAAGGAGGGAATACATTTTCTCGTATTTGGATTTTTAAAACTATCTCAAATAAGACCCATGAAGAATATTAAGGTCATTCTAATGGACAAGCCATTAAAAAAGAGAGCAAAGCACACACATTTTATTGAGCAGGAGCAGCAATATGTGACACATGGGTTGCTACACTAGCACAACCCCTTTCACTGGCTGCAGTGTGTCACCCTTGTCCAACAACACTCAGCTGAAAAACAAAAATCAAGAAAATGAAAAAAAAAAAAATCAGGGTGTAAGACTGAGGCCCACAGCAGAAGGCCAACAATGGGACTTGTGGGGTCACTGCAGTCAGCTAGAAAAATCATGGAAAGCAATAAGAGGCATAGAGGTGTCAGGACCAAAGTCCCAGTCTCCTTGTAGATAATCTGCATTTAAAGCCCACTAACCTGTTTCTGCCTCAGAATGCGTAACACAGAAATTTTAACTTCAGTGGTACAATAAACATGAATATAGGGCTAATATAGAATTTTTTCTCCTTCCACCATGGAAGTTACTTTGTGTTTCTATATGCAACAGCTTCACAATCAGTTTCCGACAGAATTGGAACAGGTGGGAACTTCAAAAATGTATGATCACCAATTTGTACCCCAGGAAATGCTGACTTAATTTAGAAACATTCAGTGGGAAATAAGATAATGCCATGTTCTGCTTTTCTCACTTTTTAATGTGCTCCTAGAACAACCAGCAGTGAATATACAAACAAAACATACAAATATATCCTACATACCCTATGTAATCGCTCTGCACTATTTCTTCTAAGAGGTGAACAAAGACCATTCAGTACTCTAAGCCTGACAGATATTCTCAGCACCCCAGAGTAACTGCCCTCCATGTGCTCCATTTGTTTTGGAGTGGAGCCAGATAAAACACTCAAAACTTAAGTTCATTTTTCCCCCCCTAAATGCTTCTGTATTCTTTTACACTGTTATAAAGAAGAAAACACATTGTGTAGTGTCCTATTAATACTGTGGGTTCATTGTTCACAGACAGATTGAAAGCTGTCTGGGAATAAATCAAAATAAAGATTTTTTTACCAAGTCACCGAAATCTAAACATTTTTTTGTTACAACTTTATATTTGACATATAGAACATTTATTTTATATAATATCAGTGTTAAAACTCTTTTATCCCTTCCTTCTGTTACCACGTTTGAGAAGGGGCAACAAAGCCCAATGTGTTCAAACTTTTGACCAGCTTGCTTTGCGTTTATAATATTTCATGCCATGCCTTTTGGGTCTGAATATGCTTTTCAGAAGGAAAGTTATGTCCCATCCTACTGATACTTCGGTCCTTTGGCTCAACCAGTTAAATATTATCTTCTGTGGTGGATACACTCAACTCTTTAACCCAACTAGGAGCAGCTTGGTACAAGCTCCAAAGGAGGGAAAGGGCTGAGCTGTAACCAGGCCAAGAACTTCTCCAGTTCCAACCTAGTGTCTGAAAACCCTCTCAGGAGCAGAGTGATGCAGGGAGCATCAACACAGATGAGCTTGGAACAGGATCACGCGGTGATTAGCACATAAATAGCAGGTGACTTTTCTCAGACTCATTGATCAAGGAACAAAGAAACTTGTGGATGCAAGGAGTCTCATGCATACCTTTTCCACCCCATATAATCTGACTACAAGCCAAGCACTTTATCCCATAATTAAAACAGTCAAAGCAAGCCAGCCACCTTCGAGTTCTCCCTGCTAAGCAGCCTGGCTGCACCAGTGATCTCCCCTTGAGCTGGGACACCTCTCAAGGTTCTCCTTGAGGCAGAGAGACTTTGGTAAGCAACCAATATAATTAGAAACCTTGTAAGGTAGTGCACTATGACTTTGTCTAATTTTGATTTTTGTCTTCTTCAGATGATTGTGCAATGCAGTAATGGTTCATTGAACTTTGTTAAATCGTGCTTCAACAACCTATTTCAATTTTAAAAAGTTTGTGACATTATAGCTTAACTGCTGAGAAGAATTACATAAAATGGCAGTTCATTATTTCTTAGGTGAAATGTATTTAGTTTAGCCATTTAAAAAAATTCACAAAAATAATTATTACCCCAGAAAATAGATGGCAAGAAGGAAAACAATCACTTCCTAAACACTTCCAATGCTGCTTCTTAACAGCTTCTGTGTTAGAGAACAGCCCTCTTTCTCCATCTACAGCAACAACAACAATCTCTTTTACGAGGGAATGTTCTTCTCTACGACCAATGAACAGGGCAGATTTATCTCCCTGTCTTTTGACTCTCTACTTCCGTAATATGATGTACAAAGTAAAGCAAAATATTACCAATATTATCAGTAAAGCAAAATAGCAACTTATGTTGATCAAAGCCATTCCTGTTTTACTCCCAATTAAGCACAGCAATGGGATTAATAGCTATTCCCATGTTACCACTCAACCAGTGGTACAGTACATATATAATGTCAATAGAGATTTTTTGTCCAGTCTCTAGTCCAGTCAGCAGTTGGTATGTAGGAGTGTGTGTACTTGCTGTGGGCTCTGAAGTGCTAAGGACTTGTGATAACTTATTTGTAGAGCCTCACTGTGTTAATCTGATTTTGTAGTAACTCTGTGGACTAAGTTGTTTTAGTAAAACTCTCTCCAAGGATGTTAAAATATGAGCAACTGTATCATTTGGTACAGTTCTCTATCTAAATCAGTTCAACTAGCATATCATAAAATATTCCCCTACTTTATCACATGCATTATTTTCCTCATTGCACCATTCAAGAACAGAGTATCTACATATGAACAGTAAAATTAGAGACCTGAGGTTTAAGGTTCTTTCTGGTAACTTCAGTGCTCTTAGTCTTTTCCTGCCCTGTTTATCTTTTATTTTTCTCCTAGGATATGGAGCAGAAAAGACAGACAAGCAACTGAAACAAGAATGGATTGCAATAAGTGAAATATTATCCACACATATTATTGGAGAGTACTGGTTTTCTGCAGTGCTGGTGACTTCTTCAGATTAGAACAGTAGAGTTTTAATACCAAATCATATAGATGAAAAGATATTAATTATCAATATGCCTCAACTGCTTTGAAATTTAACATGTATACTTTTGCCTCCTAAGTGATTTAAGGGTTTTGAAAAACTCTTAATAGATATTTGGTATACGGTCAAATGCTGGTTATGTGAAGTCCCCTCATTGCTTAAACCAGGCATGATATACTGTTATATATACCCAAACAGAACGTTGTTCTGCTCTCACAACTCCTGTTGACCAAAACCAGCTTCTCTTAATGTTGCTTACAAGTTTCTCAAAAATGCCCCAGTGGCTTCAGCGTGAAGGCTTTCACTATTTTAGAAGCATTGTGGAGAAATTCATGTTAAAGTGATCAAACTAGAAATCTTTCTGTGTTAGAGACATCCATAGTAAAACATTTGCATCATACTTGGTCATACAGAAGAATACAAGACAGCTGGTGATACCGGACTTGGTGCTATTGCCTACTGCCATCAAAACCATGGCTGTTTTGCTAATATGCTAAAGATTTTGCCATTGTGTTCCATGAGTTGCCTTTAACAGTAGGATGGCCTTTTTCCCTGGATGGGGAAGGGCTCAGCTTCAGCAGTGACGCTGATCCCAGTACAGGGGAACAGAGCCACTGCGCCTTCACCAGAAGAAAGAAATGATACACCACGTTGCCTAGTACTGCTACCTAACACAAATATCCAGAAACTCATTATTTAAACCATATTAGCCATACATATTTTCCTCTCCTTTGCATCATATGAACTGTGCTAAACTGAATCAATTTCTTTTTATAGTGTGTAGTCCCATTTTCTGACTTGAGTTCTCTGACAATTTTTTTCTTTTTTGCAATATGATCCTTCCCAGTAAAGAAGGCCTCTGCCTTTTTTAAAGAGAGTGAAATGCTAGGTACTTTCCTAAGTAGAAATACTTCAATTATTCTTTTATTCTTTTGCACCTCTATAACATGCTGGAATTCCATTTAGAAGACCATCTCCATATAAAAACATATCATTTGGTAACCTTTCTGGCAGACTTTTCTTCTGTTTATGTGAAATATGCAGTTATTTCGCCTATGCATTTTAACCCAGACTACATTCTTTACCATCATTCTTTGGTTCACAAGCTTGAAAAAACCCTCTTTAGATCTATTTCCCTGCTGTCATATTTTCCTTTAGATATACTCTGAAGAAAGCTTCTTTTTGTGAATTGAAAAATGTCATTGCATGCTTTGTACTGCCTAATTTTTTATCTTGTTAATACCAATAGTATAATGCATTTGAACACTGCAATATTTTCATAAGATTCATTGGTGGTCTACCTTTTTCCAGCACTACTCTAATGTTCAGATAATGAAGCATAGGGGCTGAAATAGATAGCCTGCTGACCACCTGAACCCAGAAAGATTAAAATGTATGATTCAAAGCTGTTCGAGGGCTATACCTTCTGGAAGAAAGATTCCTGTAGTGCTCTATCATTAACATCTAGACTCTACATACTGGAAAACTCTGATGAAAGCAGGAATTCAATTGCTGCACGTAGCCAAAAATACACATTCAGGCAAAATGCTAGGGACAGGAATAAGGGTTATTGAGATACACTTATACTATCAAGTAAGCTATTTGAAGACATTTATTTTTCTTCTGTAAAGATTAAACGTTTAGGTAGCTCAAAAATGAACTAGTAACTGAGCAAAATACTACCTCTGGTATTTTCATAAAAGAGGCAGAAAATGGCACCAACAAATATCAAACAAGAGAACAAATGCAATATGCTGATAATAACACTTCCTATGAAATTCTAACCTCTAGAAATTAGGTGTCAAGAAAAAGGAATAAATAATGAATTGCAATACAGGCAGTAGTAAGATCAACTACAGTAAATACATTGTTATCAGAAATTATTTGTTGCAAACATACTGCTGATAGACAGGGAACTGCAGGGGATTTTCAAAATTTCAAATTGCAGGTTTTATGAGAGCTATGAAGTAGGTGGAAAGCACAAAACAATCAACAACAGTAATTTTCATCAAAATTGACTTTAATAATGAAAGTTGTCAAAAATCGTAAAAGAAAATTTTGTGCATGTCTAGTTACTCTGAAATAGCTGTAGTCAATGAATTTGGAGGCAATACTTTGTCTTTGTTTTTTTCAAGACTCCTAGAAGTTAAAGACTGTGTCCTGTATCATAGCCTAGATATTTTCTACAGACTGTAAGAAGAGATCCCCTCTCTCTTCCAACACTCAAGCCAAAAAACTCTTGACTCTTTTGTCAGGCATCTTACTGAGTTCACTGAGGTTAAGGCTTTACTGAATTTTCAAAATAAAATTTACAGACAGCCGAACAAGATCATAACCCGTACTACTTTAAAGGACCTATTTGATTATCCAAACATTAATAAATGCTATTTTATTCTGAATGTAACTGCCCTTTGTTATCTTGATATACTTTGTATCTCCTTGTCTGCTCACAACAAACACACATGGTGATTGCAAAGTACAATCTTTCTGGCTTGCTTCCTCAATGTTATGTCCAGATGTATTGTACAAACTCTCTGATGAGGACCATTTATTGTACCTGGGAGCCCTGAGAATTTGCTTCTGTATGGAATATTGCTGCCAAGTCGGAGTCATCTGCACTTCAGAGGAATATAAAGTGGCAAAAATCAAATTCAGTTTGACACCTTGATCGTGCCTCAAGGCTACAAATCTGATGGTTTTTGATTAGCGAAAAACATTGTGGTTGTGAGAACAGGTGGAATATGACAATTCAAGATGTTCCTAAAATGTAGTAAAAGATAAATAGACTTCAGTATCTTTGACAGGTACTTCTAAGAGATAACTATAACCACTTCGATCTCGAAGGCTTTTTGGCCATGAAACTTTTGGTAATCCATAGGCATTGTGACAAATCATCAGCTCTCCTGCCTTATTTTTAGGCACACTGGAATTCAACCTACCCCCTCTGCTCTCCAGGCTATTGGGAGACTTCTTTGGCAGTTGCAAAGTTGGATGGGTTGCTATTTATCTTGCTGTGAAGTAGAGTTTTCTCACATAGCAAATCATCCTACAAGGTGTTAACATTTCCCGTTCCCACTCATCAAAACACTTACCACGAAACAGATGCACCAAAGACAAATCAAGTTTGAACTCATAGTTTAGTTACCAGGCTTCCCTTTCAACAGACCTATGTAGATCTGTGTAGACACAATTCAGATAAGAAGGTAAAGCTGAGCAGACTAAGGAACAGCAATATGCTGTCTTCTAAGTGCAGCTGAAGTAAAGTTTGCTTCCTCTCCTATATACTGAAACTATATGGTATTTTGCCCTGGCCAATCAAAAGGAGAGGATATCAAGATTTACTCTATTTTTACCAGCTGTTCGTGGCCCCATGAGTTATTCTCTCCTACAGCATCGCTGCAGAATTTAAATGTACTGTATGTAGGAGAGTTTTCACTGCTTCTATGCCCTACATCAGAGGAGGAACTCTCTATTGTGTGCAGAGCCACCAAAGAAAGACCGTGCTAAAAGATGGGGAGGAAATGCAAACAGGACAAAAGCACACAATTGGACAGATTTTCAAGGCAAAAAATGTGCTTATGCGTCAAAGAAAATCAAAGGTAGCATCCAAGTTTGGTACCACCATCAAATATTTTCCTATTTGTAATAATTCGTCTTAAAAGAGGCAAAAGAATTTGACTTCTCATAGCTGAACTATGCTGGCTTCTTTTGAAGCATTTGTCCTGTTTATTCTAATCAACTCTTAACAGTCCAAAATGATCATCATTGCCAGGTACATTAGTACATTATTACCAGGATGAATTCTTTCAGTTGTGGGTCTTCCAGGAATTTGAGCAAAAAGAGTCTGCTGAGGAAAGATCACAAATTGAAGCACCTGCTTTTCACTAATAAATTCACTAGGAATGTCTTTCTTCAAAGTATAATGAGTAGTCAATGTGCTTTTATCACTATGAGACTAAAGAGAACTAATTTGACAGTTCTGCCTTCAGTCCTCTTCACACTTATTTTATATCAAAATAACTCTGACTTCACTGAGATTGCTTCTGCTTTGTACCAGGTTTTGAAAAGAACCATATCCAGATTCTTTTATTTCAACAATGTCCTCACTTTTCTTACACATTTTAGGAAATCCTGAAGGAGCTGTGACTAGGACCACCCTTGGTTTGTGTGTGCTCCCTTGAATGGGAAAGCTAAGTTATACACTGTGCAAATTCCCTCGATGGCTTGACAAGAAGGGTGACAATTTAGGGCTGCTTTGTGGAAGATGTCTCTAACTTGTTTAAGGTCTTTCAATCCTTTAAGGCCTTGCAATCCTTTAATCAGTGCCTTCTGTCCTCTCATATAAGGAAAAAACTCATCCAAGGAGCTAGTTGAGGACTGAGACAGTCAGATTTTGCCAGCTCTGTATAATTTCTCTGCTTTACTGCTTCGCACATATGCACCTGAAGGGAAAAAAATGTACCTATAGGAGGTACTGCAGCCAATGCCATATCCCAAATACACCCAGGCATCTCTAGTGCCAGCACAGAGGTTTTTTCAGACTATATTCAGGGCTGCATGCAAGAGCTTGCTAACCACAGTCATACTTGATTAGTACATGTATAGCGTGCTATTGATATTAATCAAACTGTAACAGGGCTGGATATTTAAACATAAAGGGCAAAGGTTTGCCTGGGAACTCTTTGTGCAAAAAAACCATGTTGAGAAACAGACTGCAGTCCCCATACTTGGGAGAGCACATGGATGCATCTGTGCCTGTCCGTGATATGGGGGCTCCCAAAGGAGTTTCGCTGCGATCCCCTGTGGATTCATGCAGGTGCTGCTGCAATTTTCCTTCACTTAAAAAGAAGATGTGGGAGGTTTTTTTGCAGGTAAATCCTCACTCTATCTTTTCATGTCAAATTATACCAAACATTTGGGCGTAACACGTAATATGGATGAAATTAGGAGAAAACCCCATAATTTGCCTAGCTTTCGTGGGGGCTGCTTACCATAATTTCAAGCCTAACATAATTTGATAACTATTTTCTTTCCACTGTTTTATGAAAAGCCTCCCAAACAAAGCAGAGCTGGTGAAATTTCTTGTCTACAATCATTTCAAATAAATCAAATAAATTACATGGCCAAAAGGTTACACAAATTATTTAAACATGTGAGTTAAATCTTATGGGACCCATAAACATTTCTCAATGATGAAACATAACAATAAGAGTTTTCTTTGTGGAGGTTATGCTGAGGTTCTCTTGGATTCTTTATATATAAAATCATAAAAAGTGATTCCTGTGATATATATATTAAATGAGGTTCCCTCCACCCCTTACTCATAGCTAATATTTCACTAAAATCTAATAGCATTATAGCTATAAACAATACAATATTCTCCATACAGTGATATGTTGAATGCTTACTAAAACACTGAAAAAATAATATCTAGTTATTTGACACACACACATGCACACACACACACACAAAAAAAAGGAATATGAACTACATATTATAATTTCTTTAAAACATTTTCTGTCTACTTTTCAGTGTCTGAGTAGTGTGCAACACAAAGGGAGTGTTAAACAGTAAAATACAATGGGAAATTCAAAAATTGCAATTTAATCTGTTGCAGAAAAGTTCATTTAAATTTCTATTCCTGGCTTACAAAGATCCCAGTTCCCTGTTCTTATTGCTATTTCAAAGTTCCCAAGTATGACATAATTTCCCTTAGTAGTTGCAGTTTCTTCAGTAAGTACAAGCTAACATCCATCAAACATCATATGATGAACAAATAGATTTAAACCACCTTTCCCTTCCTTCCAGGCTAGATATTTCTGTGGTTTATGAAATAAGATTAACAATACTAATACCTTAAAAATATTCTGTAACCTCTAAACATTGGATTTGGATGTACCATAGGTATATGCAAAAATAGTAGTGAATGTTCAGATTATTACCTCCCAGAACCCAATTTTGCATTTTTGAAGAAAATAAGAATTAAATCACCACAATTCTGGCAGAAAATGCCTGTCTTGTAAGGTCTTTATACAGGGTTAATTTTGTGGTCTTTTTAAGGGGTGATGAAACTTGTATCTGCAGCCATTCTCAACATATATATCCAGAGGTTTTTATTCCAAAACATAGAATTGTTCACTTGTTTAGGAGAACATTACTACAGATTTCAATATGTAAATGTTACAGTATCAGTTATTTATGGGGGAAAATATTGAGAATGAATAACAAAACACAGACAACCATGGAAAGATGTGTAGAATCAACAACATCACTAGATGTTTTCTTGTTGTCTTTAATAAAAATTGCAAATAGAAAATAGTCACAAAATTATAGATTTAAAACCACTAAAATTCAAGCCCTAGTAAATGAAACTCTTTTTTCTTGTCACCCCTCAGGACCACAATGTTATTACATAAGGGAAACAGAGGAATAAGACATATTGTTTCTACAACTAATTCTCAGAAACTACTTATGTATTTTATAAAAATCAGATCACCCAGGGGTTGTTTTTCTCTGGATAGTACTATTAAATTTATTCACTCTAAATATATGTTTCCAATATTCCTGCTTTGAAGAAAATGCAGCATCTCAGAAAAAAATGTTTGAATGTCAGCTATTTTGTGTCATCCTGTTAATAATTTGCCACTTTCACTGTTGCACTTTCACACACACAAACAAAGGAATTATTTCAATTGTTTATTTCTTTTCTAATGCTAAATAGTCTTCTGTGAAGGAAGAAAAACTTTTTCAGAAGGGGAAAATGTAGCAGGAGCTATATTGTCATTAAATCATTTGGAAGTATTACATGCAAAGGTCATTTATCGGCAGAATATGTGCAGTACTGTATGATAGTTTGAGTTGGTTTGTTTGGAGTTTTTTACTATTTCATTGCTTATAGGATTCTAAAAGTGAACTATTAGCTTCATCTAGCTCATTTAAAACATTCAACGTTACTGTAGTTGATGCACGCTCCTTCTCAGGTGGCCATGCCAGACTTTTACGCACTCTGTTCATCAACACCTTAAAATCCACACCTTGGATTCCCTTTCAGACAAGCAATTTACTGAGCAGATACAACCATTAAATTTCTTTGAAAGAGCATTAAATAGAGAAAGCATAAAAAAACCCCCACTAAGTATTTTAAATATGCAGAGCTTTTTAGTTCAAATCTAAAACAAAATTCTATTCCTCAAATCTTATTGCCAAAGTCTGGCTCAGAAGCATAAAAATATTTCTTTTGGATTAGAGATATTTTGTGTCTGGCTCCTTAATGTGGCCACGATCCCACAGATACTAATAACAAATTTTGTCTGATTTTTAGATCAGGATGAACTCATTTCTAATTTCCCCATAGTTGTAAAGCAAGAGTTTACATTCGTTGCTGCTCTCTGACTCCTTGAAGCCCTTCACCTCATGAACCTACAACTGTCATCCTTCACATAATACTTATTTTTGGAACTGGCAATCTCTTAGTCAGCAAGTCCCCACCCTGGGATCAGTGGTTCAGTGAGAGAATAGTTTTTTCCCATTCATCCAGGTGACAGCAATCCTGGCTTGATTTTACACTACATCTTAAATTCTGACCACACATGTATAACAATGCATGAAAAAAACAAACTGGCACGCCCAGGTAGCTCTATCTGTTCTTTTCTGAGGGGGGAGTTGCAGCAGGCAGTTGCAGTTGTTGCAGAATTGCTTTGTTTGTCATTTCTTTTGTCATTGATTTGTTTGGTAGGTCAAACCTTCATTATAGCCAAGTGTTCTACATTAAGACAGGAATCTTACACTTGTTTGATAGCAAACACAGCTATTGCAAATATAGGCAGTCTTAACATAAGCCTACCTGTAAATTTCCTTGTTAACATTATCAGATCTGCGTAAAGGATTTAACAGTAAATAGAATCAGCTCAGCTCATCATCGACAACAAAATATGTCTCTATTCAGTGGAGATGCAGGATTTCCAAGCAGATTTTCTCTTTGCTTCTTACTTGGGAGGGGCTCACTCAACCTTTGTCCCATCTGCCTTTGGCTTTCCAGCTGTGGCAGTAAATTTTCTGTCACTCCTACTCTTTGCAAACAATGCTGGGATGAACTGTTCCACTCATGTTTGAACAATGAGAATGAAAAAGATTTTTTCCTTTTAATAACAGCTGGTGAAAACCTCCAAAAAGCTTAGATCCAGCTGCCAGTGTCACCAACTATGTTGTCCTTAGGTCCATTCATTAGTGGAAAAGCAACCTATGAGTGCTGATACTTTTCTATAGCTAACATTCCCCAATACAATGAAAGCTGATGAATTTACTGTGTTGTCAAATAAAACTATTTTAATGAGTTGCATATAAGTGTTTTACTTAAACCAGCTATTTACCAGGTACGGCAATAGAGTTTTAGTAAATATTAAAAATGTGTACAATAAAAGGCAAGAACAAAGAAACAAATCATATAGGGGTTTTACCAAACAGGTGTCTTGAAACAGCACAAATGAGCCACAATCACCCTCAGGAGCTCACCTTTTATGGATACATGCTCTGTGATGGATGCATACCTTCCATGGGAAACAAAAAAGTCTGGAAAAATTAATCTGAAGACACCAGTACAGTCATAGCCATTTTTTGAATAAAATCTGCTTCTTATTGCAAAATGTTTATGATCATATATCTCCTAAGCTAAAAATACTCATTTTGCTTGAGAAATGTTCTTGGGGGAAAAGCAGGATAAAAGCCAAGCATGCTGCTTCCTTCAAGAATTTGTCCCCACCAAAGGATTTCCAGTTTCTTAAAAATTATTATTTTGGCTTGCCAGATTTAACACAGGATCCAACCTGACTACAAGTGATACCACACTGGGTCAGTACTCAGTATTCAGCACCTTGGTGTGCAGTGAGAAAACTGTACCACAGTCTGCCAAATAAGGGAAGCTCATAGCCCCATCAAGAAGAAACTGTTCCAGTGCACTGTTGCCTTGAGGTGATGATAATGGTTTTCCAATGGGATCAAGAAGTCTCTGACAGCAGCATAAAATGAAACTAGCTCAAAACACAAATTGTCCTGTGGTTTTCACTTGGTTTCCTGATGACACAGGCAGCCTTGTGCCACAAAAAAAAAATCTGTCTGCACATACACTGCAAACCCTTCTATTCATTTAGCTATGGACAAATTATTTTTCTGTGGGCAGATTTTGAATATAAATTGAGGTCCAGATCTGGCATTCTTTGATGTGAGTAACGGGCACTGAGGCCAATTGCAGTTTCTTAGTAGGATTAAAAGAGCAGTACACAACCAATATCCTTAGCATCTGGAAGCTTTACCTTTACAAAGTAGAAACGAATAGTGACAACCTGTGACAGCTTGAGGAGCACCACAAAGGAAAATGGGAGGGAGGTGAATGTCTCTGCACTTCTCCTGAAGTCAGAGAGCTGGTATCACTCTGCATCCAATGCTTATATTGCCTTGGAATCCATACTGTGCCTAACCTTTCACTAGTCCTGCCATCAATAGAAAAAAACATTCCAGAGTGGATAGAACAGCAGCTTTATTGTCCTATTACACACCTTTATACGTGGGTAGAGAGAACATGGCACAGAATCAAAGAATAGCGGGGGCTGGAAGGGACCTCCTGAAATCAACTACTTCAAACCCCTGCTAAAGCAAGGTCAGCTTGGGATTTTTCATCCTCTTAGGGATTTTTGTGTGTTTTTTTCTTTTTTTAAACAAGTAATGCAAGATACTTTCCTGAGAAAAAATTGAAATACCTGAGTGTAGAGTCTGTAAGGATGGTACTGGAAGCTTGAGAAGAGAGGGTAAAACCTGACATCCTCATCTGTACTATTCAGTGAAGAGGTGCTCTGGAGGAGCGACTCAACCTGTCACCAGAACAAACTTGGATTCCTTCGAGAGCCATTCTGGAATGAACTGGTGTGTCTGGAGCAGAAAACATGGGCTTCAGAATCCGGGGTTGATGACAGAGCTCAGTGATTTTACCCCACAGACTCGTGGGGTGCATGACAGAGTCCTGCTAATGTACCAGCCCCCACTTCCCTCTGCAAAAAGGGCTTTTCTCACTTTGACTGAGCTCTCTGCAGGCTTGATGCTTCCTGAGCATTTGTTACCCTCCGTGTGTGCTCACACAAGATGCCAAGGGCCTCAGTGCCAGAACAAGTGTCTTGCTTGCTCTTCTGTCACCACAGCTTTGCCTTCACACTCCTGACTGAAATAGCTGTGCTGGCAGAATCCAGGGTAGTTCTGTGCTTAGTTCCTGGAAACAAAGGAAAAGCACTTAAGGGAAAAGAATGTTTGAATAAATTTGAAATGTGCTGAAGACTGAAATACAGGATAAAATTTAGATCTCTATTGTTGTTGCATAGCTTGACATCTGAATTCTTGCTATTCTATTCAGGTTCAAAATCCCTCACCTCATTGTGATCACTGAGTGCTTGTTGGCACAGGCTGAGATTTTCAAAGGACTGTAAGGGAGGATGAATTTCAGTGAGATTTGGGCAGCTGATTCTCCCATGATACCTTGATAATGCCACAAAATAAGTTTTTATAATGTTTTATTTAGCTCCTATTTTATTCTGATTTTTTTTTTTTAAAGTAGCTAGGGTTCAAACACCAGAAATCAGTCCATGGTGCTGAGAAATTAATTGTTGATGTTAGATCCCCTTCAAAGATTAACAATTGCATCACCAAACAGGCAAGCACACACAGGACATACTGCTCTTATTAAAATCACAGTCCATCTGAGGTTAAGGAGAGGTCATATTAAATAAACAGAAAAGGCCACTTTGAACAATTTGTCCCCAGACTGAAATACAAGACTAACTTTGAAAAAAAATAATATCACAGATGGCAAGGCTCTGGCTAAAGAAAATCTAGTTATAGCAGAGGAGGAAAACATATGTTCCAGATACATCCTATAAATAGACTAGGTACTCTTATGGGATATATCAGCATTCAAAACAGCAGCAATAGAAAAGGCCAGAATAAATGTGCAGGTTTGGGGGGATTTTTTGAGTCTTTTCAGTCTCCTGAATGTATCTAGTGCATTACAGAAGAGCATTTTTTTATTTCATCCTACGTTTTAAAATCTAGTGTTTGATTCAAAATAAAGCTAATTTGCATTGGCATAGTGACTTAACTCACTGGTGTATTATTACTGTGTAAGCAGGTGTACCAGCAACTGCAAATAAATGCTTGCTGATGGAATCCCAGCAGGGTTTCTGATGAGTTTTCATTTTTTTGAACCTCACCCAGGAAATTATTGTGTAAAAAGCTTTGCTCTTAGT
Organism: Donacobius atricapilla; assembly: GCA_013397315.1. NCBI lineage: Eukaryota > Metazoa > Chordata > Aves > Passeriformes > Mimidae > Donacobius > Donacobius atricapilla. The sequence continues at coordinate 35,724 of WBMY01017835.1, forward strand.
TCTTTGCCTGAAACATTATTTAGCTACACCTGGCCAAATTTATGGCAATTATAGTAACTGCCCATAGAGGACACAGGAAAAATCCCATCCCTTTTTAAATCAGTGTCTCAAAAACCACGTGTGAGCAGTGAAAATATCCCCCTCAGATTAATATGCACAATGAGACTTCTGATCCAAGTGCTGTTCACTCCATAACCTACATAAAGTTAAAGTTTAAGGTGGAATCTAGGATATTCACCACTGGAATATTCTAAATGAAAGGATTTTAGAGTGAAATATGCCATTCAAAACAAAAGTATTTCTTACTGTAATGGTTTTGGCAAGACATTTAATCATGTTGTTAGAGTTCATTTTCATTTTATTATTTGGGCTGAGAGCATCTCTGAGTATTTTGAGGCTTATTTGATTCAACTCTGAATACCTAAGAAATGCTGCAATGGGCACTGCATTGTCCCACATTCTACAGTCTCCCATGAAGGAGTTATTTAGGTCAATCTTTCATACCTACAGTAAAAAGGAGGAAAAAAGTTTGCAGTAAAAGGCTGAAGAATAGCTATTGATGCTTTCATATAGATCCTCAAGGTTAACTGCCAAAAGGACATATAAAATCCACTGCTAATATTATATAAAGATTTGCAAGTCACTTTCAAATATTACCAGGGAGATTATTTGAAAGCCAACAGACAAGATTCAAATAAATGTTTCCCTTTCCTACGCTAGCAAGTGACCATTTACCAAAGAGTGGAAATTGAAATGAGTTTTCCTATTGATTGCCATAATTGTTTATGAATTCTTCTAAGTGATAATGATAAAAATTACCATCTAATGTAAAATAAAATTGATAAAGTTCCTTAAAAAAGACTGCTATGAAAGGTTCTATAGAGGAACTGCAAGAATATTTGCAAAGCATACTGACCTACATTTATTTTGAATGCCACCCTAAAAGAAAAATCTATACACTTAGGGCAATATGAATCTTTTTCCAGCTGAAAGCTAAATTTACCTTCCTGCTTAATTCCAAAATGACATTCTATTGCACAAAATTATTTACCAGCAATGTGAACATCACTGGGCAGGGTTCCTGCAGCATCAGGAAGGGACCAAACTAACCACTGCACCAGCATTAGGTGTCACCTGCCAGCAGCTGGGGGAACTAGTGCCTTGATATGGTTTATAAGGGCACCATTACAAGCTCCATTCAATTCAGCATGTCAGATTAAACAAAAAAAATATAAAGCATCCATTCTATGAACAGTCTCTGCTTCACAGTTCAGCTTTTAGTACTTCCAGCTTTCAATACCGCGGCAAGACTTGCAGAACCATCTTGCTCTGTTGAGAAGACAAAAGGACAACCTACCTGAATCAGAGATCATCACAAATGTCAAGCTTCTGGATACCACTTCAAGATGCTTTTCAGCTGTGGAAATACTTATGTATGGCCAAAGAGAGAGAGAGAGGATAGTACAGCCACTTCAAAATCTACGTAGAGAGCTAAACTCCTTTTAAAATCTGTATGGAATACTTTGAGGAGGTTTCTATGTGTACAAAAAAGACACCATTGACTTTGGAAATGTAAATCTCTCACACCGTTTAATTTCTTTTTCATGATCTATCATTAACTTGCCTTTCATTTTAAGCAAGAAGCAGTGTGTGAAGCAGGGTATAGAGCACAAGGTGTTTTTAGGAAGCCATGATGTGGGTACTACCCTTTCTAAGATGTGGAGTTTTTTATTTCACAGTGCCATGACTCATTTGGGGAATAGTGCTGCAGGTGCCATCACACAGGAGCTTTGGAAGGGCCTCTCTTGGAAGTCAGCTGTGACTGCAGTCTCTCATCTCTCCAAAAAGTACCTGCTTCTGTTTTGCAGCTACTGCTGACTTCAGCACTCAGCTAAATGTCCTGCTCCCTGCAGGGGCTAGAATCCTATTTTCCCCAGAAAAACAGGCTCCTGATACCTTCTGGCTGCTTACTTGGCTCTGTGGGAAGTTTTCTCCCAGCTTTGTGATCCCACTTGCCTGCAAGCAGAGCAGGGGCAGGAACTGCTACCTCTCCTGCAAGCACAATTTCTGTCTATTTACAGAGCTGTGATTCACAAATCGTGAGGACTCCAGATTTAGCAGGGCAAATTACAGAAAAGCAGAAGTCCTGCTCCTCCTTCCCACTTGGCCTCAGGTCTCAAGAGAAGCCCGAGCTTCAGCAAAAGCAAAAACCCACCGACTCACCAGGAGCCCTGTGCAGACTGGGGAAATCTTGCTTTAGAAGAAAATTTGATTGTCTGAGGGAGGTGTTGTGTGTAGTTTTGCTTTTTTTTTTAGAAGTTTTTTCTTTTTAATTTAATTAGCAAAACAATGAGAAAGCAAGCACATGAAACATATAGTTCCTTTAAGAAGAAACATCTAAACAAAATTTTTATCAGGCCATCCCGGAGGAGATATGATTGTTACCTGGACAAAAATGCTTTCTCTCCCTTACTGAGACCTGCACGATAGACAGACTGGCAGAGCTATTAATTGATTCTTTGTATTTCTGATCTCACTAGGGCCAGCAAGCATTCCTAATGGTTTCTAATTCCTCATCATGACATCCATTATGTTCACCTCTGAGATGTCTAAATGAATTCCACGTATAATGGCAATCTTATGTAAAATGCAACATGACAGGAATACTTAGAATTGTTCAAAGCTGTGCTGTGGAAATCAACCTTATTTGTGCTAGCCTTCCAATATGAGATTTGCATGTTTTGGTTTTCTACAGGCACATTGAGAAACTCGACTATGTAAGGGTTTAGACATTGCAGGTGGGATAGTGTTATATCCCTTGTGGCTCCACAGAAACCAAGCACAAACTAAAATAATCTATACAGGAAGAACAGTCATGCTGACAGAGATTGTTTGACATTAGAAAGGCACAGCTACAGCTGCCTACTCTTTGTTAAAATGTCTACAGTAAATCTGGGCTAATGCTCACACACAAAACAAAGAACTACCACAGGATACCCAAATGGGAGAAATAGATTCTGAAAGGTGTCAATTTGAGTAATTTAACTACAGCAAAGGAAAAATAAAACAGTTCTCTAAAATCTGATCCTTTCAATTACAGAAAGCAGCTGTGAGAAAATCTAGCCTTTCTTTGAAGAAGAAAAACAAGACAATTATATATATAGGCAAGAAACTATATTACTAAAATACATTCTTTGCTTATATATCAAAGTATCAATAAAAGTGTTGCATCTATTCTTCCTTATCTTAAACTCTCAAGAGAGCAGAGTCAGATTAGATAATCTTTAAAAGTCTTTTCCAGCCTAAGTCAGGATTCTGTGAATCTGTGTTGTAGTTTCCAGCATGGGAAAATTACTTGTGTTCATGGAAATGTGTACAACTCAGTGGCCATTGGTGTTATTTTGCTCTGGTGCCAAATAGGAGCTCCCTCATGGGGCTCACCCTGCCAGGGAAGGTAGGAGGAGAACCACTCACCATGTGAACAAACTGTAAAACCCAGGGAGCCTCTGCAGGTCATGGTTACGTAGAAAAATTGGCCAGACATTGTTTCAGGACTTGTAGGACATGTAACTCAAAAGGTGTGCCAAACTGTGCTGAAAGTAAAGTTAATGTATTCTTCTCCGCTGAGAGGAGGGAATCCAAGCTTCCCTTGGGTTTATCAAATGTCTGAGAACAACTGCCTGGGCTGAAAAACACAATGTGAAGAACAAAATGAGTATCTGTGATGCAACTTTCTCCAACATATCTGAGAAAGAGACCCTCAGCATTGTTGACACTCCTTTCACAAATAAACTAGCTACTAGAATATGAACATAGAGAAGTATTCATTTTTTATTTTGCACTAATATGTATGATCTCAAAAATATCTGCAAGCCGTATCTTATATTTTTGTCAGACAAACTGCTAGTAAAAGACTTCTTTTAATGAAGAATCGAGAAAGAGGTATTATATTAAACCTACACTACTTTAAGAGCACCTCGATCATCAGTTCCTTCATATCATCACAAAAAACAACAGATCCTTTCCTAAAACATATCAAAGCAGAAATCTGTGAAAAACATCGGAGGGCCAGAACTGGCAAAATATAAGGTAAGAGATGAAAGATAAAATGTTTTTTCCAGCATTTTGGTTTTTATTATAAATTTTGGAATTTGGATCCTACTCTAGTGTTTCCCAGCAGAAGCTCTGAATCAAATCAAAGTGCAGACAGAATAAGTTGTGGACTGAATACACTAAATGAACAGAAGCAAATTTTCAGGTTCTTATGCTAGAGATGCTTAGGCAGCATTTCAGGCAGCATTTTAAGAATACAATACCCTTGGTACGAATAGTATTGTATCATTTCTTTGCATTCCCATTGAGTTACTGGGATGTGGCCAAATATCAAAAGGATTTGAGGATCTGATATCCATAAAACTTCAAATTGATTAACCTACCAGGAAAAGGAGTAAAAGCATTATCAAGGAACAGATGGACTGCTGCACAAACAGGAAAAGAAAAAGTAACACATCCTCTGAAGGGGAAGTCCAGACTCACAGATTGTTGGATTTTTTGAAGGAATGAAAAGCATATGGATAAAAGAGGTCTCATTAATGCTAATCTTCATGGCTCCCAGAAAAGCTCACACCATTGGCTCTAAAGGAAAATATACAATCATGAAATAGGAGAAAAGGCTCTTGTATAGATAAATAATTGTTCAAAGGAAAGGAAAAATTAAAAGTAAATGGGAAGTTTTCATAGCAAAGGAAAAGACCGCAGGAGTCTATTTTTTTGCTTTCCCTCATATTCATAAGTGATCTGGGAAAAGGCCATGACAAAATTTGCTGATGATACCAAATTATTGAAGATGGTCATACAGATTAAGTCTGAGTGAACCAAATGAGACAGTAGCTAATAATAATGGCAGTTGAAATTCAAGACAGGTAAATGCAAGGCTTTGCACAAAAATAATTCTAGCTTGAAATATGAAGTGTTCAATTCTAAGATGTCTATTACTATTTGGGAATGAGAACCTGGAGGGATAGAAGTTCTTAACTGAATGTTTGCAAATGTGTGGAAAAAAAAAGCCAAATAGAAAAGAGAGCATAATTGTATAAATCTGTAATACACACCCCTTTAGAAATTATGTCAAGTTCTGATCATCTGTAGCCTGGAAAGAGTAATATGAAAGAGATAAAGATTCAGGCAGGAGCGAAAAGGGGTGTGAAAGGAATTGAATCATCTAAGACTGCTGAGTTCGAAAACTTAAGAACAATAGAAGATGCAATCAATAAAATCATGAGTGGCATTAATAAAATTCTGACAACAGTATTATATATTCCTTCATAAGAACTAGTATAGTAGATTTTATGTGCAAAATGCAAAATAGAGAATCGTCCCCATTAAGATGTGGCGCTTACTGGAACAGGATGATGCAAATGTTGAAAATTCAGATGCCTCCTACATGTTAAATTCTTGAGAGAAATTCTCTCATCTTTTATGAAAAGAAATAGCCTCTGACACAGGTAGTTCTTCAGCTACAAACTTTCAGAGTTTGAGCATAAATTCTGCACATAATGTAATTATTGCACCCTTCAATTCACATGTAATGGCCAGTGTCAAATTTTACCTCATTGCACTGAAGTATTACACACTACGACTATTCTTATGTCCTTATCCTAAACATTTCTCAGGCAAATGAGGAAAATGAATCCAAGAAAAGGTAGCAAATTAACCAGACACTTCAGAGCTGAACTGAAATCTGTAAGATACATATAAGAATATTTTAGTGTACAAGACATACTTCCCAATTCATTTTTATTGGATGTTTAATGCCATTTATTTACTTCTTTTTCCAATAGTTCTTAACTGTCTGCAGGAAGAAGTTGAATCTGAAGGTGAAGATGCTAAGGAAGGTCAGGTAAAGATCACAAAGAAAAACAGTAAAGGAGATTTCCAGAACAAAGAACAGCTAGCTTATCCTGAGTTTAAAAGATCATGTGAAATGTAAAAAGAAAAGAACAGCAGAATGGCACAAATGCACAGATTTATTAGCAGAAAGGGTGAAGGAATTGTTAAAAACCCCTTTTTTATCATTCTTCAGACTTGTGAATCTGACACTACTTACACAAGAAAGAACAGAGTAAACCTCTGCTTGCTTTTACTTTTCTCTAAAAGTTTCAAAAAGATGCCTACAAAATTAGTTAGGTAAATTGTTTCAAGAGCTTTCAGAGAAATTGAATTAAACCCTCGAATTTTAATGTATCCACACTTCCAACATTTGAGAACAAGAAACAAGTAAATCTTGCTTAGCAAAGCCAGGCTTTAGTCTTCCTTCCAGCTACAATGTTCTTTTTGTCAAACACTTTTTAAAAATAGATTTCTGCAAGATTCTCTGCATAATCACATCACTGAAAACCCTGCTGGGCAGCTGTATAAGATAGTCACTTAAACTATCCTGCACAGGCACTGTGGGCTCTGTATATATGGCATTTTCTACAATAAATTTTTATAAAAATTATTTAATATAGTCATTAGAGGTTTAATTGATGACAACAAAAACATTTAGTCTCTCCTAAGTGAAAAATTATTGCATATGTTGTTGTAAAGACTAAAATCCTGTATATTTTATTGAAGCTGAAAAGGCAGAATCAGAATAGGCACACTGGAAACGTAAGGCTTTGAATACAACATTTTTATTTTCTTTTTCAAAATACAAAGTCCTTGAAGTAGAAAAAAAGAATAGGGGAAACTTCTTAATTGTTACCTTGGCAAACTGCCTCTACAAAATCAGAAAGAGATAAACTTACAAGGAAGGAAGAAAATGGAAGACAATTGTCATAGCAACCAGATAAGGACATATTTAACACAAGAAACAATCTGATTAATCTCTTTTTTTAAGAACCACAGGACACACAGAACCACCCAATTAAGTAGCATGACTTTTTTTTTTAATGTAGCATACAAAATCTCACTTAAAAATTTGTAGTTTAGTTGTTGAGCTTTTGATTTATTCACAGCCTAAGGGGCCATAAACAAAAATAAAAATAGCCAAGTCTTCTGTTTGTTTAAATTCCAAAGATCATAATTCAGCCCAAATAATTTTGTCAGGCAACAAAGAAAAGGTGACAATATTTTAAAAATCAGGACTAGATACTTTTGTACTGAAAATAAGGTTATTAGAAGATTAAACAAGTCCAAGTGTAGAGACTGAAAACATAACCCCAATTATCCTTTCTCATGTTGTTGCAAAACAACCTACTATGCTACAAAATTCCTGGTAGCTTGGACTAATACCTTCAATTCATAAAACCACGCTTTTGTTTTATTATTGACACCAGCCATTCCCTTAGTTTCAGCCTCAGTTTTACCACGTGCATTAATCAAACACTGCTAGGTTTTGAGGTTTAAGATAAAACAGAGACCCTTATTTAGTTTCCCTTTGGGTATAGTCTTGCTACAAGCAGCACTTTATGGGTTGTGTTTCTGAAGGACAGACTTTCAGTCACTACACATTGAAAGACTCATTAGCAGGTCTGGATGGAGAACGTTGTTGCTCATTAGTGAAGCTTTATTGCAACCAGAAGAGCAGAAGACAGCAAGCATATAATAAACTTTTCCACCCTTCTTAAAGAAAGCCAAAGTATTTAGCATAGAGGAAGTCTCATCTTTTAAGAGAAAGCTAAAAGCCTTTCGAAAAGAGGAACACTTTCTTCTGCTAGTAAATAGTTTTGATATTTTTCTTATGTTTTAAGCACGGGAGAATTTGCTCCAATAATAGATTGTTTGCTATCCCTCAGGTTTTCAAAACAAAACTGCATTTCCTACAAATCTTTCCCACTGTGTAGCTGAAAAAGTCAAGCAAAAATACTGCATGAGCTAAATAAAAAGGGTGTTTGTTACATAATTGAAGGCTGCAATTACTTTCTAGTAAGTTAAATGCATCTATTTCAGATCCTTCAGGAAAAAGGCCTATTATTGCCACTATTAAACCCTGCATATTTCTGAAGCTTAAATTTTTACCCTTAGGACTTTCTTCTTCAGCTGCAAGAAATCAAAAATGCATAAACTTATTCCAGTGGAAAGGATGGGTTATAAATTTTATCTCATTCACTCATTTGCTTTAAAATGCTTTAACAGATCCTAAATTTTAAACCTCATTCTGAAATTCAACCCCAGGGCAGAGCCAGAGTGTTTATTGAAGCAGAGGGTTACATGTACTCATCTTCCCTTCCCTATAAAAACCTCTGATTTCCTCTTTCTCTCTCCCCACTCCTTCTATACTTGTATTCATCTTCCACATCTTTTTTCTTGACTGGTCCTGGAAGGGAAATGAGTCACATTTTTGGAACTACCTAAGGCTCAGTTTTGAACTGAACCTTACAGCTAACACAAGAAGTGCCAGCAAACTACTAGTGATGGCAGCAGCTGAAACATGCATTATAAAATAGAAAAAGCTTTGCTTTCCACTCTTTCCTGACATGCTCCATCATGCTTTTCTGCAAGTGGGCAAGGTGCTGGCCTAAAAGTAGCAGGGCAGGTCTGGGAGAATCCATGGAAAAGTGCATGAGTGCATGTGTTGGGAGTGGAATGGCCATCTCTGTGGCAAAGAGAGTCCTTGAGAAACCACTGTGAATTTCACCAAAAACCCTAATGACCTCACTCCCCAAGAACACACGGAGAAAAGGGAGCAGGCTCTGGGCCTAGGGTTTGTCCATCACATGGTGTGAATGTAAAGACAGAAAGATTTATGGCTCATACGCTCAACTGTCTAAGACTCCTTCTGTTATTTTATATTCCTGACCAGCATAGTTTTTACTTAATGTGTTTAGCCTTTCATCTTGTAATAGCTAATTCGTAAGTCAAATGCTCACTTATTGGATTTCAGTTTCATCATTTGTTGTTTCATGTCTTCTGAGGATTTTGATAAAGCTCTTGATAAAAAGTTCATGCTATTTTCCTTTTGATACTTGAATGCATTTAATGAAGTTGCAACAAAGAATGTGTTGAAAGAACATGCATCTTCAGCTATTGTTGCTTTGTGTTTTCCTTACCTTTTATGTAGGATAAAATGCTACTATTTATTTTCTATATAATTACATTGATTTATGAAAGATTTATGTTGTGCTTATACAAAATCAGGAATAGCTGAAAATACTAGGCAGATAAAATGTTTAGCACAGAAGAAAGGAATTAAATTGTGCAAGTGCCAAAATTGCAAATTGTTACTGGAAAAAAAAAAGGTTTGAAAAAACAGAAGTAATAATATTTTTCTGCTTATTTCCCATAGTGGGAACTGTGTATTATATATAAACACTTACTGTTTAGATGAATCTCCAACCTGGAAACCCACAGCAATCTGAACTTATTTTAAAAACCCTCAAAAGTTGGTAGGTTTTTTAAATTTATTCTGTTATATTTTTTTAACTACAATACAGTAATTATTCTCCTTATCTGTAGTTAGCCTCAAAACTATTGTAAACAAAAGCATCAGCAGAAATCTGTAATCAGCTCCAGAAGAATCCATATGAATTTATCTCCTGAAACTCTAAACAGAGGTTAATGAAGGAACAGTCCTTGAACTTGCATTGTATCTTGAGCGTACTTGCAAATGAGGGAGAGCTGCAAAACAGCAGAACACAAGGAAACCGCTTCCAAAGAGACTCAGAGAATTCCTCTGCCAAACCAACAATCCACACGACCAAAAGTCACACAAAGTCCAGCTGTAACGAGCATGGCCACTTTAAAGTGGTCACTAATGACAAACTTCCTCCTACAGAGATTTTTGTGGAGCCTTGGAACACTTCAGGCCTATGATTTCAGCAATAAATAGGTTATGAACTTGTGCATTATCACAGCAATGATCACTTGTAGGAAAAAAATCAGGGACCTAAGACACTATTCACTGGCAAAACAATTTTTTGACAAAGTATAACTAGCGAGATGACCTATGCAGAATTTTGCCTTTATAGCTAAGTACTAAGTTCCATGTATATGTCCTTTCCTTAAGTGCCATTATCTCAAATTTATACTTTATTTTTAAATAGTTAACCATTTATACTCCCAGAAATAACATAGAGATAAAGAATCCACAAAAGGTCTATCTTTTATCCCTCTGAGGTTTCTATGTACTCTAGTTAGATCTTGTTAATAATTTTTCACTGATAACATTATAACCCATTAATTTAGCTTTCTGTAGTAATTTTTTTTCTAAAACAGTTTTTTTTTACTGCAAACTAACCTAATAATCACCAAAGCAGTGAAATCACTGTGTTATACAACTGGGAGAAATAACATTTGAAACAAAACAGAAATGGAAACTTACTATATCACTATCTATATACGTAAGAATACATTATAGTTTCAAATAAGCAGTAAAAAAATCATATTAATTAAAAGAAATTACCAAGAAACTTGATTAAATGCTTATAATATGATATATGAAAACTTTCTGAAAAGTGAACCAAAATGCAGCATAAGGAGACAATCACAGTATTTGCTTTACAACCACGCTGTTGTTACAACTCCCCCAAAAACCTAATGGAGACCCAACCTATATAACCTATTCTGTACATAGTTCCTACAGAAATACGTTTTTACATATGTGTATATATATGCAAGAATGCATCTAATAGCAACACATGATAAAATACTGGTTACCTTTAACATAGAAAAAGTGAATTACCACTCAGAATACAGCATCAAAAGAGCTTTGAAGCCAATCCATTTTTCTGTGTCATATAACCTTGCTCAGAGCAGGGCTTACTAATGGAGGTGAAGGGAGAGAAAAAATCAGTATACTAGCATGAACAGTGGTATGTGTCACAAAATAGAATGAGATTATTTTTGAAAAGTCAGTAGGAACAGAGACTTACCACAGTGGCTCCATGGACTGGATTAATAAAGACTGATTTCTTACTGTCCCTTGTAATACAAGGTTGGGGAGACAACAAAAGAAACTTGGGAGGCAATACATTCAAAACAGTGAAAAAGAAGATGGTGCTCGTATAATGTGGGAAAGCATTGCAGCATCTTTTTCCAGGGTGCTATGGGTGCTTAAGGTTCAGCTGAATTCAAAGGACAACTGAATAAATTATTAGAAGACATAGTGGTTGAGGGGGAAATTAAATATAGAAAAGAAATTTCACTGGTTTGGGGAGTCTCAACCACATACTGGAAAAATACCTTGCTGAAGTATCATGAAATGAAATCTCCGGAGATTTTCTACCTGGGGACCAAATCAACCTGTTTCAAGAGGGGTGTAGAAGACATAGCTCCAAATCCAGCACAATATGACTTAAAATATTCTTGTGTTTAGAATAATACTGTAAGTAAGTCTCATTTCATAAGCATATTTTGAAGTTTTAAAACAAAGCAGTGCATTGTCCCTTATTTCTTTTTAGTACAAATGAATGTGAAGTCCCGTTTTCTGAGTTAAATCAGAACCAAAAGAACAAAAGCAACTTATTTTGTTTGGAGGCTTTGGTTGCTTGGAAGCGCTGGAGAGCTGAGATACTTGACTAAGTCAGACAGCACAATTCATGGTTCATTATGTCTCCCCTGTGCCACTGTGACAGCTCAGTCGTATGTCTTTAAATCTGCAAGCAAGAAAAATATGTAGTTTTGTGAGTAGCAAAATTTAAGAAGCCCACCTTCCTATGTCTCCTTGTTTTATTTCTGAATCTTCCCAATCTGTCAGGTTTTTTGTTGTTTTTTTTTTTTTCTTTTCAGTGGGGCATTCACACTTCCAGTGTAGAATCTGGTGTCTGCTAAGGCAGTTGAGCTGGTGTGATAGTCTTTATCAGAACATATGGGTTCAAAAAACTGTTTTGGAAAGATGCTCCAGAATTTAAGGTGAAGGAAGCAAACAGGTTTATATAGGAAAAAATGTGAAATTCAGTCTATGTCTCTGTGATGCGTCTATTTTATTTGTTGGTTGTTTTGTTTGGGGTTTTTTATCCATGATAGCTGGTAGAAGATCCTGGGTCTAATTTCCCAGGACTAGAAGCATGGTGTCATCTCCCAAAACAAAAAGCTCTGACAAAATTGTGCATAGGTCAGAGAACAGGAAAAAAAATCTGTGGGAAACAATGTCAAAGGCTTTACTAAGGTCCAGGTAGACAATATCCATCATAGCCTTTCCAGCAACCACTAGGTGGGTCACTCTCTTGTAGAAGGAAATCAGAAGAGAAAAGATTTTACATAGTTATATTTTTTAATATGCTCATATTTACAGACATATGAACATTATAAAATGAAGTCACATGAGCCTTGCTTACCTACAGTAAGAATACGTACATATACCTACCTTTAAATCAGAAGCTCAAGGACAAAGGTCTGTTTATAGACTAAACAAATTTTTACTAGGCTGTATGTTCCATTATGGGTATGTAATCTTTTGTCCCAGACTAATAAACTAATCAATAGGAGCAGAAAAGTAAAGAATAAAATCTGTGTGTTTGAGAGTGTTTGAAAATCATTCTGCATTTAGGCATGTTGGGAATACTGGGCATTGATTTGATTTCACAACACAGGACAGGCTGACAGCAGAGAACTCATTTATCCTTAACACTACGCACAAAGTAAATATTCAGCCTTGTTTTTTGAATGTTCTGTCTGGGCACACTGCTCACATACTATGTCTGACAGTAATGTTTTGACCAAGCTCATCTACAGCTACCAACAAACCCTTGTGATTTAAATTCCTCAGTCATTTTTCTCCTTCTATCTTCCCCCAGCCCTCTTGGCATGGTTATGGTGGTGTCTGCAGCACCCCTGAAGTGAGAGTGATGAGGCTGGGGATGGGATCAGCTCCTCTCCCAGTCTCAATCGCGTGTGATGGCAGTGCTGCAGAGAAGTTTGTTCACACCTAGCTGGGGATGCACCACAATGCCACCATGAGCAGGTTTTGTTTGCTGAAGATTTAACAAGTTTTGTGGAAGGGCCTGAATACCCTGGTGTGGTTCGAACACAAGAGACCCCCTCAACCCTCTGGTGACCTCTCTTTCATGTTGGCACAGCTCTAGGTGGGACCCCTATAGTAGTCCCTGCTGGGCCTGGGATCTGCTGGTCCAGCAGGACTGCAAGCTCCCTCCTCCTCACTCCCAGCCTCCTCCCCCAGACTGGTAATTAGTTTGAGTGTAGGATTGTATTAATTGTAGCAATTGTCATGTTTAGATTCATGGGTTAATTGGTAATATCTGGTGTAATGTTTTCCCCTCGGGATATTTTTGACCACAGTAATTAACCCCCCCCATCCCGGGAAGCAGATTCTCATTGCTGCGCTCTCCAGCAGCCCCCAGCAAGGGTTCTGGGGGGCTCCCTTTCCACGAGTGCCATGGTGGGCTCCGTGCTCCAGGGTGAGGATGCCCTGTGGCATGTCCCATCCATAGATTTACCTGACATTTTCTCAGGAAGCTCAGGAAAGCAGCAGCCATACTCCCTTGCCTTTGATCCAGAAGCTGTAAGGTCACTGCCAGTGATGCACACTTTCAGGCAGAGGCTGGATTGTTATGGCCAGCTCTGCTTTCCTATCATTTCTCTCATAACAAATAGAAGTGGATTTGGGACCAGGAGTGCCTTTGGCTTCCTCTCCTGCAGCACTGATGGTAAATGATGATGAATATCCCTCTCTGGCTCTAGCTGGGATTGGAAAGCAGGAGATGGGGAAAAAATCAGGTTTGAAAAGGTCAGCTCAGCATTCCACCATGGCTTGCTAACTACCCTGTGATGGGATCTGTAAGGACAGATTTACTCTTCCCACATTTCCACACCTATTCCCTCTTCCCAGTGTGGGGTACCTCACTGAACAGCACATGCTCCGTGGCTGGAGAGCCAACTCTGCAGGAGCAGGTCTACCTGGGTGATCTTTCTATACTGCTAACAGAGATTTGGATTTTATTAAATTTCCTCCCACTGGGCACAACCCAGGAACTGTAACTGTGGTGGGAGAATGGATAAGCCAGGCTGACAGCCCCAGGAGTAAATCCATCCTTTGGCATTCCTTGTGTTTCTAACCTCATTCCTTGTACTTCAGCCCAGGTGAAAGGTTGCAGTTTTCAAAGGTGTTGAACAGGGACCACTACAGGGCTTTACTGCTCTTCAGTTCCAACAGAATGGGGGAGCATCTTCTGAAAGCCTCAACTCAGCCTGAGAAAAGCACAACTTGCTTCACTTTCTAATTGCATCTTTATCCATTTTCTGTTGTAAATTGCAGGTAAAGTGAAAAATCAGAGGACAGCTGCAATGGTACAGGCTGGGTATCCATCAGTGGGGGCTACAGTTCACAAAATCCTGGACAATTCCATCAAAATAGCCCAAAATTCTATCATAATGGTCCCAAAATCCCATAAAAATAGCCAAAAAGTCCTCAAAAATCTCATTAAAATAGCCAAAAACATCAGCACAAATGCCACCAAATCCATGCAAATCCACACCAAAACATCCTAAAATATCCCCAAATTCCCCAGCATTCCATCAAAAACAACAAAATTCCACCAAAATACCCCAAATTCCCACAAAATGTGCCCACAGACAAAAAATACATCAAAAATATCCCAACATCCATGTGAATTCACATAAATTCTCTCAAAAATACTCCAAAATAACCCAAGAGTCCCATGTAATTCTTCTAAATTGCACTCAAAACCTCATCAAATTCCCAGCAAAATACCCGTAAATCATCCCAAATGTACACAAAGTATCTGAAGAATCACAGAAATTCCCACAAATCTATCTTAAATATCCCAATATTCACGTAAAAAATCCCCAATTCACTCCAAAATCCTACAAAATCCTGAATTCCATCAAAATCCATTCAAAATACCACCAAGTCCACCTAAAATCAACAGAAGTAATGCAAAATTTACCAGGTCCACTAAAAATATCCCAAAATTCATTCAAAATATGCAAAAATTCCCCAAAATTCTCCCCAACTTTACCTAGGATACCCCCAAATTCACAACAAATCCACACGTTTCCCTTAAATCATGAAAATTTCAACCAACTCCCCAAATGCCCCCAAATATGTCAAAATGCCATGAAAAGCCACCGAAATACCCTAAAGTCACTAAAATTTGCCCAAATTCCCTCAAATTCACCTCATTTCCCCGCCACCACCCAAACTGGGCTCTAAAAATCAGGATTTCAGCCTTTAAGCTGGTTGAATCCAGTTTGAACCAGATGAACCACTCAAATTCAGTTTGAACTGGTTGGAACTGGCTTGACAGGTTTAAGCTGCTATGATTGTGATTGGATTCAGTTTTAACCAGTTTGGAACTGGTTGGATCATGTTTGAACTGATGGGATCTGGTTATATCCTGTCTGGTCCAGTTTGATCCTGTTCAAACTGGTTTTATCTGGTTTGAGTCAGTGAAATCTGATTAGAACTGTATTGAGCTGGTTGGAATCGGTTGGGACCAGAAATAAAAAGTGAATGTGCCTGCAGCAAGTAAAAAATACTCTTAGTAAGATTAAGCTATAAATGCATATAAGTAACTGATTTTCACTATGTGTTTACCATCTAATCAAACAGGCTGCTCATTAAAAAATGTGTGTCCCAAGAGTCCAGGTCTGCATCTGAAATGCCAACAAACACACCTTGGCACAAATGCCGAGTGACAAATAATAAAAGAAATTAGCCATCTAAATAGCATTTAATGAGGTTTAAATGACAAAAAAGAAACAAAGTAGTAGTAGGAGAAGGTCAGGGAAAAAAGTCAACTAAATCACCATCTGGCTTTAGTACACAAAAGAAAAATAACAGGTAAGCAGATATTCAGCAGTGAAGATGGGAGTATCAGTGAGCTGGAGAACAGAAGTTGGTTGGACAGCGGGAAACATCCAAGCTGTTTGTGTACAGCGGAAATGAAACAGGAAAATAAAATACCATCATAAGATGGAAAAGCAAATGCTAAATAAACAGAACTATAATCAAGCTCTCTAGGATTTGGTTTTAATTGGTTAACATCAGGAAACACTGGATTTTTGCAAGACATGACTATTTCTGAAAATACCTTTTTCATGATTATAATTTCTGGAAAATACAGCACCAAGTGTAGACTTCTAAAGAGAAAGTTCTGAGTCTCCAAAGCTGTCCAAGGAAAGAAAGGCTAAAACCACCCAGAAACTGCAGTCACCAATAAGCATCGGACATCAAACCTTGGCTATACACATAATTTTAAAGAAAAAATACAAAAATCAATTCTCAATAGCTTATTTATAAGACAAATGTCAAAGCTGATGTGCACTAGAAATTAAAATGTGGAAGTAACAGAAATGGGGCAAGTAGTACAGACTGACTAATTAATGATAAGTACAACAATAAAGTGCAGGTATTTCAGGATGCAGAAGTAAACAGACCACCAAATACCTCCTGAGTCAGCAAGAGATGATTCTGTGCTATTTTTAGGTGAGGTTTTGGTAAGCGGCAAGGATAGAAAAGGAAAGCTGATTTCAGAAAATGACCTTGACTGTGGTGATCATGTAAATGGGGAGGAATAAACTTTGGTTTTCTGTTTTGAGAAGACAGACTTTTGGATAGCAGAGTCATCTGGGCTGCACTGATGACTGAATGTAGGAAGTTTAGAACTCCTCTTAGTCAAAAAGTGAAGGAAAAAAAGTGGGATTCATGCCCTAAGAACTAGGTAAAACTCTCAACACAAAGGGTCTTCTCCCATTTGCACTGATTTGCAGAGCTATGTCAAATGCCATGAGCATTGAAGATGTAATGTACCCACAACAGTTTTGTGTTTGCAGTGTTGCATGTTCATTTGTGTTCATTCATCTTAGAATGGCAAGATTAGCTCTCAGAAAGCCCAAGATCTTTGTACTCTATAATTAGACTGTTCTTAATATTAAAAAGTCTGATTTTGGCAGATGTGTTGATGAGGCAGAGTGCCAGTCTTTGAAAAACACTTGGTATTCATCATTACTCAGATTATTGTGTCCTTGCATACTCACAAAGTAGTGGATGTCAAAAATATTCTCATGACTGACCACAAAGAAAGATTTTTTCCACTTCAATATACGAGACAGAAACAAAATGTCTGGAAACCATCTCTAGGCTGCACAGATTTTCCCATGTTCCAGCTGTTGCCATGAGACCTCTGGAATAACTGACCACATGCCAAAAATTCTCAAAAGCCACTAATAGGCTAAAGATGAATGGAAAAACTTGCTGGAAACAAATACATTATTAGCAGATGGAACATCACAAATCAGTAACAGAAGAGGATGGTAACTTCTAAATGAACTCACATTGTACCGGTTTGCTCTGGGCTGCCAGGGGAAATCCTGTCATGTACCTGCCTGCCCTGTGAGGACTTAAATGTGTAAGAAATACCATTTGTGCCTACCTGACACAAATGGATACTCAGCCAGAAAGTGAAATTTCAGTAAAGGCCTTGATTACTTCGTTTTTTAAATCAGAGACTATAAAGGTAAAAACCTGAATCACGGAACAATTAGTAGGCTGAATTAAAGTAGAACAGAAAGTAGAGGAACATATTTAGCCATTATCAGAGAAGCAGGAAAAGGAACCATTTGTTTGAAACCAGACACAACTTTATGTTATAATTTTTCTCATTTATTCAATTCTCATTCATTGTTGCTGTTGTTTTGGGGAAGTACTGTTTTGGGTCACGAAATTTTTGTCATTTTCAAAGAAAAGCAAGTGTGTTCACATGGAAGTGGACAAACTGTGTCAAAAATGGCATCAAAAACAAAGGAGTTTGTTTATCTGCAAATAAAAAGAGGGACATTTCAGTAGAGCTTTGTATTTTTCCCAAATGGTCGCAATGTTAAATCTTGTATAAAATTATAAAAACATTTCAAAGCCCAGGTACCAGCTCAGGATTGAACAGAATGACTGTCCTCTGAAAATCTCAAAATTAAGACACAATTACTTTTTCTGTTATTACATTATGCTGACATAACATCAATAAGAGTAAATGTGAAGCTAAATATATTAATACAGCTGATACATCTTACTGTTACATCAATAAGTGACTGTGGCCCAACTTTAATATATCAGACTGATAAAATATCAGTGACTAAACCATCACTGTAACCATCCTCTCTCTTGTAACTATAAACCTATATTTGAACTGAAACCTTCTCACAATTCACTGACTTCTTCCAGCATTATATATTGGGAAAAAAACATCAAACAAACAGACAAACAAAAAAAAAAAAAAACCAAGGAAAAGATAAATAAATAGATGTTATAGACTTTAGTATCATCTATTTAATTCCATATGAAGGTTGCATGCCAAGTGGCTTTGATTTTTTTTTTACTGTAGACATATTTACAGGTCTTGTTATATAGTTTACCATAATTTTAATAAATTATGCTAAAATATCATGTTACTTGCTTTCAAAATTGTCAGCTTTGATATTAGCAGTAATGGCACGATTCCCACAGATTTAATAGATAGCCCAAAGCTCAGTTCAATCTGTCATTAATTTTAACAGGTAGTATGTCAGACTTCTGGTGATGTATACACTATATATGAAAACATTTTATCTCATAACCTACAAATATAAAATAACTAAAGAGGATCCTGTCTTTTTTTTTACTATTTTACTTTGGTTTTGAAGCAGCAGTCTTGTGTTTTTCTGTTTTATGATCATCTTTTCAAGCTAAGGCAGTGAACAAAGTCACTACATGATATTGTATTTTAAAAACCTTTTCCCCCATGTGTAGATAGGTACAAAACATGTATCATATGTGTCTTTTAGAAATAAATATGTAACAGTGTCCCAAAATTACATCACTCTTACCTGGTTTTCATCTCTTTGCACTGCCTAATTCTTGGATTTACACAGGGATTAGATGCCAATTTTGATGTAAATGGCTATTATTGTGATGCATTTAGGAGAATTACAGATGCAGGAGAGGAAGGCAAGCAGCTCTGAGAACATAAGGAAAGAAGGAGTGAGAGGGTACTAAGCAGCCCTGAGAAAGAAGTAAACCAGTTTGGGAGCTAATAAAGAGAGACAAGGTGATTTGTTTCCATGTGCTGGGGTGATATCTTCTCTCATTTAGTACAAATCCATCAGAAGAGACTGCAAGCAGGACTTGGCTTTCATTTGGCCGCCAGCAAGAGGAAGAGGAACTGGTCAGGAAGACGTTCAGGTAGCTGCTCAAGGATAGCAGCCCACAGGTCCCATTAATGGAGGATTATTAGTTCCTAATGAAAACTGGATTTTTTCATTTCTCAACGTGATTTTACACAGCTAGAATGAGCCCTAACAGCAACTAGCCCTTATTCATCAGCTCTCCTTGATAGGGGAGACAGAGGCCAGGAGGTCCTCAAGAATATGGAGCGGAAAAATAAAAGCTGCGTTAGACAGGTGAATGCAATGCTACAGAGGTAGCCATGGCCTGCGAGCCCAGCCCATCTGCTCGTCAGCACTCTGAGGCAGGGGATGAATCCCACCTGGGAAAAGCAGAGTGTGCCACAAAGGAGCTGTGCAGGGCTCCCCTGGGAACACCTCTGCTGTCCCTGGCCAGCGGGAATCCTCCGAGGGAAAAAGGGGGAAGGAATTCCTGCTCCTTGCTGAGCACAGGGGTGGTAACTGCTCACACAGGTGGAAGAAATCCCTTCAGGCAATCTTTGCATTCTCTTTCCCTTCTGACATTTTGCATCAATAAAAAGTCTACACAAAATGAGGCTCTTAAAAATGGAGCTGAGGATTTAAAATGAAGCAGTTAGTATTACAGTCACGTTCCCACAGCTTCTGTCCTCACCCAGTAGCAGTTCTTTGGAAAAGAACTTTGTGATACCTTGCTTGTAAATTGTGTGATATAAAATTAAGTTCTTTGCCCTTCCTTGGCAAAAGGAAATATAAAAATCACAACTATAAATACTGCATCCATCATTTTAAAAATGTATAGCTTTTAAGACTGTATCACACATGGTGAAAACAGATCAGGAAAACAGATTGAGGCTTTTTAAACCATTGGTTTTATCCTGCCAGCTGCACTTATTCCCACTGTCATTTACTATCAGCATTTTAGTGTTCAAAAAAAAGTGTAAAGGCTCAAACATATTCTTGAAAAATATTATAAGCTGCATGCTAATGAAGCTACTCTTGCTGACGGTCTGTCTCCTGCTATTTGTCAATAAAGACATTTAAGTTTCTATAGTAAATAACGTCTGCTCCTAAGAACATATTGCAAAGCAGCAATAAGAAATAGGAGGATAACAAGTACCAGGCATTGTTACTTTGTTAAGAGAAACACTAGTGACTCCCTACATCAATCACCATCTCTGCCCCTCCTAATCTCCTGAAATTAGCATCTAATTAATTGATGTATCATTCAAAAATTTGAATTCCAGAATACAGCAACACAAATATTATATAGAGGACAGATCATTAAAACAGCAGAAATATTTGTGAACTGTAAATAATGAAACAGAGAATAGGATTTTGCCATCATTCTCCGCAGCACGCAGAGCAATTTTAAGAAGCTGAAGCTGACATCTGACTGACTCTTTAGCAAATATTACCCCTGGCTGCACTGGCAGATTCTACTGGAATATCTGAGACTGAAACACTAACTGACTGCTGCCAAGCCAGGACTGAGCCTTGGCTTTTATATTGCTACTTACTGTGTTTTGTTCTGGTTTTGTTTGTTGCTTGACTGTTTTTCTTCAAAAATTAATATTTGTGCAAGTATTTGCATTTCTGCTTTATACTATCTCAACACATAGTATCTATGAAAAAAAAAAAAAGTATGCAAATACTTTCCAGTGGCCCAAATAAGATTTACATACTCTTATCTCTCAGCATTGTTGCTCTGTGCAATAAAAGCCATGAGGGCTATGTGAGGGTAGGAGGGAAAGGATGGCCAAGAGGATATGCAAGTAATTTAATTTTTATCCCAAAAATAAACAGCATCATTGCAGTGTGCATAGATAAGCACTGCTGCAGTTCCATCAGGGGGTTATGCTGCTCTCTATATGGCATGATATTTATCATTCATTCAATGACCTTCAACCATTTACTTTGCTACACTACCTTGGTTCTTTCTTAGAATAAAGGCCAAGTTTTACAGAATTAGAAAATATTAGTTTTTCTCTACAGTAGCTTTACGGAGGTCTACACTTGCCCTGTAAAGAAGGGCAGCACACTTTCACTGTGGTGCATTCACATAAATGAATTCAGTGACTGAATTTTTCCTTAGTAATCATAGGACTAAATACAACCTTTAAAGTACTAATTGAAAATTTCTGTTACTCTGGAAATGAGGCACACACCCCCAGGACATTTGAGCAGTACAGAACTAGAAACAGCAAGTATTCAATCTGGTTCAAATGAATATATGGACATATCCAAGTGCATTTTAAACCCTTGGGCAGCATTTTGCTCCTGAAGCTCTCTGGAACTGTCCCAGAAGAACAAGCTGGCTTCATTGCAGGAAGGTCCCACCTCTCCTTGGGTAGCAGTAGGACATCTCTGTAAGTAGAGGACATCACCTGGCTGAGGGCAGGTCTGTGAGTCTTCCCTACAGAAATGACTCCTGTCAGCTGCACTTGTGTAAGAAGGGAAAGATGAATCCATACATGCTGGGATTTGAACAGAGGGATGTGACAATACCCTCAGGAGACTGCATGAAGGTGTTTTACTGAGATTAAAAGGAAGGGGAAAGGAAAAAAAAGGCACACCAAACCACTTGGAACATATGAAGAAGTACAGGCTTTGCAGACTCACTAGGTAGGATAACACTTATAAGGGCTATTAGCCTCCACATTACAGATCAGCAGAAGAGGTCAGGGACATATTTCAGCAAAGCAGTATATCTCAACTCAGCAGAAGGAAGCATTTTAATCTTCTTTGGGCTATTCACTGGGCTAAATCAAATGATATAAGCAATCATTACTGAGTTTAGGGAACTGGGCTGCAGTTTAAGTCCCTGGATTTCTGCGGCTGTTGCCAGAAGTAAATCAAAATTAGGGGGCATCTCCAGTGCTATAGAGAGTTTCCTTGAGAAAGGCTGAGGGATATTGGATATTGGAAGTCAAAGAGAAGAGTCAGTCTGATTCTGCAATTGTTGAACAGACCTGGATTGGCGCTGAAAAGAAAAATTAGTATTTAGAGAGGTTGCTTGCACACTTTTTTTTTAGTGATAGTGTTAAAATGATGGAAGAGCTTTCTTGTCTGTTTTGTTAAAAATTAAACTTACAATCAAATATAAGACTCAGAGAAGAGTTAAAAGCAGACAGTGAGGGTATGTAGAGTATTTTCTTTCCTCTGGAATTTCATTTAGGTTTTAAATTAAAAAATTGCAAGGTTCAAAGTCAAATGACTGGTTTCAACACAATCTAATTTTATGCAATTTAGATCACTGTATGGGTGAAAATTCCACTTTTTAATCCAAATCATAGGTGAGGGCAGGTAAGAGGGAGTGAAGATTTTAGGTAGGGAGGACAATCTAGTTAAACTGTCCCACTGATTGGGTAGGGGTGGGGAACATCTCTACAATGTCAGGAAAAGGCAGAAATCAAAATTACAATATTAAAAATAAATGCGACTCATACATTTTGAGAGGGATGATTTTGTCCTAGAGAAATGCAATAATATGAATTCCTGGGCAGTCTGGGATATTTATAAAGGTGTCTGTGTTTTTGTTTTCCTTTATGCATACTCATTGCCTGTTAGGAACATTTATTCAGTTTCACAATAAACATTTCATGCTTCTGTGTCCTGCAAGGTCAACTCAGCTTATGAAAACCAAGCTGCTGTCTGTCTCCCTTACCTCATCAGTAAAATTCCCAGACAGAGCAGAAACTCCAAAACTCATCAAAATACTATCAGTTAGACTGGAGAGAATTAGAGCTGAATACTAATTTTAATACCTCTATTATGTATGCACAAGATAACTATACTTGAGGTAGAAATAAGCAATACATCTTGAAGGACCCTTGTTTATTCACTCTTCCCCAAAAGAAAAAAAAGTAACGATTCCATCTAATGAAGTGAGAAGGTGAAGGTAGTTTTACTTTGCGAGTGAGACACTTAATGAGGCAATATCCTCTTGAATCTTTGAGATAAGCTCGAGGTCAAAAGTAGACAAATTAGCATAACATTCATATTAATATATTTCAGAATCAGATACAGAAACAACCTGCACTCTGAAACCTGCCTAATCACAGACAGCTAATTTTCAAAGGAGTTTTGGCACTCATTATGGTGATGGATGACAGAACTAAAAACATCAACATTTCCTTGAGACCTGCCATGCTTTGTAGGCACTTCTCTTATGTACTTCATGAATTGTATTTTATATTTTTCATAATTTATTTAGATACTCAGAGAAGCAAAATTAGGTTCCTTGAGGAAGGTATTTTGGCAATCTGCAACACTGCCATTGTGCAACACAAATAATCCAGCATGGTACTGTATTCTTGTACCCAGAAGTTGCATTGCTGCTATTCTGAAGCTCTTATTATCATATCACAATGAGAAATACATACAGACATTTCTACAAACACACTCACATGCAAAATATTCTGTATAAGAATGAAGCTGCTATTATTTATGAGCTTTCTCCTACACACATATACAGATGCACACATACAAAAACCCCTCTGCTGTCATAGCTGTGTACACAGATTGTAGCCACTAAATGGAAATTATTTAATTACCTTTCTTTCTTCTAAAAGGAATTTAAGCATTGGTATGCCCCAAAACATTCACAACTCTGGGTTAGCACCACTGGTGCTGTCCAGTAAAAAGCAAAGAGGAGGAAAAGGATGTGTGGAAGATGCTAAATCCAGGGGTGAAAACAAAAAGGCTCATATACCTGTTTCTTTAAGTTTTCTTAAGGGATTAATTCTGCTGATGAGACTGCTTCAGGCTGCCTGCAGTTCTGTGGAGCTAATCTGGACTAGTTGACATAGTGATCTTGATTCTAGGACACAGAGCATTCCTCACAGCCTCAAAATTCACTGCTGCTGGAGAAAGTTTGTTTTAAAATACGGTACTAATCCTCAATAAAAATGAAATGCAGCCATTTGCACTGCAAGCACTGGGTTTGGATAAATAAGTATTCAGGGCTTCATCTTAGAAGTGTGTTAAACATCTTTGGAGTCAATGAACACACTCAGCTTATGCTGCCTACAAGGGAAACTGATGTCTTTTGGCATCTTCTGTGCTCGGGCTCTTTTTGATTACAGTGAAAAGGAACAAAAAGGGCTCGTGCCTCAGGCAGCACAGATTAGCCAAAAGCTCATATGCCTAAAAATAAGAGATGACTGGAGAGTGCAAGGCAACGGCAGGGATGATGGGAAGATTTATCCCACAGCTTACTGGAAGACAAGCTGGCCATGGGCCTACGAGCAGCAGCAGCCAAGCCGAGGGAAGGAGGCACGTCTTACCAGACATGAGAGCAGACAGCAGCGTGCTGGCAGCGGAGGACACGAACATGACAGCTGTGAGTCAGGTCACAGCTTCCCCTCTCCTGCCCCAGGGCCCCCGCTCTGCCTCTCCTTTGCGACAGGAAGAGAGTCTGCAGCAGGCCGGGCGCTGCGGCGATGGGTGCTGCCACTGCTGGAAATGGCTTCAGCACCTAAACACTATTTCTGCACACTTTCACGACATTCATCCTCTTGCCTGACCTTAAGGCTCCTTGCTGGCTGTTTTCTGAACAAGCCCTAGCTGTGGTCACCTCTGCCTGGGCTGTTTAGGGCTGAGCAAGTTACGGCACAACAGTGGATGAGCCATCTCTGGGCCCCTTCGAGCACCAGAGAAACCCCTGTACATTGCCCAGAGCTCACCTCTGCTGCTTCCCTCCTGATCTCTCATCGTTGTGCTGCGTTTACAGGTCAAGGCTGTGACAGTGGGGATGCTACAGGGCTGGCCCACACTGAGGAAAAAAAACCCAAGCAACTCAAACCCAAGAAACCCACTCCAAAAATGAAAAAGCATTACCAAACCAGAAAAAATAAAGAAGTACTCCCTCCAGCAAAATTTTTCTGTGGCTTAGAGAATTGCTAGTGAAAACCTTTTGTTCTCCTCAGAATGTAAATATTCACCCTTAGTATCAGTGAACAGAAGTTTTCTATCAGTTATCTAGAAAGCTTATAACACAACAAAAAGAAAAAACTCAACTAATGGTTTAGGGGTAGGTAATGTTTTTTTCCTCACTGTCTTTACAGTGTGTTCCATCTTGTATCTTTAAGTATTATAGATTCACAACCATTATGCAAAACATTATGAGGATAATCGGCACAATGGGGGTTCACTATTTAATGAAAGTAACTCTCTTGTTTTTAATTACAGCATTTAAGATCATCTTATTGTCAAGTGAAATACAGCCTCGCCTTTTCGTGATTTGCCT
The DNA here is from genome assembly GCA_013397315.1 of Donacobius atricapilla. Taxonomy (NCBI): domain Eukaryota; kingdom Metazoa; phylum Chordata; class Aves; order Passeriformes; family Mimidae; genus Donacobius; species Donacobius atricapilla. Next base: position 61,048 of record WBMY01017835.1, read on the forward strand.
AGGATTTAGGAAATATCCCACCACCTTCTTCTTTTACAATAAGGATCATCTCCCACATTTTCAGGTAATTGTATACATGTTAAATACTTTGTTTGGGAGCTTTCCAAAGCTGGGGCTAAAAAGCAAACAAATCAAAGGCCTTGTGTGAACTTACTACTAGAAAATATTTTACTTATTTTAAAATACTGTAAAAGAAGCAGGGCAGAATTTTAGTTTTAGGTATCTCACTCCAAGATGCTTTTAATTTCTGGAATATATTGTTCCTCACTTTTTGCAGTTTCTTCCTCCTAAAAAAATAAGTCCCATGAACAAAACAACCACAGTGCTAGACTATTTCAAGCAGACACTTCAGCAGCAGGTAATTAGATTTCACACATTTTATATTTTCAATTATTTCATTTACACTATAATCAATGTTTTTCACATGTAAGGAACAGTATATTAAAGATTTCTATCTTGAAAGAAAAAACCAGCAAACAAAAGAACAAAAACCATTATTAACAAAATGTTCCAAATCCTGTTTGCATAGAGATATGCACTATACCTCAGCAGCAGAGGAAAGGAATTGTATCCAGACACGCACACGTTTCAAGACGAAAAAGAAAACCATAATTGCTGTGTTTAATGTTTGTATCTTTTGTGTATATTTTAACCATATTCGCAATTTGCAGAGCTATTTGCCTGATGGCATTATTATAAATCTATTAAATCCATCCTTTGAACAGATGGTGCTATAAAATACTATTGTATCTGGGAAGAGGTGTTTGAAGACGTAGTGTATGTGTAGGCATACATGTGATGACACCTAGAAGACCACAAAAGCTATTTAAAACAGATAAGTACACCAACTGGGAGGGCCAGTTTCCCAGCATGGCTGATCACTGTGTCTTTTTTGTAATATCAAATGCCATCTTTTCAGTGCTTGTAAAATAATACCCACTGGGTTTTGGAATAAAGATCTCCACTGGTACCTCAGCAGTATCTTTTTCCCTGAAAGCTCTGTATTCCCAATGGATGATCTATTTCAGCAACAAAGAGATAAACAACGTGTCATGTTATGTAGTTTCTCAGTGTTTTCCAGTGGATTTCCTTCTCTAAAAAAAAAAAAAAAAAAAAAAAAAGCTAAAATAATTTGGAAAATCTGTTATTGGTATAAAAACCCAGCAAAAGTTTAAATATTTCTTTTCATCATACCAGTAGCAGTAACAATATTTATTCATTCTCTTTGACACTTTTTCTTTTCATGCAAGAATGTAACAGAAATAATAAAAAGCCAATAGTATATTATTTGATTTGATATATATAGGAAGCTGGCTCCAAGTGCTGAAATTTGTACAACATGTTGGCATAGTTCAAGGAGAGTAAATTTGCAATGAATGATGATAATTTGCACTGAAAGAAATTAGTGCCTGTTTTGATTAGGAATTAGCCTTCTGTTCAAATTTCAGCAGAGTAATGTATTCATTCCTGGTTAGAGCATTAGCTGGGTTGAAAGGGTGAGAAAAAAGCTTGTGGACAAAGGGAAAATTAAAAAGTGAAAAGATCAAAGAGCTATTTCTCTAGTGCAGTAATAAGGTAACTTATATGGCTCAAACAGATCTCTACCAGTGTGTAACTCCGAAATGCACATTTACTGTGATACCCAACCATTTCTGAGGTAGGAACTCCTATTGTTCAGTTTTTAGGATTACATTGTTCAGATTTTGGGATTACATTGTTCAGTTTTGGGGATTACATTGTTCATCATGCATTTTTGCACCTAATCACACCCAAATCGCTCAGTTTGAGAGGCAGGTAGAAAAGCTGCCATAGGACAACAAGCAGTAGTTGAGGATGTGTTATACACTTCATAATTACATACATACAAATACTGCACAGCTAGAATTTTTCTTCCTTCCAACTAGCCCTGGTATGAAAAAACAATGCATCAATCATCTAAAAGCAGAAAATGTTAAACTAACAGAAATATTTCAGAGCTACTGAAATCTTCAGCTGCCTCACTACTGTTCCTACCCAAGGAGCCACACTGGACGGGGCTACAATTCTTTCAATTTGTATCCAGGAAAAACACATTTGCAGAAAGAATTGGCTAGTAAATCAGCTTTATGCATTAAAAACACAGCAGAGAACAAATGAATCCTGAGCAATCTCTCCTCAGCAAAAGTCAAAGTGTTGACTATGATGAAGTGGAATCTGGAAGGGTCTGCCACTCAAGTGTGCAAGCTCTTTGAGGAGTTAATCTATGAGAGAAGCTTAAAAAAACGCCAGTATTTCTGTTGTGGTGCCAGCTGTCAGGGCTCTGACAGTTTACCTCGGCACTGAATCTTCAGAACAAAGGAACTAGGTCATGAAACAGAAAATTTAAGCACATTCCCCAGGAAACTCACCTTAAAAGATGAGCATTCAGGTTACTAAGTCAAGGACTGAAAAGTCAGAAAATGACAAGTTTATGGCTGCATGTTCAACTTTCACTCTTCCTCTTTGTATATCTGCACTGTTGAACTACTAATTATATGACTGCAGAAATAATTGTATGTGAAGACTATACTTCAGCCGATGGCAAAAAGGACTGCTTTTATTTAATTTTAAACGATTAATCAAAAGAGGGGTTTAAAATATCTCACTGAATACAGTGCTTGTCCACCAGTGTTTGTGCGTCCTCCCCCACAGCCCCAAAAAGCCTCTACCACCCACAAGCTCCTTGCTGTGGTCACCTACCTGCCCTCTTTTGCTGCCTCAGTTTCCCCACTGTCTCTGATCACAGTTCAGCTCCTGGGACACGCTCTAACTCCAGTGTTCAGCAGCACCTCTAAACCTCTGTGTTACTTTTTGTTCTCTGTCCTGGTCATTTTTCATCACTCCCACACAAATAAGACAGAGGAAGGGGCAGCAGCAGAGGAAGGGGAGTGCTCCTTCTGGATGGAACTGAGCTGAGCTGATAGGTCTCCTTTCCATTGTCTCCCTTGGACAACAAGTTCAGGAAAGCCAAGGCAAGGGCTTTGTCAACAGGGAGACACATCCTGGAGCTGATGAACCCTTTTTCAGAAGACAAGGTCCTCAACTGCTCATAGCCAAAGGCTTTGACAAAGGTCTCCTTCATTTGCTGTGAGCCAACTTCAACTTCCTTTTGCAGACAGTCTTCAGTGGACAACTCCCAGTCTTAAATTATAATTTATAAATTAAGAAGTTTATAGTCAAGAGAGTGCAAGTTTCTAAATGCTGATGCTCTCCACAAGAGTAGCAGTGCTCCTGGTTCCCTTCTGTCATGCTCCAGATGGCAAAGGAAAGACACAGTCTGTGTTTCCCTTTGCATCCCAAAGTTAACACAATGCATTTGCCTTGTCCCACTTTCTACCCTGCCACAAAATGCATGTACTTGGCAAACACGCCTAAGTTTTGCAAAGTTCTTTCCTCTTTGGGAAAAAATCATACAATGCTCCCATAAATCAAACATCATCCTTTAATGAATGGGCTATTTCAAAAGGACAGACAAAATCTTTCATGAGGATAACAAATAAAGCTGGGGAAAAAAAACAAAACATGGAAGCCTTCAGGAGTACATTCTTCATACCACGGTTTCTCCAGGTCATGGATTTATGGGTCAAGTCTATTTAAAAATACCAGCCATGGGTGTATGGTACCTCATACAACGCACATAGAAATAAGGCAGATTGCATCTACTGTGTATTTACAAAGCTATCGCTCATAAACCGTTCAGAGAATAAATGTTTCCTAAACCCATTTTAAGCTCACTGAAATATGGTTCCTGACAAACACATCCTTTACAACCTCTTCCAAGTCTGAAATGTTTTTCAATTTAAAAGTAGGAGGTACAGTTTTCTAAAGCAGTGCAGAAGTGGCATATCCTTCTGCATAAAGTGCTTGCTTACTGAAGATAATTGAGGATGGAAAATACATTATTTTTCTGTTCTATCTACCATAGCAATTAAAAACAACAATTAATTGTGTCAAGGTGCAAAATGATGATTTTAATTACACTACCAGAGTAACATAAGAGGTTCACATGCAGTGACTACACCCTTGATTGGTCTACTACAGAGGAAAAGATAGGATTGCTTCCCTGGGGCAATGTTCTCCACCTCATTCATGTAGATTTACTTCACAAATAACCTCAGTAACTTGTTTTATTGACCTCCCTAGTAGCAGGTTTTTGAAAGTAAAAACAAGATACTTTTCTCTTTATGGAATTATCTTATTATTTTATTTTATTTTTAAACACTATCGAGAGAAGTACGTGCCATACAAAGCATCATATTTTACAATCTGTCATGTAATTTAAAATTACTTATGAATGTAGCAGAAATAATTCTAAAAGAATGAAAAAGCTGATTTTTAACAACATTCACAGTATCATTCAGGGCTCACAAAGTCCAGACATCTTGCTCCCACTGCTGTCACACTGGAGCACACTCAGAAAGCAGAACACCAAAAAGACCCTTCTTTCTTTAATTATGCCTTTACCTCTCCCACCATAGAAATAGGATGCCCTAAGGCAAAGCAGGAAGAAACAGCAAACTCTTTCCTGAAAAGTTCATAAAGCAAACATGATCCATATACCCAAGACTCTATTCCCCTTGTACCTTCAGGGAGAGAGGAATATTATTGAAATTATTAAGTTCATTTTACTGTCTAGTGCCTTTGAATAGTATTGTTAAATTGGAAAAAGAATATCACTGCACTGTTGAAGCCAGGGTTTTCTAATCCAGTGCTAGAGGCACAGGGACCTGTACTCACATGCTGCAGAAGATAGATATATTCAGATTCATATTAGACATTTCAAGCTGAAGAGGGCTGTTTCGCACTAATGCAATATACTAGCTTAAATGGCTTTGTCAAAACAAGGTTTCTTCTGGTTTCTGACCTTTATTTGGTTGAACAAAAACATTAATACAGAGACTGTCTTAATCCTTCTTGTTTTTATTCGAACACCTGTGCTGGGCCATATTCATAAAGACATTTCATATCCCATCATGCCTCTTCCAGATGGTTTTTATTACAGATCTCTAGGAAGATTTTCCTCTAACCCCCTTCCTTGCTTCCTCAGAACAGTTAATTAAAATACTTCCATGGAGATGCACAACATGGACCCACTAACTAGTGTCAGTCATTGTGCAAAAAATGAGCCCGTTTGTTGGGTAACTGGTTATTGCAACAATTTTTTTTTTGTCATGGCAGCCTTTGTTCTTATTGTGATTCAGCAGAACTACAGAGACATCAATTACTGTGGTTTCTAAAAGCTTTATAACTCGTGTTTAAAATGCCAGCCTCAACCACAAAGCACAGTAGTCTCATAATCTACAAAATAGGATTTGAGGCTCGGTTTCCATTTGCCTAAACTTCTGCAATAATAAAAATGTGTCTGCTGAAGACATCTGTTAGAACTCGGTAACGTCTAATTTTTATGGCAAATAATAGAGTTCAGCTCCATAAGATTAGAGGTTATAGGCTAGGCCTTTTGGCTGGCTTGGCATTCCTGTTGAGATGTTCTGCCAGCCAACTTAATATATGCATTAAAATATCCCAATGACTTTCCTCCTCCTCCTAAGACTCAAAATAAAGCAATAGTTTTGTCTCTTAATGCTTTGCTCCATGGCATTGTTGAGCCTATGGCAGTGCCTGTTTGATGGGACTGACAATAATATTATTTCTTTTCACTAAAAATAAAGTCTTAATGAGGCAAAATCCAGAGTTAATTATATGTTGGAAACATATACTCTGCTGGAGAGGAGGAGGAGTTGCAAAAATCACTGTATTTCAGGCCAGCCCTGCTTGTGTTCTGGATTTCAGATATTGAACTTCTTCAGCCCAAAGCTTGAGATTCAGTTTTTTTCCAGATCAAATTCAGTCTTCTAGCACATGTAAATTGCAAAATAGCACACAGCTATTGTAGAGGATGTTTTTGGAAAAGAAATATAACAACATTACCATTCATAACAATCAAACCATCTGTGACTTTTAACCAAAGTTTTGCATTCCCGTTTATTCCAAAACTCTGTGAGAGATACTTATGATTCCCCTGGGCAATATATACTAGTAAAATAACCAGATCTTAAATGTCTGTGAAAATCATGAGCAGAAAAAGGACACTATCACTTCATCTAGCTTCTAACAGAGAATCCAGTGAATCACTAAGAAGAACGGCTCCCTGGGACATGCTTGCACAAAGCTGGAGAAGCATTCACCAAAGACTCAAACACTACTAAATAGGTCTCTGAAAAGCCATAAGGGTCTGGGAAGATTGTGCCATCAATATCAACATAACCTGTATGAAGGCTGAGTATCAGAAACATAACACTGGAAAGAAAAATGGTTGGCTAACCTACAGACTTACTGCTGGTATTGCAGAGATATAAATGGCCTGCTGGGCTTATTGAAAGAGAGGAGAGCATGGGACAGGTCATGTTTTGGGTTTTACTACCCCTCTGTGCTCAGCTTTCCCTCAGGGAATGAGCCCTTACTCCAATTGTCCCTTTCCTAGCTCAGCAGCTTGCACTCCTTCTCCATTCTTTCTAGGATGACTCAATACTCTGCTGGTTCTAAAAGATTGTGCCTGCATAGACAGTGCTAAGGGGTGGAAGGATTATCAAATCTGACACTTGCATGATTCATAAGATAAAAAAATTGCAATCTAGGATTAGGAGAGTGCCTGGAATAACTTCATAGACCTACACCCCATCTATTGCCATCCTGTCCTCAGCTATCACTCATTTTAATATGCTATGGCCCTGGTTACTCATTTATCTCTTCTGGTACAGTCATATGCAGCTCTACAAATCAAATGACAACCCAGTGGCAGGCACTTTTTATTTAATTCTAGCAGTGCTTTATGAACAAACCTATAATGCACTGTCTGGAAGTAAGCGACTGAGCTTTGACCAAAACAACCCAAAGCACTTTTTTTTTTTTTTTTTTAAAGCTTAAATCTGTAAAACAATCACACACCTTTCCAGAGTCTTTTGCTCATTCCTGTCTTGTCCTCCGTATTAGGACAAGGGCTAGCTGACATGCTGACACAGCTGACTCTGTGACCACAGGCACAAAAGAGGCAAAGGGACTGCAACCAAGGAGGAATGGACCCACAGTAGCAGTAGTTTGGAGGCTCTGTAGGTTTAGTTTCAGACCTTCCACAGAACCAACCGAATGCTCACCTCCACAAAAAAGACTTTTACCACCCAGCCACACCACGCATCTCCCTTGTACTGGATCTGACATTCACCCTGTCTTGAGCTACAAGAGTTGTTGAGTATTCCCCTCTCTTTTAGGAAGAGTTACTGCACATTCACCTGAGCGCCAAACATGCTGAAGTGAAACAGCAGGAGCATGAGCCTGACAGGGAGAAGAGATGGACATGAGGAAGGGAGGGACCCCTTTTCAGAGAGCACGGCCAATTGCATCAGCTGAAGCCATGTCATGAAAACACATCTCCAGAGACGAGGGAAATAATCCTACAGATTTAGCTAAACAGTCAGGACAATAAGCCATACCTACCTGCTATTTCCTCTCCCCAGTGCATAGCAAGGAAGCACAGGAGGAGGAAAAGACAAGCAGGAGAAGCTCTGGTAGTCTCTCTGTCTTCCTTAGGTAGAACAGCTGAAAACAATGTTCACCAAGTGGGATAAAGCACTTACTCAGCACCCCAGAGTGGGGAAGGCTAAGAGGATGTTGAAGTCACAGCCACAGTCCATTCCCTCCTCTGCCCAGGGGTTAATTACCTATCTTCCTTTTATTTAGGATGTGTTGTAAAACAACAGGCTAACTCTTTACAAGTGGAGGATTATTTTATCATTTTTTTTAATGAACTAATATTAAGAAATACTGTTGTTTTCTTAATGCTCCTCTGCTGTCTTTAATGAAGCTCTCTGTGTGCTGGATACACCTGCAGATCTCTTTAGGAACAGAAGATTGGTCATCATCAAGCAAATCTTTCTTCACCTCTCGTGACTCAATTTATGATATACTGATTAATCAATCATCAGAGAGATTAAAGTTCATCTTTATAAAATAAATGGCTTATGGTTGCAACAAATCATGGCTTTGAAATTTATTGGAAAAGGCTGTAAATTGTCAGTCATATTATTACACAAATAAATCAGATAGTTACTGCAAATTGATTAACTGATTCCAATTTTTTTAGGAACAAATTTTTGCTCCAACCTATTTTTCTCTCTTCTTGGACAAAATGATTGCTTTGTAGTCTGTGTGAATGATTGCCTGTGTGTCCAAGGCCACAGTTATTGCTTAAGTTGCTTCACACACATTAATGTTTTTTTGACTGTTGTTCACCACAATTTGTTTTCACATGAGCACCACTTTATATTTGAAAGCAGTGAATGGTACAACGGCTGTTAGAGATGCTGAAAATAACACTGCAATAGCATAATCAGCCTTATATTTGTACATGGAAAAACTATACAATTAATACAGATAGGCTTTTTCAAGTTTCACATTAAAAATAGAGGACCAAAGTTAATTTCCTTCACTGACAGAGAAATATTTAAGATCCTCTCACTATATCTTGTTTGCTGTATCAGTGCTGTGGTGTGACGAGGCGAAAGGGAAACAGTGGAATGTGTCAGTAATGGAAAATAAAGTTATCTGAAATTCAGGACTTCATTGCTGAGATTATAATGAATTTTGTTAGTGAAAATAATTATATAGAGTTACATGAAATTAGAGATTAAGAGATGACTACGCACATTTGCCTTACTCTTATTCTCACTGCATTTGAACCATCTTCATGTCTGTAATAAATCCCCCTGTATCACATCTAGTGCACACATCAGTGGAATTTCTACTCTCTGTTCAGATGACTATTTTATTTCAGTGCCTTCTTGCTGTGACCAACCCCGATGCACGCCTGCAGGATCCCTTCTGGAAAAAAACAGGTAAATTCTTCTGACCAGATAAAACCCAGGCATGTCTCCATGGCTGGATCAGCCCAGGCACTGCTCAGACATAGAGGCAGGTCTGCACCAGGTTTTTCTCCTGTTGCAGAGAGCTATCCTATGCCTCTAACAGGTCCTGTATCCTCACGAATTCTCTTGGCACATCCTGCCGCAGGCACAACCTGAAGTGTCACCTTATCAGAACATAAATGCAAAAGGTTGTCAACTCTGGCTCACCTCAAGAAGTATCAACTATTAAAATTCCTTAAAACAGCTAAACCACCTCAAAATCAGAGAATGCTTTGCAGGGTTATGAGGCTCCTGCTTCAGAACACCCCAGAACAGGGTGGAGGGAAGAGGCATTCATAAATGCAAGAGTGCTAGTGGCCACTTAGGGGAAGATGTATCAGTTCAACTTATTGCTGAGAATTTTAGAACAGTGCCACTGGAATATGAAAAACCATAGGCATCCCATTTGAAGGTGTATCCTGAGAATTAGCATGGATATATGAAAAGGATGGAACAGGCAAGTTTTATACACAGATTATATGACAGGCCAGAGGAGCCTGCGAGTGAGATACAGAAATTTGTGTCGTAGGTATGAGCCTGGGATCATTCCACATGCCATCCTCCAGGACTTGCCAGGTCTCTCTAAAAGGTTAATAAAGAGACACACTTGTGCCACATCTTCAATAAAATGGACTTCACCTTCTTAAATGGGATGTATCCCTTTGCTGGTCATTGTGTGTGTGACTGCGGTCATAAGGTTGGTGGATTGCTCAGATTAACAATGAAATATTCTATTCTTCTGTCAGGAAATGTTTTGGCCATTTAGGACACCAGCTATCAGTGTCACTGGAGTAGCATGTTTCTGAAACTTCCATGAGGATACAGGGAGGTGTGCTGCCATTTCTTGCTCTTGATGAGTGGGAAGAAAGAAACTACAATTCTTTATAACAGTGATAAAACACAGACTTCAGCAAATAAAGATGAAGCAGTTAAAGAAGGAAGAGGATCTTGAACAAAAATGTCTGGGGGAACTGTTTATGCTATCATGAAGCAGCAGCTCTGGCAGTGTGGACAGCAGACCTGATTAGCAAGTCTGATTCACCCCACAACCTCATTAGAGTCTTACCTCTTTGCGTATACAATAGCACAATAGCTCCTAAAGCATCCACTTTGCCAACATGAAAATGCAGCTAAAAAGGAAATGTTGTTTGGTCTCCTGCATCCTGGAGCTCCTGGTCTCTTGATACTGGAATGGCCTCAGCAGCTATGGGTTGTTGGTCATAAAACAGACAAGCCCAAGGTTAAATATTTTATGGCAAAGATTTAACTGGCACCTGGCAGGTCCTAGAAGAAGAAGCAGAATGATAACAGAAATGTCACATTTTCCCTTCTAAGCCTGCACAATTCACAGTTCAGGCAAACCAGAGAACTTGGGCCAGACATTTAAAAGGTATGATCACCTCCAACCCAGGAAGGCAAGGTAGGGTACCAGGTGTGCTGGGTCACCAACCAATGCTTGCCCTCCGCTGTTCATCTAGACACTTGTTTTCAAAGAGGCACAATGGGGAATTTGTTGCTGATTTTTCTGTCAACAAAATGATCTGAGGTCAATTATTATGACTTGTTTATTATGCAAGAGCTCATATCTGTTAAGGGGGTTAAAAATGCCCCCCAAAATACTACACACTTGTTAACATATTTAAAAACAAAAAGGCCATAGTGTTATACATTGAAAAGATTAATCTGGTTAGAAGTTCAAGCCATAAACATTAATGATTAAAAAAGCAAGTCAAAATTTACTGGCTTTAAAGGGTCAATAATACCTAGTAATTACATCTAGGAAGTTTTTAGGTAATTTCTTCATATATACTGTCTCATATGCATCCTATATGCCTCATATAGATTATTTATTAATATATTTACCTGTTGTGAATGAGTTATATCCCATCAATTCAAAAAACCTGCCAGTAGTTGGCACAAAGTTTGTGTTTCCATGACCAACTCCTTCCTGCTGATGCCTGCAACACCAGACAACCAGTTTAAGGTTACTGAATTCAATGGAGCAAAGCTGACTATCACCAGCTGAAAGCCCAATCCTTCCTATAAGCATGACCAGTTATTTTGGGTAATTTTTTTTAACTGTATCCTGAATAATACCTTTACAAAGTTTGACAAAAGTTTTGTACTTTTTACAATAGATTCTAAAACATTAAAAATCTCTATAAATGTTTTAAAGACTTAACAAAGCCGAATAAAAAAAAAATCTCTGCAGGTTGATCTGTTCCTATTCTGAAGTTCTCTGTGGGCACCCTGCTTCATAAGAACTCTTCTCCCAATGTAACCGAATATCCTTTTATTGCAGAAAGCTGCATTGTTATTCTTAACTCTTGGACCAATATTTGCTTTGGTTACATCATAATGAAACCCTTTCTGTAGAAGTCAGCTGGGCCAAAAAAAAGTCCCTATGGGACTGTGACAAACAGAATGTGCCACCTAGCTCACTAATTTTGAAAGACCACAGTTATTTTTTTCTGATAAATCTAATATGATGCCTGTAATACACTTTCAAGTAGCACCAAACAGAGCTGTTGAACTTTTCTTTTCAACTCTCTTCTTTTCTTTTCTTTTTCCTGTTTTGCCCTGAGGTCTCTGAACTTTGGCAAGTATATGAATGCCCTCAGAATCCCCATGATTTTCTCTCTCTTTTTTCCTATTGCAGACCATTTTCTGGGTTACCACTAAAAAAAGCCACACTCTTGTAAGCCAGCTGTAAGTGCTCCACTGTCTCTTGACAATCAGTGATCCAAAGAGCTGAGCAAACACAACTGCTACTGAGCTCCCTTTAAGGTGTCCAAATATAGAAACATCCTTCAAAAGACCAACAATAGAAAAAGCACAATATTGTACTTATAGAGGACTTCATTAACTTATTGCTCTGAGTATTTAAAGTATAGAGATTAAGCAAAACCACAGTGTCTTAGCTTCCTTATATTGCTTAAGCAACTGAAAGTCTAGTGGACCTATAAAACCCACCCATAGGTGCTGACAGAGAAGGGGATCTTTGGATGCATTATCTGAATTTAGAAATTCAAATGCCATATTGTACATGTACAGGTATGATGCTGTGATTTGATAATCTGAGTGAGAGAGTCACGTGTCCCCCTGACATATTCCTGGTTGAAAACTAAGAGTGCAGAAATAAATCATGAGGCTTTTGGAGTCAATGGAAAAATTTCCATTGTTTTCCAAAAAGGATAAAAGATAAAGCTAACTAGCATCTAACACACAGCAAAAACAACTGTAGAGAAACATGTTACAAAAGCTATTTTTCATCTGGCTTCAGACCACCGTGCAATGACACACAATTTTTGTATTCCTTTGTTTAGCAAATGCACATCCTATTATTTTTCAATAAGCTCCAGAATATCTTTAATATATCTCACTGCTCCATGAAAGAGTTTGTCAGTGTAAAGAAAAATATTGTCCTTCTTTTGTACAATTGGTTTTAATACTGTGTTAAGCTGTTTAAAAAAAAGTCATAATAGCCTTCCTTAAGTTCTCTTCCTGGTGGCATTGCCACCACTGAGTTATTATGTAAATTATTGCAATCTGGTTAGCTCCTTCCATCTCTTTTCTTAACAAAAGGGGTCTGCAAGTGCTAATCAAAATGTTGTAATTTACATATTAATGAAGTTTTCATAATGGCATTTGCTTCATATGTAATATGAATGGTATGGAGACTTTTCACTCTTCTTTTGAGCAACCACTACATTTTGATTTCCTGAAGTAGCTGATGTACATCTGAAAACAGACTGTAAGTGTATCACAGTATATCGTATATCTGTATATATATATATTTCTATGTATCTTATATATATATATATATTTCTACGTATCTTTGATATCAGAATGATACACTCCAGGGTGTGAATCTGAAATGTAGCCTCACTTGTGGCTGTGAACTATTATTTACTCACATTCTTTTGAACATTTTTGTTGCAATCATTCTGAAAATGCTAAAGGCATCTCTTTCTGGTAAGAGTGTGGAGCACAAATAAGTAGTGAATAATTTATTTTGTGGTTTAAAATAAGAGAATAAAAAGGAAGAGGGGGATGGATGGATAGAGACAGAGAGAGATAAAATTTTAAAAATACTGCAACTCACTCCTATGGAAAGTTGAAAGGTAAAAAAATTACCGTGCTGTGAGAAATGTCATATTAAAAAACAGCTGGAAAGGGAAGAACAGTGAGTTTCTGTTTTCCATTCTATTTTCTACTTTGCTGTTATTTTAAAATATGGCAAACACAAAAACTCTGTTTAGTATTACGTCTTTAAAGCTTTTTAATTAAAGACCTGCGATCTCATTTATCAGTGAATCAATATGGAGATCTGTATCAATTTCAACTTTCACCTGAATAGTGAGTAAGAACATTGTTATTTCCCTTAAATTTAGGATGTAAATTATTAGGAAATCTCAAAAAATATGTGGTATTCCAAGTGAAAAAAAAAATTGCATCCATAGTCAAATTAAATGTCCAGTTAGTTCTTTTCATAGCTTTCAGTTATGGGACCTTTTCTTTAACCAATTCCAGTACAAAATGGAGATAAGATTAAATGTCTACCTGCTAAACTAAATGTAGAATCCCTCAGAAAGATCCATTCAATGCAACGTTATTGTTGTTATTATTATTATTATTATTATTATTATTATTGTTATAACCTTTTCCAAAATTTAACTGTTTTCTTCAGGAGCCAACTGTAAACTTGATCATTCCAGAAATGTTTATTCTTGGTGAGAAAACAATCATGATCCTCATCTGTTCCCCATGTTTGTGTTCTAAAGAAGTCCCATTTTTTCAGTTATAATTTCATCTGGGGGCTCATTTTCATAGGCACAGACAGTAACTTAGCTTCCTGAATTTGTAACTCTATGAGACTGTTTTTTTAAGGTGTTCTCAGCACTCGAAGATAAAGAATTTTTTGTCATTATGAGATGTGACATTGGATTAGTTCCGTCCCAGATGTAAAGTACTTCGAGTTTTAAACATTACTTAGATTTAAGCCGCCATCAAAACAGAGATTTACCTGGGTTTTAACAGAACAGTTTAGTGTAATTTATAGGTGTTCACAGCACTTTATGATCATCCCCAGTTGGAGTTTTATCTGAAAACACCGATACAGGAGCTTAGAAAAAATTTCCGTTTAAATTTTCAGGAACAAAAATGAGGAATAAAGTTTTTATACAGAATTTCACTTATTGTTTCCACTCACTCAATCCACACTTCTAAAGTCTCATCCAAAGCAAACAGATCCAATATGAGGCACAGTCTAATGGAAGACTGGATTTAGATGGAAGATTTTTTCTATCATTGAAAAAGAGACCCTAGTAATGGTTGTATCTAAAGCTTCATGACAAACACTTCAAAAGCACATTAAAGACATGGGAGGTATGGAATGATATTTAAAAAAAGATAATTTACATTGAATCTCAGGATAGCACTTGAGAATAAGATTGATTCAGCTACTGGGATTATTCCCAGGGGTGTTGACAAGTGTTTCATTGCTTTGAGTATTTAGAACTGGTGCTAAAGAAAAATTATAAATTTTTTTTCAAAGCATTTGAAATTACAGTCATGTTCACTTTTATTTTTTGTTCCTCTTTTTTGAAAGTGACATATGATCAATATTTTTAATTTACTGAAATAGCTAGTGTTTGAAAAATGATATATTTCAATAGCAGTTGCAATCACATTTTCACTAAGCAGATAGGAGTTAATTCAGAAACGGCACAGAAAATTGCAGGTCAAAATTTAATAGAAAGATTTTAATTCCATAGTTTTACAAGTGTATTTTTTCAACCAGAAAACCCGACACATATGAAAATGTAGACCAACTATATTTCCAATATAAGCAATGTTTTGAAGATCATGCCTGCTCTTTGCATCTTATATCTTGTTCTCAATATTTTGTTCCCTGAAGGGAGAGGCTGGGACAATGTACAAAGACAGCAATCATTATGAGTTCCTGTCCCACAATGTTGTGCCGGGGAAAGAGGAAGAGTTTTTTGTGTACTCATTCTCCTCAAAAAGCAACACAATTTATTACCCAGTCAGAGACAGGCAATCTTTTTAGCCGGTATGAACTCCTTATTAAAAGCAACTAAAAACTCAAAAGTTGCCAGTTGGCCATCCTGACCTAACTCGGCACCAGCATCTAGAGCAGAGAATAACACAACCAGCATAATTTAGCATACATATTGCACAGAATGTCTGACAAGAGATGAGGAAGCAAACACTGAAAATCCTACTTTCTTTTTCACTGAAACCTGTTTTTTTCCTCCATTAAACCTAGCTGAGATGCTTTCCAACCTTGTATAATTTCTGTGAAGGCTTTTGGCAAGATGTTAATGCATCCTCATGTTGTGGTCAGTTTATTTATCTTTAGATACAGAAAAATTACTAAATTCTATCTTTTAATAAAGAAAATACTCTCCCCTGTAAAAAGAGGAGTTCTGGTGTTTTAGTGGTAGGTGAAGAATTGTGTTGACTTTCTTTGCTATTCAGAACCAGAGGGGACATATATTTATTTATATATTTAAATACCTGACATCCATGCCTAAGAGCCCTCCTGATCACAACCAGTTTACTAACACGGATAAAAGCATGTAGATACCCAAGGAGGAGAAGGATATTGGATGGTCTTTTTTCATAAAACCTAGTGGGGCTTTTTTCCTAGGATTTTTTATGTAGGATGGATGCGCCATCTTTTTTCCTAGGATTCACCCAAAGAGGACTTTGTGTGTTTTTTCCTATCTGTAATGTACTCTTGAATCTTTTTATTTTAATTTATTTTTTCCCCTTCAATTTTTACACGTTTGATGGCTTTTTCAAACGTAAACCAGAACAAGGGATTGCATGAATGTTGTCAAACAAAGAATTAACCTGAGGAAGCAGGTATCACTCTCATTCCGTAAGAGTGGTGGAAGTATTCATCCCAAAACAGAAAGGCTCAGTTTTGAGGCATATCAATAATTTTTTGCACTTGTTCTTTATTCCAGAGCACATGGCACATATTCCAAATCCTGGAAAACAAATTTAAAAGTTACCTTTTGCTGTGATTACAGGGGAACGTCAAGCACAACTGTGCTCTGCACCTATAGGTACCCAGAGAAAAAAAAACACTGTGTTTTCAGGAAAGTTCTCAAGCATTCCTAAAGGAAAAAAAAAAAAAAAAATCACTGATCCATACAGTCTCTGTTACTTCTTATCCCAGATCAAATGGCCCACCAGAATTCTTTGTACAGATACTCAAAAAGACTTCACAGACAAAATGATTTTGAACCCAGCGGAACTGCCTTACAGAATTTTCTATTTTCGTACGGATCTGTACTACATTCTGCCTCTCAGAAAACTCCAGCAGAGTTCTTTCTGTAACATCAGCTATCTATCAGATTTGATCTGCTTAGAACAGATTTAGAAAGAAGTGTAAGGGAAACAGTGAAAGGTTTAAAAGCATTCCCTGGGAAATACACTCTACAGGGCAGCAGCATGAAATTGCAGGGGAGGAAGGCAGTGGGAGAGGAGCACATTTTTAGGAAGGTGTTGCCTCTATGACATGCATTGCTGAGGTGTGGGAGGGACAATAAAGGTTCACAATGGCCAGTCTTTACCCAAGAAAGGCTCAAATAATTTAATCACTCCATCTGAGTGAGTACTGTAAAGATTAAAGGGTGTATGGTACAGAAGGGGGAGAAGTGGCAGGGAAGAGACAAAAGAGTGGGGCATGGTGGGGAACCTGGATCTGTAGTGGTGAGAGGAACCCAGCTGGTAAAAGCAAAAACCCTTGTTAGGAGCTAATGAACCTCTCTGTGCTTAGGAATTACAGGATATTAAGGTAAATGTAACTAGTTCTGTGAAGATCTGCTAGGGGAGAGAACATAAACCTGGACCACCTGTGTTGACAATTTTTCTCACCATGGGAAATTTATTCCCCACTAAGTGTTGAAACATATCTAGTACCAAATCCACCTCTGAAATAGGAATTTAAGAGTTCCCAGTAAACATATTTCTTACTTCTATTACCCACCCTTCACATTTCATAAAGATAAGTAAGTGATTTGAAAGTAGGTGCCGGGGATTGGAAATGAGTCCTACGTTCCTCTCTGCTTTTACATGTAATGAAACACAATTCCATGTTTCAGTAAAATTAAGTTTGGAGTCCAGCCAAAAATTTTTTTTGTGCTGTAATTTCATTTAATTTAAGAGAGAGGTGCTTCTAGTTATAGCTTTCCAGCTATGGCCAGGAACACAAGGAAGGAAGCATATTGACTGACACTTAGAACTGATGGATGTCACTAGGACACCTGCTTGAGCAGAAAGATTGGACCAGATGTCCCACTGCGGTCCCTTCCATCCTGACCCATTCTGTGGTTCTGTGGCTAGGGGTGAGCAGCAATGTCAATCTTTTCATATACTCTCCTTGTAATTCAGCAGAAGTTCTCGTGTTCTCCCATTTTAATAATTGGCATGTCTAATTTATGAACAATGAGGAATTATGAAAGAAAATGTCAGTGAGCAAAAGGTGATATTTGGAATTTATGATAAGAATTTGAAAAATAGAATTTACTTGGAATTCTTAATGAACAGATTCTCTTTAAAGTGTTTGTCAATCCCCCAGGTCCAGCTGGGAAATGCAGCCCTCTGACTTGGCTCTACATTTCAAATATATAAGCAAATAGAGAAGCATTTTGGGCCCATGTGTCTGGAGATCAGTTGCTGTCCAAAACAACTACTTTCTCCCCTCTCTCTAACACTTCCCAAGTACAGCTGAAAAGCCTATTTTAAGTCACCTCTCACCAACTAACAGAAATTTCTTGCTTTTCTATAGTATTTCTGTTGGAAACAATTGCCAAAGTGTCCAGACTGTTGAATCACAGGGAAGTTGAGATTTAACCTTGGCAGGAGACCATGTGATTGACATTTCCATTGCCAGAGTTTGTCCAAGTGATTTTGAGAGCCAAGTAGATTTCATTTTGCCGTATCTGCGGGTTATCATTCTTACAAGAATTGTCTCGTTCTGGCAGGATCTTGATTTAAGGCTTTAAAAGTCAGCTGGGCTCAAACTGATTTTGCAAGGTCACAAACACTGCAGGTTCTCGCCATAATATGGAATTTGAAGATTGAGTGTCAGTCCTTTCAAGGTCCTAGTAACAGTTAGATGTGCCTCACAGTCTCATTCTCAATTAGGGCAATTTTTAAGGCTGTCAGCAGCTCACAATTTTGTCCCATGGTTCTCACCTCCATATTTTTTCCAGGTACACAATCCTGACAAAAATTTGCTTCCCTTCCATATTCAAGCTAGTTGGAGTGCCTTCCTTTGTGTTTTATTTAGATAAGTACATACTCCAAATTTTCATCCAATCAAGTAAAATTTCCTCTTTCCAAAATATATCTGCTGCTATAATTGCCTCTTTTGCCCACAGGGGCACTTAAGATGGAATGCCTTCTTGCACCACACTTGCTCATGAAGGATCAGCCATGCAAAATTGTTACCATGTTGGTTTTAATTGCCAATTGTTTTATTAATTGACAATAATTAGTTATTGTCAAATATATTGCTGCTTTTTACACCAAGCCTTTCCCTAGAGAAACAAAATAAGCACTGAACAACATGTTGGTAAGTAATTGTGGGACATGGCTGTAATGGGTTTACTATGAAAACACTGTGAGTTGACATGTAGATACTGTTATTCAATGGTAAATGATAAAGGGTAAATGATGGTTAGCCCTTTTGGGTAATTATTTTTTAATTTCTTTGAAAGATGGTAGCTCACACTAGACCCTAGGCATCATACATGTGTGAACTGGCTCTGAAATGTAGAAGCCCCACTGTGAGTGCAGCTCAGAACTGATGAATGTGCAGCTCAGACTGCATGAATATGAGCCCTGGGTGTGATGAGGGGGTCCTGGAGTGAACTTCTTGTAAGTTAGTGTGTCTGTGTTGGACCAATTCTATGGAGCAGGTACTGCATGGCTAATCAGTCCTGGACAAGTGAAACGCTGCTAATGTGTCATGCTAGGTGAACACACTTTCTCTGTAAGAAAACTGAGACAAAAAAATCTTTTACTTAACAGACCCTTTTTTTGTTTGTTTTTTTTTTTAAGCATTGGATAACCCACTTTAGTAGGGCATTTCACTCCGACATACAGCACTGTATGCATGAGATGTGTTATGTGAGGTAATGCCATTTACAGGGATGGGGAAAAATCCAATCCTATCAGATCTTAACTTTTGAGGTTAACAGTTTGTTTATATTTACCATTGCTATTTTTTATTGCTTGATCTCTGCCCTTTTAGTTGTCCTGCTAATTGCTACTTCCAAGATGCTAATTAAGGCCAAAAGAAAAAAATGCAAGGAAATGGTTTATTAATGTTGCTTCAGAGCCTGAAAAAAACCAGGGCAAATCTATATAATCTAAAGTACCAAAAAGATGCTTTTTAACCAAAGCAGTCAACAAGCTACATAAAGTTTTATTTTGATAATGACCGTGAAATGGCACAATAATTACTACTACTTACTATTTGCATTGCAGTAAAAGCAACAACAGAATTACAAATCCTTCCCCATAGAGTTTTGATCCCAGTCCAGCCATGCACTTAAATAAATATACAACTTCAGGTAAACCTACAGAATTCAAAATGCAACTCACATGCTTCATGTTAGACATGTATTTAATGACTTACCTCAGGAGCTTAAAACATTATAAATCTCCTTTTGAGCTTAGCAATAATCAGCTATAAGATGCTTTATCTAACAAAGAACAAAAAATGAAACTTCATTTATATCTTTCCTTCAGTCTTTTCTAGTAAGAGTAATTTCTATTTAGGTAAAAAAAAATGCTTCCTCCAAAAAACAAATACCCCACAAACTTACATGTCAGGGACATCTACTGGATCATAAATATAACTATCCACAATACAGCCAGGCATAGTCCTGTTATTTATTATGCACCATAAAGAACATCTTCTTCCCATCACTTTGAATTATACTTGATGTCATGCCCTATAGCTTCAGCAGGGCACTACGCTTTGCTAGAAAAAGTCACTGAAACCAAATACAGTGAACAAACTGAAGCCTGGCCAGGAGCTTGTATTCCAGACAATAGCTTTCAATTCCAGTATTCCGATGGAGATGCCTCTATAGTTCACTTATCTTTTCCAGTGCCATTACATGCAGTCAGAAATTCAAGGACTGTTAGACAATAAAACTCCTTTTTTTGCCTCTTTTGTCTTCAATTTACTATAGCTGTTATTATTTCTCATCCATTTCCTCTCACACACAAGTGAGCACTTCAGCCTGCTTGGAGCAGCTTCAGAAACTGAGGGCAGAAGGCGATATCAAGGCCATATTCACCCTTTTTTTTGTTGTTTTCTGAAGACAAAAATGTTGATAATTAAGAATAGTATTTTGGTGCTCTAACTCAATAGATCAGATGATGTTTTCACCTGTTTGGACCAATAACATGATATCTTTTGATCCTATTGTCAACCATTCCTTAAAATTTGCTTTTTTAATGGATTCGCTACCAGCAGTAAACAGTGCTAGAATAACCAGCACTGGAACTGGCCTGTGTTTATCAGTCACATGGAAGAAGAGTTAGTCCATACTAACAGTAGCCAGAGATGTTACTGGGTGGGGTTCAAGATGGAGACCCTGCATGGGAAAAACACCCCTACCCCAGCCAAAACCCCCACATTATCCCCTGCCTTATTCCCTACCGCTCACATCACACTCAGGTCGCACACTTTTCAATGCAATCTCATTAACCACCTGCCCACTTCCCATCCTTTCATACCATACACGCCACTCCCGTAGTCCACAGACCATGCCTGCAATGTGTCCGTGAAGGACCCATAGGGCTCATTTAGTCTGTGACTTTGGGCTCCCTTTGTTCTGGTGGTCACTCAGGACCACCACAGGAGAGGTGTGTGCTACGTGGAGTTGCTGGGCACCAAAACCAGCTCAGGTTGTGTCGCTGCTGCGCTTGCGCTGCTTTAGGCTTGCCCTCCATTGGTTCCGGTGGTTCCTACTGCGGCAATTCCTGTAACGTCCAACTCAAATCATGAGTTATAACAATTCAAAAGCTGATCCATAACCTCCAAACCTGGTCCTTTTGGGCCAAGTGTTATATATTGCAATGAACTCTCTCCCTTTTTCCCAGTCTGGCTGCAACAAGGCAGTTCCTGCAGCAGTAATTGCAGACTCCTGTTTTAGTCCCCAAAGGCTGCAGGGGGACAGCCTGCTTCACCTCATGCATCTGGAAGTTTCACCTCATCAAATGAGAACATGCTCAGTCTTCCAAGGGAAAGGGTAAGAATATCCTTGCTTTCTTCACCAAGATAATTCCTGTGTGAAATAATTCACTGTCAAGGTGAAAATGGTATACATTAAAAAACAAAACTCTGCCAATTCTTTCTATACTCAATGCAGACAAGACTACATAGTTAAAAAAAAAAGGGGGGGG
>WBMY01017835.1:82515-245966 GCA_013397315.1 Donacobius atricapilla
GGGGGGGGGGAGAAATGGCAATTGAATTAAGCCATATCAAACTCTCATAAATTTATGCTACATGTCTCTAAAGAAATTAAGTACCACGGCATGCTCCATCACTAACCCCACACATTTTTGCTAATATTTTTCCATAATTGATGTCACAGACTTATCTCAGACTAATGACATTATGTTTGCAAGTTTCTAGTGCTATGCTCTTATCAAGGAACTTGGGAAGTAATTTCCAAAAGACTTAATCTGTTTCTGTCTTCATTTTCTTGAACTCTCACAACCGTGAAACATTTGCATTCTAGTAATTCTCTTTCCTCAGGATACTAGGAATTTTCCTTTATGATCAGGTTTACATTATGAGGACTACAATCCAGAACCATTTTAGAACACAAACTTTTTCTCAAATTCAAGAAGATGAGTTGCCTTTTTGATACTGCTGGAAAAATTCATAGGAAAAAAATACAATTTTAACTGATACATGTATTTCACAAGCCAGGACCTGAATTTTTTCTCTCGGTCTGTATAAGTCAGCCAGAGGCAGGAGCACAGAAAGGAGGGTGGAAGAAAAGAAGGAAGGATGGATGGAATCCTGCTTGCACCGCAGGCATACAGGTTGGCTCTGTGTGACACCAGGATGCACATTGCCTCTCCCTTAGTGAGCGTGACCAGGTTCTCACCTCCTCAGATATCCCAAACTATTTTACATATTCCTGGTTCCTACAGGAACCCAAAATCCCCTCCCTGCAAGCTACTCCAGTTAGGTGGGAACAATATCTGGCACCTCTGTGGCTTTGAAAGCTGTCTGCCAGCGTGGAAAGATTCCTAAGAAATGGAGAATTACTCATTCAATGCAACGTTAAGTGCTCGTAATTGCTTTAATTAGGAAATGTAATCCTGACTCTGAGCAGCTTGCCATCTCCTGTCTCTTCTCAAAACCTGTTTTTTTTTTTTTTATTTTCGGTTCTCCAGTCTCCGTTTTAAGTAGATTACTTTCCCACTTTCTTTTTCATTTACTGTAAATACAACAGCAGAAATCTTTATTCATTGAAATACCTTTTAAAAGTTGATGTTCAGTACTGCTAATTATGTTCTTGACTTACTTATGCTTATTTTTAGAGATTTCCCAATCCTCCTCTCACTACTTTTTGTATATATTTTTAAAGAAGCCTTCTGTTTATAATTATTTTTACACTGCCACTTCAACAAAATTGCATCTGTTGCTTTTTTTCTCTCTAGACTGATCCAGGATGGGTTTTAATTGCATCATCAACTGTTTCTAAAATACTTCCTAGAGTCTCCACTAGACTCCCTCTGCAAAATACAATCTTGACCAACAAAATAATAACCAAAACCTGTTGGGGCATTTCATGTTTTCTCAAGGTCAACTTTCTTGTGGTCCAGAATGTTCACTTGGCTTCCATCAGTTCCCAAGAATAATTTGAACTAATGATACTGTAATGTCTGCGTGTTTCCTTGCTTCACTCCTATTAACTATATTTGGTATATATCCTAGGACTTTGTCCAAAATAGCCTCCCTCTAACCATATGAATGCTTCAATAAGCTGTGGAAGAAAGCAATCCTAAAATGCCTCTTAAAATGTGTTCCTCCTCTTCATTTTTTTTTAATTGAGTGTCATCCAAGTCAACATCTGAGTAATTAAAATTCTGCCAGTATCAAACATCCTGCCTTGTTATGGAAATCTCCAAAGTATGAAAAACATTCGTTGATCCTGTGTTATTTTATTTTAACTACCCTAGAGATGTAAACTCTCTCTGTAGCATCCTAGAATCAACTTACCATTTCATGGCTGTAATTCCTATACAGATTTCTATGTCAGTCATAATATTTCTTTTCACAAATCCGTATTCTGCCTAACCAGTTCACTTACCTACTGTTTTAATTTACTTAACCCTTTGGCAGGTTCTGTAGCCTTCATATTCTATTACTTTGTAAAATTATTTTTAAATGTATCTTACTTAAAAATATATATATAAATGTATGCAAAACATAAGAGCATAATAGCAGTGCACTGAAAAATATTGGCAAGATGCATACACATACCAGAAAAGAATTTGAATAACAGCTTCAGAATTTAATTTGATGGCCATGCTGAAGTCTCTCTGACTTCCTTAGTTGAATTACAGGGTTTGTAGTTACAGACTTATGATTCCTCCTTGCTTTTGGTAGAGACGGATATCTGTTTACCCTTTCAAGTGGAAAATGGGTGTTGGTAGATCAGACAGACAGAGAAAGAGAGATCAGAAGACAGTTTAATTAGATTTTAGATCACAGAGTCATTGAAAAATGGGGGTGCATCTCTCAGGGTGCAATGCACCAGTGAAGAGTCAGGGTATGGAGAGAGAAAAATATCCCAATCACTGAAGTAAGGCAGTAACTGAGAGGTGTCTCAGGCAGTGGAAGAGTGCAAAGACAGCTGGAATTGGAAGGAAGTAACCTGTATGGGTATGACAAAAAGCCTGGATAAAAGCATGGGGTTTTTTTAGGATTCAACATAAAATGAGATAAATTTCATTATAAAAATGCTTGAAATTATGTACCCTGTGACCCCTGACCCTATTCATGATTCTTCCCTATGTTAATGCTATTTTCTTCTTTTTTTCCACCTACCATCAGCGAATAGGAATTTCTAAACTATTTCCAGTGGCATATTTCCCATGTGCTGTTCATTTCAGGAATCAAAAGGGGTTGCAGGTTCATCCTTCTCATTTCTTTCAACTCACTAATCAACCTTCTCATTATCTTCACTAGCATTTGGCCTGTGCTGAATAATCATTTTCCAATTAGGCTGATGTTTCTTTCTTAACTGGCTATCCAAACACTAATCAGATAACTCTCTTCTGGCAGAACTTGCACAGTATCCATCTTGGCTCATGATATAATCCCATCCTTTTCTTCCTTCACTGCATGTATCCCCTTCCTCTGAGTTACCTACAGATGGCTACAGACTCTTCAGCTACTTGGACAATGAAGTATTTTACATCATTTTTCTGACTAGTGTCTCAGAAACCAGCAATAGAGATGGATTTGGAAATAAAGTTTCAGATGAGTTCTGAATTTCAGGGAAACATCAGATCACTTTCGTTCAGATTCAGATGTTCCAAAATGATGGCACCACCTTGCATTTTAAAGCTTTGAAATTCCTACGTGTTTAATGGGGTAAGAACAGCTTAGAAATATACTTGGGGAATTTCAGCATTGGGAGTCCCCTACTTGGGACAGGTAACCTTTTTTTGCCTACTCTGGAGTTGATCATCTGTACCCTACCACTGTTCCTCCAACACACATTTTCGTTTTGCTTTTACAAACCAGAATGCTGATAGTAGTTTCAAATACACTCACAAAAAAAAATCCTAATAAATGGATTAAATATAAACATCTTCTCTGGAGCTTTGTTCACTTCTTCCAAAAAAAGAAAAAAATAAACATCAGAAAATACCCCCAAAACCCATCATCCTGAAAAGCATAAAAACACTGAACTTTGCCTTTTATCAAATCTAGTTTAATCAACTGCATTTATTAGGTGCTAAAAAGAGAAAAAAAAATTAAAAAAAAGAAAAAAAAAAGGAAAAAAAGGCTTGGTGGTGAGGGAGAGTCATCAAGACTCCATTTTTTTTTTATCACTGGCCTTTGTTCACATCATGGTCCTGGTGTAGACATGACCATGGAGCTCTCAGTCTGCAGATGCCCTGAAAATTACATTAGTGGTCCACATTGTTCTTTTATCTATGCTAGCAAATTATCCACATCTAGTAGATAAATACTTATAAAACCAAAATGTTACTGTCTTTGAAACTCTCGTTTTCATTGTGATTTTAATTCAGTGCATACACTGAGGTTAAGAATACAGGCAAGGGGGTGTTCCTCTTTGATATTAATTAAAATTTTACTGCATTTATTTTTATGTTACTATTCAGGCTACCTGACATTTATAACAGCTTTTACCTTGATCTTTTTTTTTTTTTTAACAATCCAGCAGGAAAAAAATATTGTCTTTTTAGCCTTTTGACTCAGTCTTTTCTGCAAAATGTAGACACTGGGAAAATATTTCCCACATTTTGCTCCCTCTAATTGTTATAGCTATATTATGGCAAAGTGCTTGGCTTTGATGAAAAAAGGAAGGAGTAAAAAGGGAAAAAAGACATCTGGATTACCTTTACATTTTACAGCATCATTGTTGGAAAGCCTTGTTATTTCAGCAAAGCTTATTTTAGCTAATTCTCATTTTTTTCCAGAACAGGACAACAGAGTCCAGAGAAGTGGCACAGGTGCAGGAGGTCCCTCCTCATTTTCAGCACTCTTGGTGCTAAGGCTTAGCAAAGGTCTTTCTGAGATGATTAATGGCAGGTTTGACTCTGGGAGGTAATTATAGGTTTTGACAAGAAGTTTGAGACTTTGGGGATGAAAGTGTCTGTGAAGGTTTTACTGAGGAAACCAACCCCTGACAGGCACAACATGCTCATTACAGAAATTCTGAAAAAGCACAGATATCTATAAAATAAGCTAGTTACAGAAGAACGTATTTTTATTAACCCCACTGCTGCTGATGGCATATGCATCCTCCTTGATGTTTGTGGACTAATGTGATTTGTAACCTCAGCAACTGTAGTCTTTTGAAGAAACAGAGCTCCATTTGCTTACGAATACCTTATTCTCCCTCCTTCACCCCTTTTTCCTTTGAAGGTGAGATGGGGGGAGTGGATGGGAATATCAACACATAGTGTCATGAAAAATAAATTATGAGTGCTCAGAAAGTTCTTCCCATAATTCTATTAGTTTATTTGCTGCACATTATTATTATTATTATTATTATTACTATTATTATTAATTGTTTGGGTTTCACCAGTTCTTTGAATAAAGAAAATATTGAAGTGATATATGCCCTTCTGATTGTCAGAATATTAATTTTCAGTATTCTGAAATGTAATGTCTGTGAACTGGAGCAAAGACTAATTAAAAGGACTTCCTCCAGGGAAAAGGTCCATAAAGATAGCAGGGCTTCGAGTAGGAGCTCTTAGTGTCTGTAAGTGGTTTAAACTCTTCAGTGCAGCATCTTTCAGCTGCCTCAGGTTGCTGCAGGGACTGACCATCAAATTACACAACTCAAAAATACACTGACCAGGGTTTTACTACAGACTCTCTGACTTCCCAACTCCTTCAGGGATGGAATGGGATCAGTCTGCATCACACAGCAGGGAGCAGAGCTCTATATCAATTCAGAACAGAATCTTTCCCCAGAGAAATGATTTTTTAAAAATTCCAGTGAATATGAGCATCTAGCTCTAGGAAAGGGCCATGAGATGACTTATTGTCAAATCTAAATGTATTTACAATTCATACACTGCTTTATACATCTTGCCACTATGAGCTACAGACTTCGTACTGTCTGGCTCCTTTGTGCCTTTTTGTCAACATAGAGCAGCTGTAAACCTGCCTGCTCTGGCCAATTAAGTTGTTTTGTATTTCTGGAGTGGCACAAAGGAAAGCTACCCCTCCCTCTCAGTATGGCTTAATAAAATAGGGTTATATGGGGCACACAGGAATCACAAAAGTCAGCGTGGAAAAGGAGTCACGGGCCAGATTCTTGAGCTGCAATAAAACAGTGGCAATCCAAGGGAGAGATGGCAAATTATGCTAACTGGGAGTCTGCCTCTGAGATTCCACAAATGCCTTCTGTAACAAAATAAGATTACATTACTAGGCTTCTTGTTACCAACAGTCCCAAAAATACGTCTTCTCAAACCATTTGTGGGAGTCTGCGCAAACAGAGCATACCTCCAAATTAATTTTATGAGATCATTTTTATTACTTTGCTTTAACTGTGAACAAATGCCCCTTTGCAGCAGGGGCATATCAAGAGAGCCTGGGAACTGTCAAGAACCAAAAGGATACTCCCTGGATCAGGGAGTCAGCATGGGGTCATTTTAGGAGGTTTTGAGTTAAAAACAAATCAGAAATTTGGCCTGGACTTTGGACCAGGAATTTATTTTACCTGCAAGTACAATTAAAACTCTCATAAGCAGGAATGAGGTAAGTAGCAAAGTTGACCCAGTGAGGCAAAATTAATATTGCTTCTCCAGGAAGAATTGGGTCCTTATTGTTACTATCCAAACTCACATACTCTGCATTAAAAAAACACAACAAAACAAAACAAAAAACCCAACCTGTAATATAGATTACCTCGCTGCGTTGATTCACTTAACCTAAATTTAGATATCGACAATGCAGAAATTTTCCCTTGAGCTGCACTGCTTTGGGATAAAAAAGAGCATTGTCTAGAAATGCCCAATTTCAGTTAGAGAAATCCTGGATCTGGCCTCCTGGTCTTCACCTGCAATAAGCAATGAGGACACGCAAGGAGATCTAAAGAATAATCCAGAGTATTCGTGATCCAAATTGTCCCTGCGTGTTTCTTGTGTCTCTCTGTACTGATTGAAAAGGAAACCAAAACTGGGAGTTATCATGAAATAAACATTTTGAGAGTGAGGCTTACCTCTTGAGGCTCATGTAAAATTCTCAATTAAGTGTCTAGAATTAGGTGGAAGGCATCAGTACCTTTCTGTCCAATAGGGATTCATGGACTATATAACTTGTGTGTATTAATTTAATGATCTGTCTTTATAGAAAGCATAAGAAGAACAAGAACAGATAAAGTACTGCAGCAAATAATTGTTTTTTGTGGTTCACCTTTAGTTTCACCTTCACTCCACAGTGCAAGCAGCAGGTACTGGAAGATCATCATCTCAGGACTGGGCATGTGAACACGAGGAAAAGGCAGATCACAACATACAGAGTAGGGAAAATTATGCAAAACATTAAGCTTCTGTCGTGAACTAAATTAAAAACCTGAAAGGAAAAAATATGTTTGAAATTTTAGAGAAAGTTATTTCATTATGTATCTGCTGTAGCTTTTCACAGTTGACCAATATATTCTTTGGAAGCAGCTTCAAAGTTGTACACTTAAATGGCAGAAAGAGACTTTTATGCTTGTACATAAAATGCTCACATAAGAATTGCTTGTAGTCTCATGCAGGCAGGGCACAAAGCATCATGGAATTCATGAGGCCAATTGCAGCTAATCAAGGATCAGATAAAAAGCATCCCATTTATTTCAGTGGAATTACAGTACATAGCTGCATTTTCAAATAGTCACTGTCAAGACATGAAATAAAAACTCAAAAAGACATCTGTCAAATAAAATTTTAATAACATATGAATCCAAATAAGTTGTGGCCTATTGTTTGAATATTCCAGCAGTAGAAAAGGAGGTTAAATTCAAATAAATTATTCATTGAGACTAGTTGCATATCCCTAGTATGCATCTGTATAATTTAAACAAAAACAAAAGTGTGCCGCAGAATAAAACGAGATTTTATAGAAATACTTCCTTGAATCTGGGTGATGCAATTCCCTATCTCATTCCAAAATAATTATTAAACATATGGAAAACTACTAATAGAGCATAAAAATGTATATTCAATTGGCAGAAGACAAATACATTATTTATTACTTCAAGTTATTGATGAGCTTTCATACCAACTCATCATTCCGTTTTGCTCTGTCACTCATGAACTATAAGATCATCCATAGCTCATATTAAATAATTTATCCATAGCCAGTCTGTACCTTTGGATAGCTGCCCTTATTTATGTGGATATATGCACACAGATATGCACTTTCTCACCAAGAGAAATGGTCAGCACATTAAACAACCCTGATTTGCAGAGGTTTTAAACTTACAAGAAGAGAATGCAAAAAAGAGATTGAGGATATTGCAGGGATTTTTTGTCTCTGTGGGTTTTTTTTCATGTTAAGAATGCATTGCTGAATGATATGCAAATGGGGAAGGTTATAAAGAATCTGTTTAAAGCATATGTATGGTAATTCAAAATCGTAATGAAACTCTATTTTAACAGATTTGATATAAGCAAAGGGGGCAAAATTAATACAGAGATTGGTGTGACTATTGCACTGTATACCTTTGAGTTTATGAATAATATTTGGTAAAGGTTAAGATGGAAAATAAATTCAAGGTGCAAGTAATTCTTACAAAATTACAATTACACACATTATTGAATTGAACAGATGATATTAGCAAGAATAGATGGATTCTGCAACAATAACATCATTTATAAGTATATCTCTAATACTTTTTCATCTGTAGCGCAAGTATTCTTGAATATTTGCACTGAAATGCTGACACAGTGATCACTGCTGAAAATGCCCTTTGTTTTGACCTGCAAAATATTTCAAAATTATATACAATGCAGTTACTAACTCCTTTCCCAACTAATGAAGTAAGAATTAGGTTGGTTCCTGTCAGCTATACAATAATATTCAAAATGGTTAACCTGTTAACCTGAATTACAATTTGTATTTTCAAAAAGGGGCTGGAAGAGACATTTTCTACATGCTTTGTCTTTGGGGAAAGAAATTGCTGAGGCCAGGTGCTAGAGTATCCAACTCTACATACTGTGTGCTGGATTACATATTTTTCTATTGTTCATCTGCATTGTTTAATAACTTACTGTGCACAATCAGTGTTTCTAAATGACTGAGGAGAAAATATGGGTATATTACTGAGATAAACTAGATGAATTGACTAAAAGTATAAGTAGAATGACCATCAGTGCATTTCTTATTTTAAAAAGGCTAACATGATTGAATAACAATGTAAACCAAATGTTTCCATAGGGAGATGCAATGTTAAGCCTATTGTATAAGGTTTTGACAGCAATTTATGTAGAATATTGCAGAGATACTTAACATAGTTCCAGTCATGTACATTCAAGGAAGACATCTTCATACTGGAACACAAAGAAGGATTTCTAGGTTCATAAGAAGACTAAAAGATCTTCCTTTGTTCTGTTTAGAGAACACAATTACTGTGCATGTAAGTAGATATGTATATATTGCAAATGTGTGGGTGTGGGTGTGTTGGGGGAAGAGAAGGATAAACACTAAAAAGGAAAGCTATTTACACTAAAAGACAGTGTAGTCTTTGGCACATGAACAAAGAGGAGGAAAGCACGGTCAGGAACAAGCTTGCTCTGAAAATGAGGAGAATTACAGAAGAGTGAAGTTTTAAAGCAAGATTTCTAGTAGAAGTAATAAGCAGCACAAGGAGTCTGACTGGAAAGGGAATTCAGCAAACCTGTGAATGTCATTAGATATCACAAGGCAGGCTCTGTCTGCCCCTGACAACCCCAGGAGCCTTTCCTGTGCTCTTATAGACCACCATATGGTTTCTCCTGAATAAAGGCTAACACAATTACATACAGAACCACAAGGTCTCATCTCTAAGTGGCCACAAGAAAAGAAAAAAGAAAAAAAAGAAAAAAAAGGAAATAATTAAGAGAATTGCCTAATAAAAACAAATCAACCAAACAAACTCAGCCAACCTCCTGGCTCTCAGCTGCTTTCTCAGTGCCCAGCACTGAGCCATATGGCTGGTGACTTATCTTAGCAAGGCACAAAGAGCTACGCTACCAATTTACTCTCTTTGTATAGCACCTTTCACCACAACTGAGAGGTGAGAGGCTGCTCACCGAGAAGAAACAAATACATATGGCTTTTGCATATTAACAGAGGTGCTTACGGAAACAACCGTGACTCGCACCCACTGAAGTCAGTCAGGCTAGTAGCTGAATACACAGAAATAAAGACTGCCATGCCAAAACCCCTCAGTGCTTCCCACTGACTTCAAAGACTTGTGTTAGGAGAAGGTCCAAATTAATTTTGTTCATGTTATTAAAGTTTTCCATCATCCAGCGCAGAGATAGGCTGAGGCCTCAGGGCTGCAGTGAGCTCTTTGCAGAATGTGTTTGCAAGCTCGCTGAAGCTGGGAGGGGTCTGAGCACCCCCATCCAGTCATTCCTGATGGAAGCCTTGGCTTGTAAAGGCTCAGGGGCTGTGACAGGCTGGAAATCAGAAATCAGCCTGTGCTTTACCAAAGTGGAGCAGCACAGTCCCCACATACGAGCTCACTTCACACGGTCAGCATAAAGCAACCAATTACAGCAGCAAGGCAGCTAAGTGTCTATACTCCTTCTTCACAGGAATGAAACGAGCTACTTCAGTCCCCCACAGAATCTCATTCTTCTCCTTTTTAAATCTGACATCTGCTGTCATATCCAAAATTTTACACTAGAAAGCAGCAGCCTGGAATTTCTCAAATGTGTAAATTTTTCATCTAGCACTGAGACCGCAGCAGCCTTACCTAACCAGCTGGATCTATCTGTCAGCTGCCAAGCAGCACTTGCAATTTGTTTACAGTCAACTGCAAGGAGATATATAAACTCTCTCAGACGAGGAAGATGTTGAATTTACAGAGACAAGTGACAAATGAGCTCAAAGTGAGAATTCATATAAGAATAGCCTACAGTGTGCCATTATATCATGACATAAATATATAACAACTACTCCAATCAATGCCCACGGCAAATGTTTCTGAATGTTACTTCCACTAGAGTAATTTCTTTGTTTTTCAGGTTTTTTCCCTTATTTTTTTTTCCTTGAATGAGACATTCATTCTAAAATAAACACTAGTAAAAGGGGCATCTATTAAAATTAGCAGATCATGTTGTATTGAATGGGTTTTGGAACAACAGTCTGATTAGTGCAGTTGTTGCATCTCATTTCTCATGGAAGAGTGTCCAGTTACCAGTAATATACTCCATCAGAAATACATATACACCCTGTGACATGTTATAAGAAGAGATAAACTATAATCTCACTATCTCTATCATTACATATAGGCTCAAATTATAATAAACAGAACAGCCCATCTTAATACAAACCAAAGCTTTCAGCACACATGGACAGCAGTGTTTCATGCAAGGAGTGGATTCTGCACAAATGTTAGCATGGTATTCAGGTTTCCTTCAGGCAAGTGGCACTTCCAGTTCTTTTAAAGCTTGAAAACCATGCCTCTGTAAAGAAACAAAACATAAATCCTCTGGGCATGAACTAAATCCTCCCTTGATCCCTCCATATGAAGCTTACATTGCAGGAGAGGTTTCATAGACCTTGGGCTAATCTGCTGGAAGTGAAGGAACAGCTTTGAACACAAGGAAAAAGTGACACCAACCATGGCAGCTCTGCCAATCTCTACAGATTGTTTTTGGAGGTAAGACAGATCCTTGTTCCAGCCTCTGACACTTCTAAGAAGTGTCTTTCTGCTTTAGAAGGGTTATAAAATCTCCTATCCAAGACACACCACAAAGGAGTTTCAAAGTAAGGATCCCACCTTTTCTGATTGAAGCCCATCCCTGGCACTGACTATTCATCCTGCTGCACTGTTCTACTAGGAACATACAACTTAGTTGAAGATGGTTGAAAAAGCAAGAGACTTTTGTTCAGACCAAATATATAAACCAAATTTCTCTGCCAGAGAGAGCTGAAGCAGGAGTCACTGCCCAAATGCAGGCCAACAAGTACTGGCTGAAATCTAATTAGCCATGAGTGAGTTTGTTTGTTTTTGTTGTCAGAAGAATCCAAAAACATCGGGAAAGGAAAAGGCAGCAAGAATATAATCTGTTTCTCAAAAACACAAGTGGTAAAACCTAGAGAATGAGATCTCTAGATTAGATACTTGTAGGAAATAATTGTAAGCAAGCAGAATGAAACCTAAATTTGAATCCTAAAGAATTCTGAATATAATACAGAGAACATTGCTACTTTTAGTTTAAAAGAATTACCGTTTTCTTCCCTGCCAGCAGACATGTCATTGATTTTTGATGTCTCGTGCTACTGTCTACTAAAGACAAAGGAATAAGATACCTGGAATTGAACTGAGTATCACACAAGACACCTTCTCTGCGCCAAACTTACCACCAGCTGCTGCTGGGTCTTTCTACTCTCATGCTGCAGAAAAATAATCTGGGAAGGCACCTGGGAAGGTGACATGGCACATTTGGACCAAGTCCTTACTGTGGTTAACCAGAGGGCTGGGGTTTTATGTTCAGCCTTGTTTATTGTCCATTCAGTAAAGATCTGACTGTGGTTTGAGACGCATATTATGCATTGTTGCTTACTTGCACTAACAGCTACGGTCTAAACATGCAAACAATGCAACAGAATCATCATTTCTGCCACAAAAGAACTCCCAATAAACTAGAAGATGGACAAGAGTGGCCTGAATTTATTCTACTAAAAAATGGGAAATGCACTGAGAAAGAAGCTTCATCACACCTGTATACAAGTCAATGTATGGGGCAATTTTCAGCTCCAAGAATAATATAATTTCCAGTTAGCCTTTCATAGCCCAGAAGAGCTGTCCCTGTTGCCAGGCAAGATCAGGGTAACTGAGGTAACCACTGTGCTATCTTAGATACCCTTGAGTAGTACCTCCAGTCTTGCCTCCAGTTGCCATGGATCTCCTCCAGTCCTATACCACATTCTCTGCCCTTGTGAAGGCGTCAGGTACATAAGACCATATCTAAAATGGTCTACATACTTATGTCTAATTTTGTTGTATTTTGTTGAGGTTGTATGCTGGCAGGAGAATCCCACGCATTATGTTTTCCCTGTTTTTATGCTGGGCCAGTAAACAAGATTAGAGTCCATGCTTCTCGACAGCCCTGGGATGTGCTCTATGCAAAAAAATAAACAGTTGCTCTGTCTTAACAACCTCTCTGTGTAAAAAGCAGCATAAAGAGGTCATATCAGAGATGAAAATTGGGCCAAAGAGAGTAAATTTTCGTCTGAATGCTATTCAGAGTATTCCTCCGGATTCCTCTGAATAGCAACAGTTATAATTGCTATTATGCTTAGGGAATTGGTCTTGATCACTGAATGGAAAACACTTTGCAATTAAGAGGGTTGAAAGCATAACTAGATTTGAATAATTGATGTTAATTTCCATTTGTAGAGAAGACTATCACAATGCTGAATCCAAATGCCGTGCAATCTTCTGGTCCATTCCCTCATTTCTTGTTTCCATAAATTGCAAGGTAATGCTAACTGGAGGGCCTTGTACAGAATTGCTCTATGGATCACATCCCATTATACCTCTGAAATCAGGAAGAATCCATGCTTGCATCACTCATGCTCACAAAGCAAGTTCTTTCCTTATTTGGCCATACAATTAACTTGAATGAAACTGAATGTAATGCCTTGAAAACAATACTAAATTAAACGGTAATGCAGTAATCCATCAATTACAGCAGGACAACTAATGGCTTGAAATAGCTTTGTACAAGAGTTTCTAGTTGGATTATTAATAAAATTAATGCTATGTACTCACCATTAAAGTAGGAAATAAAATATTGTTTTAGTTAATCTCTTCTTGTCATTGATGGGGAAGTGCAATGTAACCAAAATTAATATTCATCATAATGTACTGCCTAAGTAAGCCAATATCTACCAAAAAACTCCTCAAAACATCAAAATTTGAAAACTATTAAAACATTGTTCTTACTGGGATTGCTGTAAGTATCAGAAATGGTGAGCACATTTTTAATAACCTTATTTTTCCTGAATGCAATAATAGTCACAGTAGCTTCGTACAGTTTAGAGAGAGAAAGCAAGATCTGAGTGAGGCAGAGAGTTTGTAACCTCAGCATTCAGTTGGTTCAAGTCTTTCAAGGACACTCCCAGAAGCACAGAAAGTGGAAAAAAGATAGATGCAAATTATCTGGCCAGCTGTAGTGAGAAGGAACAGAACAGAATCTATATTTGGAGGACTGGAGCGAAGCTCGCTCCTCTGCTTTCTGATGTTACACATGCAGATGATTTGTTACTTTAGATTTTCGCACTTCCTACTGGCATCAAACAAAGCCTGAGAACTCTGAGAAACCAAAGGCACGTGCATGTGTTTAGAGCTCTTTCCATGAGATTCACGCAAAGGGATGTGTGGCAGGCATCACCCTTTCTAGTCTCCTCCATCAGAACCCTGATCTGAATAACGCCTATCATCCTGGTTTATTTAACTCACCAAGCAATCTGTTCCAATGCTGGCAGATGTGAAACAGCCCCTAGTGCCATGGTACAGAGCAGAGTATCCAGAGTTACTCAGCAGATCCTGCAGCTTGCCCCCCACTGCCATTGGCCAAAGGAGGGTTCTGGGAGCGGGAGGAGGGTCAGGAGTGTAGAGGGAAGATGAATGCCCTCTCCTACCTGAATCCCACCACGGGGACATGCTTACAGACCTTCAGGGAGGGGAGAGAGGCTTTTTATCCCTTTACTTTGTCTCTCTTGCATTTTGTGCCACCATGCAGAGCAGCTGACTGATGGCCAAAGCCAAGGGTACGGAGCTGCTCTCCAAGTGCTCCTGGAGGGCATAGGGGTGGAAGCCAAACTCAGAAGGTGAGCAGATGAGCCCACCCCATGACCTACTGCTAAAGCCATCCTGCTGAAATGATCCACAGATGACAGAACTTCTAAATGGTCACAGGGAAAGCCATTCTGAAGTTTGATGTACATATGCATACTGGGACTTTAAAGCCTTGCAGCCCACTCCTTTGAATACCTTTAAATCACAAAGCTCTGCACGTAAGGCTACATTTCAACAGTTGTTGAACACTTCCTATGCATCTAAAACATAGCAAGGAAAAGGAATTCAAAGCTCTGATTTCATGCTTTTTATGGAAAATTTACCCAAAACCGGTTAGTATATGATGTGAGCTAAGGGCTCAAAGGTTTAAATGTTGTATCTATAAATAGAAGTAGGACCAAATACACATGCAGAGACATTACAATTCTCCATTTTGTGTTTACAGTGGCCTTTGAAGCAGACATAAAAAATCTCCATTGCAAGAGGAATTGCTCAGAGGCTCCCCAGGAGAAATTACTTGCTCCTACATGGCTTTGCATCGATGAACTGGAAAGCAAAGATAAGGGTACTGACTCCTCCTTCTTTCACCTTTCCTTCTCCTAGGTTTTGTCTGGCCCAGTAGTTGAATAGAAACAGTTGTTTTAGGGCTATGTAAAAGCAAGGGAATGGCGGTTCTGCTTTGCTTTCCAAATGGCTTCCCCTGACTCCAACAAAACACCCTGTGGGCAAATATATTCAAATAGATGGTTAGCACATGCTACAGAGGTCACTTACAGAGTAAAAAGCTATCTTGTATTATTTACAAGAAGTATTAGATAACATTTTTTGGCCACAGAGACACAAAGAAGCACCGTGAGCTCATTAAAGCTCTAAAGTGCATGTAAAGCAGAAGGGTGTCTTTTTAAGAGGTTATCAAAGGATCCCACATGTGTATCAAGTCGACTCCAATGGAAGCAAAAAGAAATATGCCTGTTAACATTAATGGGAACTGCAGAGTAAGGAGAAAGGCATTCAGTCCTAGTGTCTCTGAAAGCCAGAGAATGAGTATTTCAGTAATTCTGAGAGTTTAACTTGTGATTTAAAGGAATCTATACATTTAAGACAGAAATCACACCTATTAGACCTCATGCCTGACAATTTGCAAGCATTTATCATATCCGTACAGATAGATTGGCTTTGTTGTTTGCTATTTAGAAGGGGGAAGGGTGGTGAGAAAAATCAGCTTTTCTTGCTGTGTTTATTTAATGCTTGTTAGGGAAATGGAAGAAAACAGCACAGGATGCCATAAAACCCAAGGGGCCAGTAGGAAAAAAAGGTTAAAATAACTGTATGGGACAGAGTCTTCATTGATCCTGTGCATTCTGTCCTTTAAATGTAAACACTGCCTTTCAAACCAACAGTATTTTGTATTTCATTAATGCCTGAGGAAGAATAATAAAAAAGCAGAAAGTTCAAAAATCAGGCTTCTGCAAGAGAGCTTGAATAAGCTAAAATTAAGAGCATAACCTAGCCAATTTAGGGTTTCTTTTGTGCTATAGTCATGCCTAAGTATTTTCAAATATTGAAGGAGATGATTATGGATATTTGTGGCTATACTTCTGTGTCACTCAAGAAGAAAATCTGCATGAGCAGCTTGGGTTTGTGGGCAATCAGCACAGAAAAGGGGGTGTAATGAAAGAAAAGGAGGGTGGTAAGTGGAAGGAATAAAAAGACATCAAGAGGGAGAAATTAAAGAATTTTTAAGTCATTTGGGTTTGAGGTAGGATGAGGGAACTGCTTAAGGTTTGTTTTCTTTTTTTTTTTTTATTGTCTGACTGCCTACAACAATCCTAGGTGTCCTAATGTCTGGAAAAGATGTGAATTACTAAGGCATGAATAACCAGCAAAACAAACCCTCATTAAATTATAAAGGAATATGTTTTAATGCGCCTTAGCAGAAAAACACTCATTCTAGGAGAAATCTGTTCAAACGTAGAACAGTGCCACTCAGAAAACACCACTCTCCTGCACTGCTTGAGATCTGCGGATAGTGGGACTCAGGGATGGGAAGCTGGAAACAGTCCTGTGTGACCAGCTTCTACTGTAATTTATTGAGTGCTGTCACGGCATGTGGTACTGTGCAAACACGGCCCTAGGGTGTTTATGCCCTAAATCAGACACAGATAATAGAAGTCAGACACAAAATACCAAGGGAGAGTCCAAACCAGATGGAGACAATCCATTTTACATCAGACGTGGCTGCGACTTTCTCTGGTGCTGATTACTTTCCCTTAGAAGAGCTCCTTGCTCAAGCATTTAATTGACAAGTGGCCGTCGGTCCTGTCCAGACAAAGGGCTCCCTTGCAGGAGGTGCAGAGTGGGTGCAACAAGGTAAATCAGGCACAGGGAGGCTGCTCAGGGACACCCTGGGGCTGAGGACATGGTTCTGGATGCAGCAAGGCCATGTCGGGTAGTGCCACCCTGGAGTAATTACTGCATTAGTGAGTGGCTGGTTTTCATCTGCACGGCACAGAAAGCATTCCACACCCACCCGCTGCCTTGCTTGGAGCCAGCTTTAGTTTCTGGGCCTGGTTTTACACTGCACAGGCTGTGTTTCACTCAGGAGAGAAGAAGGGAACTGAGTTATCCCAGTGCAGTATTTGCCTGCCTCAGCCATTTAGACTGCAAGCTCTTCATAGGTCTGACCATTGTTTATGTATAGGTGGAGGGTGTCACAATCTGACATGTGCTGAATAATTCCAGACCATAAATTTTGGCAAACTTGCTGACACACCTTTAAAATAATCATAATAAATATACCCCAAACAGAGACATCAGGAACCCAAGGTCTGACAACTGCATTTCCCAGTGCACCAGAAGTTTTCACCAAGACAGTAACACACTAAAATGAACTCCTGGGAGATTATTAAAGCACAGAGAGCCCAAGTGACTCAAATAAGAGTATTTTCCACAGAGCAACCATTCTCTCAGTGAACTCCCAGCCATGATCTCAAGAGAAATGTGTAATACATTTCCAGACATGAACTTGGAAACTGAAGTTTTTTGTGAATCTACTGAAAATTTCATAGCTCATACAGTTATAAGTTTAATTTTTTTTTTCCCAACCTCATGCTTACTTGCACTTGTACAAATCTCTTTAAGTTCTGGAGGGTATGAACAATCTTTTTCTGTTCCTCTGCCTTATCATCCCTCCCCAGCAGTGACATACCCACCCTCTATTTCCAACAAACCTAATTATTTTTTATCTCCTGGTCTAACTGAGAACCAGTTAGTTAAACTGAGCTTATATTTGAAGTTTTCTGTTTCTATTTTGAACCTGAAAGGTGTGATAGAAAGTTCACCTCCCCTGATAACTGTATTATCAGTGTTAGTCTACTACAGATATTATCTCCTTCTTACAGGGCAGAAAACCAAGCTCCTCAAGAATTTTTAGAAGGGAAACGTCCAATTTACCCAGTTTTCCATATATATACCTTCATGAAAAGCAAAATAAATACTATTTCAAATATTTTCACTCCAAAAATATTTCCTATTACTGAACAGAGACAATGCATTACCACATGAAAGAATTTCAACTCCAGTGTCATAAGACCTCATCCTCTCTGATCAGCTCAGCTTTCTTTGCCAAATCACATCTTTTCTGGCCTACAGCCCCTCTTATTCAAGAGCCCAGTGACTCCACACAGGACTCACATCCAGCCATTATGAACTAAAGAAGTCACCAAAACAAAATATATTTATTTGCTTCAATAATTACTACAAACCAGATTCTCTCCTCATTCACATTTGGCCTATTTTGCTCTGCAATTAGTTTCACTGGGAAGAATGGGACACTTGAAATCTAATGCATGCCTCAGCGGGGGTAAGTATAGTGGAATCAGGCCACAATGACGGATAAAGTAAACACATTCTTTTGTTGCCATCCATCCTGCTCTTAAAAACCCTCTTTAAAATAGCCATCAGACAAAGAAGATGATGAAAAGACACAAAATGAGGCCATGAATAACAACATAATTCAGATTAAAAATCCTAACCCAAATGGCCTTCAGAATTAATAGGCTATTCAAGGAAACAGAATGCCCTCAATAAAAACAACTATTTGTGTGAAATCCTCCCTTTATACCTCTAATTTAGGCAGAGCTTTTCCTCCTGAGATTCTGTTTTGCATGAATCAATGTGCTGCAGTTCACATCCAGAAAGAAAGACAAAATATATGTTGTACATACTAGAAGATACAAAACGAGTAGGAATCATTGCTGCAATTACAGGACACTAAATCTTAGTTATTAAAACTGCCTGGTGCATTTTGATTAGTTGCATATTAATACCTAGATTATCACAATATTTGGATAATACGGACATTTATTTTGAAAGTCACTGGTAGCAAGAGTGAGTCTATGGTAAGTACAAAGAAAACATTCAGGCATCTGTAAAGCATAATATTAAGCTTTGTGCTTACATATAGAAATAATTTCAATGCACTTTTCTCCCTTTACAACGCAGGGTAATTATAAAGTTTGCAAAAATGATGCCATAATACTTTAGAAGATTGGGTGACTCACACTTTGTTGCAGGGCAGCTAAGACACTCTCAGTGGTGATATTTTCCTGGAAAAGACTTTCACCAGCTGCTCTGAACTCTGTAATGACTGACAGTATCCACTCCTGAGTAACTGGCTCCTAAAATATATTTTCTAACAATTGGCTATGTTTTATCCCCACAGTGTCTTATTCTTTATCTTTTAAAAGCTCCTCAACCCATAAAAGTCTGTACAGCCTTGCTGTTAGCAGGATTTTGTTCAAGTTGCAGTGGCTTTTATCTGACTGATATTATTTCTGGTAGCAGCTATGACTTTTCTGACATACTTGAATGTCCCTGAAAGTTTTCTAGTCAATACAGGCAAAAGGGACTAAGCATGAAAATCACTTATTTAAAAAATCCCAAAATAAATACTTATTCAGTATAAAGCAAAATAAGTCATGTTTTGACTTGTTTTTCCCCACCATATTGTTTCTCTGATTAAAAGCCCTTGAATGTCTGAATAGCTGAAAAACCATTTCAGAACTGGGAAAAAAAAATAAAGAAGTGAGAAACCATGCTGAATCTGGAACTACAATTTCATCCAAAGAAAAGGCCCAATTTGAAAAAGTAGGAAGTCTTTCTGAGTAAATTAACCCAGAACAGCTGATAGAAGGAGGCCAGAAACCAAATAACTCAACTAAGATGCTACAAGATGAGGCATCTAATGAAAAGAATCTCATATGCTGTGCAAAGGTGGAGTCTGTAAATATTGCACATACTCCTGCAAAAGGATAATGCCACGGCAATATCCCTTGGTGAAAAGAAAGAGCTGCATAATTGTTTCAACGCAGCAGGAATTTGTTGAATGTACCAAGGGCAGAGTTCATGACCATTAAAGCAGATTATGCATGACATTCCTGAAAAGGAGTAAGAAAAGATAAAACCCAGAATAATCTCAAAGGAGAAAACACGCTTTTGTGGGTTAAGAACATGCCAATCCTTGCTCCACTAGAATTTGCAAGGTGCAATAAAGCCACTGGAAAAATTATCAGAAAGGCATAGAAATCATGTCAAAAAATTATTGAAGGAATGTGAAGAACTAAGTGCTAAATCAATGAGCAAGTTCTCCTTTTTCTTGAAACAGAAAATAAAGACAAGAGTCAAGAGATTCAGTACCCTCCAGGATCAGTAAAACATGGGGGGATAAAAAAAAAAAAGAAGTATAAAATACATATATAAAAACTTGCTTATTATATATATTGATAAATAGCCAAAATCATATAACTGAAACAGATTTTTTTCCTGACACCTTGAGTGTCAGGAATTACCTAGGAAGCACAAAGGATGAGACCATGAAATATGAAATTACTTCTCTTGAAGAGGGCAAGTCAGATGATCCTAAGGCATTAGAAATAAAGATGTCAACAAGAAATTCTGAAGTCTATTTGGGACTGAAACAAATGAAAACCATGAAAAGAGGGCTACAAGGTTCTATGTTCCTTTCAAATATACAAGATATTTTACAGCAAAAAATGAATCATGTGTGGAGCTCTTTTTTTAGAAGAAAAATAGAAGGTAGTGGTTGACATTTTTATATTGATTGTGAGAGTATGTCCTTGTCCAAGACTAGTTAGACTCACTTCTTTAGTCAGCCTTACTAGACAATACTTCAATTCAACAGTTATTTTTGCTACCCACTATCCCTGAAATAATGGGTATGACTATGCAATTTTCAGCAAATTACACATCCTGACAGAAGCTACTGAAAATCTGAATACAAAACTTGGAAAACCACTTTTTTCTCCATATTTAGCAGCGCTAGATTACAGTTTTGGACTGGCAAAATATAGGTTGCAAGCTGATAACATCTGGTTTGACAGAAATCATAAAATAAGAATGTCTGCACTTATGTGTGAAGTACTAGAGACTTTCTGGAGACAAAACTCTCACTGTGATTTGGAGGTGAGGAAGCTTTCATTAATTCCCAGAAAAGATAGTGAGTAGTTCTAAGGTTGTGGACAGCAGTGACACCTGGGTATTAGCACCAGAGGCCCATGGATTGCTTTTCCAGTCTCACGGCTACTCTTGCAAAAAAGCAAATATCCCTTTCCACAGTGGGACATAGCAGGGAAGATCAGCAGTGATGCTCCTGCCGTTCTGTCGGGCACAACAGACAGACACTGCTTGCCCTCAGGGCTTGGAGAGACCAGAAAAAAAACACTGCTGGAGTCCATGAAGAAACAGAAATGTCTGTGGAGCAACACGTGGCACTGCAGAGGCTGCGAGTTACTGGTTTATGGGGGGAACACGTCTGTGAAATCTCAGCCTCCTTGTGGCTGTTACCAGTCACTATCGCGGTGTTTGCCGGCAGAAAGCAGGAGTGGGAAGCTGCGCCTGCAGAAAGCCATTGCTGGAGCTGTACCCCTGGAGCTATGGGGCTGTTTGGAGTGTTGGATTCCACCAGAGCCAGCAGGCAAGCTCTGCACAAAGCAAAGGCATCCTGCCCCCTGATTCAGAGGGACTATTGGCCAGATGTGCCATTAGCAGCCGGGGCTCCAGCCCCAGGGGCAGCTTAGCTCGTTCAGAGCATATTGCTCCCACGAGGGGAAGGGCCCATCCTGCTCCCGCTCCTCTCCTTCCCCAGGGACCCATCCAGGTTTTTGTGGGGATTGCTTGCCATCCCTTGTCCCCTTAAGAAAGATATGTGGCTGGGGGATTCCGAGGAAACCACGGGGTTAATTGCCCAGATAAGTCAGGAGAGGAACCCAGGCCCAGGGTTACCAGGGGGAATGGGAAAGGTGGGAATGAGGCCCCCACCCCCTTTCAGTAGCTCGGAGCTATTAATTTGCCTCAGCCATGTCTTGTGGAACAACAGCCTGCAATCAATCTCTGCTCAGCATTAACTGCAGCAGCAGAGCGTTTCTGACACACTAAATGCACACAATGAATGGCAAGGAGAGATACCAGGCACTTTTGCCACACAGTTCTCCAACCTCCGAGTTCTGGAAATAGAAAAAAACCC
Organism: Donacobius atricapilla; assembly: GCA_013397315.1. Taxonomy (NCBI): domain Eukaryota; kingdom Metazoa; phylum Chordata; class Aves; order Passeriformes; family Mimidae; genus Donacobius; species Donacobius atricapilla. The sequence continues at coordinate 104,347 of WBMY01017835.1, forward strand.
AAGTGTTGCCCCACCCTGTTTCTGGAAAAAGGCCTCACATTCCTTGGACCAATGCAAACCTACAAAACACTGACATTTTTCACTGGATCAGAAGCAGCAGATAGTAATTACTAAGCATTATTCAGTAGGGTTTCTGGCTGAGCACATCCATTCAGAAGAGGACTTGCTGCATTTGTATGTGGGAGGCAGACGTTGTTCTGCCATGGGACTGAACTGAGTGTCAAGTAATGCATGTTCTTGTTACAGCTTCTGAACAGATGTCATTTTGTCATAGCTGCTGACATAATTTTGAAGATAAGAAGATTTGGAGATTTAGCCCATGATGTTTTTAAGCTAAACACAGACAGGATTAAAGCTTTAAATTTAAACATAAGCTAGATATGGCCTTGCAACACAGGGTTATATCAAACCTATCCCAAAACACATCTAGAAAAAAAAAATATCGTACCATTTATTATAATTTTGGTACTAATGTTACTTCAATTATTATTTTACCGTCTCATGCATTATTAACCACTCTTTTCACAGAATAATGTAGCCAGAAAATCTGACCTCAGATTGCTGTTCTGGAAAAAAAAGTAGAACTAATGAGGCTTGGTTTCCTTGGATTAAGTTTTATCGACTTTCACGTCTAGGATGATGTAAACTCCAATGCAAGCTTTTCCCTGGGAGTGGAACTGCTTAAATGAACATCTCCTGTGTGATTTCTCTGGTGTCTGGTGTGGTATGAGCTCATGCTCTAGTATTTTTTTTTCAGTCAAGGATATTATGGAGTTTTGCTTTTCCACATGCCTCAGACTTGTATTTCCAAACAACTATGAGGCATTAGCAACTTTCAAATTTATGATTTGAGTTCAGTTTTGTCTGGGTTAGCCCAACAGGTTTGAATCTATTTGGTGTGAGAAACAGGCCATATCTGAAGACACAATGGTCACTGAGACACTGTTTTGAGTAGATGACTTTTAATGGCTTTATATTAAAAAGAGAAATACTATGTAATAAATAGAGACGCAGTAGGAACTTTTTCAGGAATCTCTAACTTACCTTTAAGCTAACCATCTGAGGTAAGATTATGGTTAGAGATAAAATGTGGAATTAATTGCACATTTGACCAGGCAAACTAGAGGAAGGCTAGACTGTTCTGCCCTCTGGCTTACTACAGTTGACATACTGGCACTCAGACCATTTTAGGCCAGTTCAAAGGTTGGATGTATTTTCCTTTCCAGGTAAGCTGTACTTAGACTTTGACAACAGTAGAGTTTGTACACACAAAGCTATATCCCACTGTAGTCCCAAAGTGTATCAGTATAAATGAAAGTAAAAAAAAAAATTCAATAAAAGGAAATAATCTTTGCTGCAGAGAAATGAGAATTTAAACTCTTATTTTAAAATAACTCTATTCTGTGATTCTCTGTCCAATGAAAATGAAATACTAAATGCAGTTGTAACAAGTTCTTAAATAGTTCATGAAAACTTTCTTTAGTTATTAAATAAACTTAGCAGAGAACTCTAATTCTATCTAGTTATCCAGACTTTACATCAGAACAGCATTGCTTTCTATTTAGATCTGGCCATGTTCACATATACTATGACAAAGTTCAAATACATCAAACCATGCCCCAGACAAGAAGTTCAGCACCAAATCAAAGTTTCACAATTGAAAGACTAAAAGGAGTCCTATTGTTTTTGACGGTGTCTGAACAGGTCCTATGGGAGCTTTCAAATCATTTATTGATATCTACTCAAACCTCTTCTTCAAGACACAGAATCATTATTGAAAAAAATACTGCAAATTATTCTCAGTGTCCATCAGTTTTGATTCCTTTAGCAAGACTTTCAAACCAAGACTTCACACAAGCATGCCAATGGCCTAAGCTGGTAAAAATAGTTTTATAAAACCTACAGTGAATAGGCTGAGCCCTCTGATTATCCTACCTGTCATTTGACATTTTAGTAATAGCAACTTGCCTGCAATCTCCTGACCGCAGAGATCTTCAGTCTTCATGATTATTTCTAAGGTGGAAAGCTTGTCCTTCATGTTGCTTCGTGTCTGCACCATTGCAACTGCAGTTCAGACAGTTTTGCTACTTACTGAAATATTAAGGATAGTTTTCTTAAGGTGTAAAAGGAGTTTCCTTTTGGGGTCTTCTAGAGCCTGGGGTGGAGAGGAGAACATGCCATTCCTGTGAAGTGCAAGGTGAAAGAAGCAGTTATGTTGTCCTGCAGAACTATTAATCCCTCAGGTGACTACCACCTTCCTAAGTTCAATACACAAGTAAAGGCTTGTATGCTGAATCTTAATTCATGTACTTGTTTCTCTCTATTGATTTTTTGCTATTGACTTTTCAGAAATGTGTGAATTAAGAGAAGCCTGTAGCTGTCATTTTAGACTCAGGCATCTAAATGGTTAAAAATGAAACCATGACAATGGTGAAAGCCTCATAATCTTCAGAAATGATTGCAAACTAAAATGTTTTTGACCTTAATTTGATTTTCAGGGTTTTTTTATATCACTTTAGCCAGAGATGTTCTTTTCAGCAAAACAGATGAAGGTCTGAAAAAATAAGCTTTACAGTCTTTTTACTCTGCTTAGGATATGAAAACTGTTTACTAGTATAAAAAAGATGAACCAGTGTCTCTAAATCTAAAATAGATCAAAACATTTGCACTGGGGTCATCACTCTCCTGTGTCCCAGCTGTAGCAGAAGAAGCATCAGCTTTATTTGCTGCTGGTGCCTCCATGGGAGGGTGGAATGTGTTTGGCCAAAAGGCAGGCTGGGGTTGTGTACACTGGCCCCTGGATGGGTCCTCACCTGCGTGTGCACGTGGCATCTGTGCAGCTCCAAGAATTCCTTTCTCCTCCAAGTGTGCTGGCACGGAGGAGAAAGGAGGTACATCCCCTGCAGGGATGTGGGGCAGAGGCTGAGGAATATTCAAGAAATAACAACAGCAGGTACACATCCAGAGGTTTAAAAGACAGCAGAGAACCTCCCACTGAGGACCCAGATGTTATCTCTCACACATGGAGATTTTCTGTATGAAGAAATCTAGAAAACCTTTCTGGACTGAGAACAAAAATGGCCTTTGTAACAAGGGCACAGTGAGTGAGATCTTATCCTGCAGATCCTATGTAAAATGCAAACATTTTAGACTGTCCTCCAGAAAAGCTTTGGTTTTGAGGGTCAAAATTCCCATGATATGAAAACATTTTTTTCTTGAAGAGGGATTGGCAGGCTTAACTTGAATTTGCCTTTTAAATTTTGTCCATCTATAAAAGCAGTGAAGCCAAATGACTAGATTCTTGTTTTGGTTTTTCTTTTTTTTCTTCCTGGATTGTTCATAATTTTTGTGTTTTCTCCTTAATTTAGGAAATAGTACCTACTTACTAGCATTTTATGATCAAAAAAAGAGCTATTTCTTTGGAATTATGACCATTAGTATTACATCACACACATTGTCAGACTCCTGTCCTTTTTAGCAGACAAACGTGATGCAAAATTATCTAAAGTGCACAGGGTCAAAATCTTCCTTGACAGAAACTCTCATAGAAAGCAACCTGCTGTTTTCATGAACCTCTCATAGAGAACAGGTCTGGATTGAGGGTGGGAGACCACTGTCAGTGACAAGACTGACTACACCAAGCACAGTATTTTGTTTCTAATGTTAGTTGTGTCTACTGGAAGTACTTAGCCTGGAAAGCAGATTCAAACATGCTGATGGCTGCAAGCTGCTTCGCATCTCTCTTATCCTGTGGGATACTGAACAATTCCTTCTTTTTTAACATATAATTATTAAATAAGAATCCCACCCCCAACAGCACAGTGAAAGAGTTCTTTTTCTAGGAAAGGGACACAGTGTTTTTAAAAGAAAACTCTCTTAATAACCAATAAATATGATCAAATGCTTCCACAAATTGCAAAATTGAAAATATTGTACTCTCCATGGGGAAAAACCTTCATGCTTTTTCATCATGTGCCCCTGAACCCGCCTGTCTACACACACTCATTTACATGTGCCAATGTACTTAGCTCTGAACACACACACAGAGCACGCATTTTCAAGACTCAGCACAACATACTCATATTTCCCATAACTTCCTATTGCCCAAGAGCAGACTGAGTACAGGTGGCTTCATAATAGCAAGCATAAAAATGACAACCATTTTTTAATTGTAGAATAACACACTGTCAGATGTACCACCATCTGTGTTATTCAGGACTATTGCTCACTCCTGCTGCCACCAGCCCTGGCCCATTATCAAAAAAAATTACAGGAGGAGATGCATGGCTTTATGAGAGAGCTTGAAACTGGTTCCAGAGTCAAGTGCGACATAAACCCCAAAGCTGGACTTATGTGTGTATTCAAATGGTGTGGCCCCCTTGTTACATAACCACAGGCACAACCCAAGGGGCTCCTCTCTGCTATTTCCTTGCCAGAGATCAATGAGTTAAAATAATCAAGGCCAGAAAACTATTTGCATGGCTGTGAGAGAGGCATGAAAGATCCCAGTGACTTGATCTTGCTTTCAACATTTGCCTCTGCAGCTGTCATTACTGCAAAACTGCAGACACACTCCTCACACCAAGCAAGAATCAGATGTCAAACCTGCACCAGCTCTGCCAGACTCCTTGGCAGTGGAGTGGTTATTACTGGGTGAATCCCCACAACACCAAAACCTTTGTCACAATTTCGGGACTGTCCTCTTCATTGTCCATTACCAATTTGCTTTACAATCATGCACTAATTAATGCTGGACAACAGCAATGTTAAAATAAACTTGCTCTGTGCATAATAATAACTAAGAGGATGTTAAGACCTTCAATTTCTGTGCTCAGCTCTTTGTTTTCTTCTCTTTTCCCTCACAGCTCCATTGCTAACAAATAATGCCTTCTGAAATGACAAATACTGTGGGTAGCAGTTTCACTTCTAGATTAGTATCTGATTTTACTTTATTGCAGCAACTTCTGTTTTGAGAATGAAAAGGTTATACAACCCATTATAAAATTAAAACACTGCAAGACTGAGGGATATTTCCGTAATCAGAACATTTTAGATACCTAGGAAAAAATGTACTCAAACAATTACCTTCAGAGAAAATACAGTGTAGTCAACAAAGATTTTCTAAGCCTTTGTTTGGCCCTTTTATACATATGCATTCATAATTAAACACATTTGCATAAAAAATAAAACCTGCCAGATGGACTAAAGATTTGAGGTAATAATTACAGATTACACATGGACTAGGTATGGTCCCAGCTGTCCCATTCCACCTATGAAGGGCCTGACAAAATGTAAGAGTTGCTCCTACACAAACAGTGTTTCCAGGGTGTAAAAAGGTTGTTCACGGCCATAATATTTTGTCATAGTTTTATCAGTGAAGCCATAGCATAAAACTTAGGAATTCCTTAATATAGAGAGTTCCTATGAACTCTCCATGGACTATAGAATTTGCACACTGCTTCCAAACAGCGCCTTCATCCATTCCTGCATACTCCTCACCTGTGATAAGCTGTATACTTTTTCTTGTCATCCAGGTCTGAGCCCTTGAAAATTCTGAAGTCAATTGGCCTATGTTATCCATCCAAAAGCAGTTTATCTAATGGGATACTTAATGATATATGATAATAATTAATTAATGCAATAATTTCATATGATTATGCAATTTGATGCATTCTTTATCTTTGCTCTAAAATAATTTATGAGTGAAGGCTGAAGTTTGATTCCAAAGTTGTTCAAACCTGACTTCTCTCTTTATTGTCTCCATCCAGACCTGACATACCCTAAGAAAGTAGGGCAGTGTAGCTGGAGATTCTTGTGTTTTATTCTTCCTTACAAGGTGTGATAATCTGACAATAATGACATCAGTTTCACTGACCACTCTCATATCCAGAACAAAATTTAATTTCTTCAGATTGCTATGAAAAACTTCCATATATTCAACAGAATCATGGTAATATATCAACACCTCTTAGAATTAGGAAAAAAATAGAAACAGAAATAAAAACTTGAGCATGCAGTAAGCACTGTAAGCCATGTCTGAAATGACAAAACTGCAATAGATGAAGATAGTAACCTTGGAAGAAGGATGAGTCAAGAACATAAGCAAGCATAAAAATCATGATTGTTCTGAAAATGTTTTCAATAGGTATAAAATGTCCATTATTATATTGAAACATATATATTTGATTGCTTTGTCTTTCACTTTCTTATTTCTACTGCTATAGATAAAAAAAAAATGGATATAAAAAGAGAAATCAAGAAAGCATAAAGCAGAAGATTAAATTATCCTTTTTTTAGTTTAATCTTACACGAAGTCCATCAAATTAAAAATATTAAAAGCTTTGTTAAATTTTCTTGAAAAAGGATAAGTAACTTTTGGTTAAAAAAACTGGCTAGCTAAGTGAACTGAATGTAAAATATTGACCCAGCGAGAAACACTGACATTTAAAAAGAAGGTTTCAGGCATTATAACCTCCAAAACCAAATTCCTTTAGGTTGTACATTGTTATGCAGTAGCTATTCCATTTCCTTTTCTTTGTTTAAAAGATGGCTCTTCATCTATATTCCTATTAGTAGAAAAGCATATGCAAACAATTGCACTTCCACATTCTTAAAAATTAATGTATTTATTAAAAATGAAGTCCTACTAAATCTGGAATATATTTAAAATGAATTTAGCTGTAAGAAAGCAAAATAATACTAAGAACTTCACAAAGCATGAAAATTAACTATGTTATGTTAATTGAAGTTGGATTTCAAACAGAACATGGACTCTTGCGGAGCTTCAATTATGAAAATAGTACATTCAGTTCAGCATAATAACAGTATTTATTCTACCCCGTGCTGAAGGGTCTTTGAACTCAAAAGTCAAGAATTGTCAAGAAATGTGAGCATCACATCACACACAGTGTCTGCTGAGTATGGGTGTTTTCCAAACACTAATAGGAGCAGAGTATTGTGTCAGTAGGAGAGGCTTCGTGAGCACCTTGCCACAGGAATCCATCTATTGCAGACTGCAAACATTATCACATTTAGAACAAATATTTGTCAAGGTTTCTTCTACCAGCAGGTGTCTTTCAGGGCTGGATTGACAGTTTGACTAAGTCCATAATTTTCACAGCTGGAGTTCCATGATTTGTCATGCAACGCTGGCCAGCCTGGCACAGTGGGAAAGCCCACAATCCTGCAAATGCCCCAGAGTACGTACCAGGATTTACCATGCATGTGCTGATCTACTGGGACAGGGTCCAAGACACGAATCATTCTTTTCACAGGCAGGAAAGTATTGCTGCTCAACAAAAGTACAAGGATACCATTCTGATCTGGAGGCTTACTTGTTGCGCTGCAGTTTTTCTGTTTCTTTATATGTGTACATATACAGCTACATGCTTGCATAGCTCATTGTGTTGGCAATGCAGGTACAGACTAGAAAACATTTAGCCCTGGAGTGAAAATAACTCCTTGCATGCTCTTTGGTCTATAATATCAGCTATTAGTAATTCTGTGGGCTTTTAAGCAACGCCATCTCTACTGAGATAAATAAGAGAATAGGGTGGTTGGCACCTGCCAGGTCTGGGATCTAAATGATTTGTAAAAGCTCAGTAGTTGCTTCTCTAATTCAGAATAATTTGTGTTGAGTATTATTTTATATGTGAAAAGGATTTACTGGGCTCAATATAAGAAACAAAAAACTGGACTGTAATGAGGATTAGCAAGGAAAGTAAGGAGGAAGAGCATAGTATAATGGAAAATAAAATGGAAGAAGTGAAATACTAAAAGAATGAGGATGGCAGACAGAAAACAATAATTCCATTTTCCTTTCAAAATGTCTTCTAGCAGGTCTTCCTTATGCCAGCTACAACATACAGCATCCCAGAAACCTTTCTCTTAGCAACCTCCATTGAAAGTTGTTGTTAGCAATGTAGTGATGACTAAAAATCCGACATTCTCTGGAGGCCGATTAGGTTCCCAACCTTACAGCTATTATTTCATCTTTCATTGTTACTCTGCTCATTTATGTGTGCTTCTTTATTTTTCTTCTGGCAACATATTCCTCTACTTTAGGTTCATTTCAGTTCATGGACCAAGGAACCCTACATCATCTTAAGAGGAGCTGGGAGTAGTAGCTGAGACTACCAATTTACTCTTTTGACAGAGATATTTTCACTGGCCCAGGAGCCAACTGGAGCAAACTGCAGTGCAAAGGGGAGAGAAAGCAGAGGGAGGACAAAAAGCCAGGAAATAAATAGTTTATAAACAAGTGCAACCCAAAGGTGAAACGAGTCTGTGGCTAGCTGTTGCTCGATTAATGGAAGAAATAAAGTTAAAATACCAGCTCCAAGACAGCTAGCTGTCACAGTGTCATAGCTCAGGAAAGGCTTTTCCCAGACAGAACATAAAATAACTTCTCCCTTTTATAACAGGGACATCTTTGCAAGCTTTGTGTTAAAAAGGAAATCTGTTTCTTTAGGAGAAGAACAACATGCTTTTGTGACAGAAGGACAGTACTGGAAGCTCCAGGGTAGGTAAAAGGGATGGTAATGCCAACACTCCTGATTTTTTATATTCCCTAAACTGCATCTGAGCAACTGCTCAGCATCCTACTCTGCCTGTTGGGGAGTGCAGCATTTTGGACTGAAAACTTGCTAAGAGCCAAACTTATAAGTAACTACTCAAAACATTATTCTTTCTTTCATCCCTGCATTGCTTATTGAATATTTATGTGACTCTGACTTTCTACCACCAGCAAAAATCCCCAGCCATATCCTGGCAACAAACCTCTGTTCCAGGATTTTTAACCTCATTTCTGCTCTGACAATTTCCTGTTGCCTTTTTACTCAATACATCACTTCACCTTTTGGTTTGGTTTTTTTTTTTTTTGGTGGGGACAGGTTAAGTGCCCTCCTGTTCCATTATAGAGCTCCAGAATACTTCTATTCTTCCATAATTAAATAGCAGTAAAAGAAGTGGACAGGCACGATGATGGATGCAGTAGAGCACAGAGGAGTGATGGTGGGGTGGGCACATCAGCAAGCAGCCAGTAGCAGTGGGAGCATGCTCATGTGGAAAAACCAGAGCGAGGAGAGATGCAGAAGAACTGTGGTTTGGCAGAAATGACTGTGCAGTCATTATTTAGATGAGATCTCTCCAGCCAAACAGAGTGCTAGAAACTACATAGCTGTGAAATAAGTATATGGTTATGGGTCATTAAGCCAGCTGTATCTCTGTTCTCTCCCTGATGGGGGCAATAACATCTGACTGTGATTTTTAGATTGTCTGTGGTCACAGGAAGGTTAGATTTCGTATTTGCCAGATCAATTGTTTGTTTATTTCTTTCTTTGTTTTCTCTATGAAGAAAGAAGAGCAAAATATTCTGACCCAAAGGCAGACAGCTGAAGTAGAGGTCAGATGTTTTCTTCAGCATCATATGGTACTGTGTGTGTATGTTTCATTTAGGTTCATCTGAGAAAGGATGGGACAACAGAACCGACCCTTTTCCTGCAGGTCAATAATGAATTATTGACTGCAACTTTTGTTCAAGTACTACCTCTGCCAACAAAGTTATTTCTTGATCTAAGCAAAAACTGGAGATACTCATGGTTGGAAACTTCTAATGATAGTGAACTTTTAGGTTATATCAGCTTTCTCTCCATTTTTTTTTTAAATTAGGTGTATCTAAATGTGATAGGCTCTTCTTCATCACAATCTCACTTCTAAGTACTGCACAGCCAAATACATGATTTAGAGTATTAAAATGTAGGTCCAAAGCACTTGCAAAGAGACAGAGATCTCTTCCGATGTCTTTATCACTTCAGAATCACAGTACATATCCCAAGCTGTACTAGTCTAGTTTGCCAAGGTTTGTGCCCTCATGGCACAGTATCCTCATTACTTACTGCAAATATAGCACCCCCTCCGCCCCACCAAGCTCTCTATTTGGGATTCAAAGTGTTAAGCTCCTCAGTCTTAAAAACCCAAAGAGGCAAATCTCCTTAAAATTTCCATGGTACACAAATTTGCACTAAGCTTCCAGTTCTTACAGGGAAATTTTTAGCTTTACAAAGCATTAGTTTCTCCTTTGGATAATGAGTCACACAAACATTTTCAACTCCCTTATCTTTTCTGCCCCTCAGAGGAAGGAAACATCTTTCAGCTCTAGATGCAGTACCACTAAGGGATTTCAGTCTTGTGATAGCTCCCCAAAGCCCACCCATCAGTGCAGCAATGAAACGCAAATCTTTGCATTATTAGTAATTCAAAATAACAATCAGCATGACTGTTTTAATGGCTCCTGCAGCTCTCAACTGGAACTTTGCTTGCCATCCATTCCTGTCAATCAGCACAGAAAAGCTTTGCCTGAAAGCAGAACTGATTCTGCTCAGCATGGAAGCTGAAAAATTCAGCTACAAGGGAGTTAGTGGTAATATGCTCCTAGAAATGACATTAAAATAGTGAAAAATTCTGATAAATAAGAGTAAACAAATTAAAAACCATGACAAAAACATGTCCATACATATACTTACAATGGCTTAATAGACTTAGTAATGTGTGACTTTTGGAAACATGGGGAAAACTGGCCTTCTTTTAAAGACATACAGATAGATGTTTTAAAGTAAAAAAACCCTGGGCCCATCTGCAAGCCTTGTTTCACAGTTTTCAGTCAGTCCAGTCCTCATTTGTTCCATAAGATGCACCTTAAAATGCAATTTCCAGGATAAAGGATTGGATCTTTAATGTAAACAAAGTCTTAAACTGATCTTCAGTCCTATTTTCTTTTTCCTGTGCTAAACATCCATGGTAAACACCATCTCAGACTGCAGAGATTATCAATTAGTTCCACTCTGCATTAGTCTGCACAGAAGAAGCAAAAGAAAACTCTTCCCCTCAAGAAAAGAAGCAGAAACCCTTTTTGTCCCACTCTTTGGAAGTAGCAAGCATAGCCTCCTTCGTAGCTCAGGAGAGAAGAAACAGTGAGAATTGCCCCTGCAATTTGCTGCTGCAGCCCTGGGGTTGTTTCAGTCTTCCCTTCAGAGGACCTGAGGGAGCAGGGCTGGAGGCAGTGAGGCCATGGAGGTGCATGAGGCAGACCAACCCATTGGGACATTTTCTGTAATTGCCTCTTAAATGAAGAATCCAGAAGTTACAGGGTCTCTGCTAAGTGGGTTAGACCTTGCCTCCTCCAGTACATTGCAGGGATGTCTTTAAACCTTATGGATAGAGAAGTTTCTTCCTTGCCCTTGCTCTTTTGCTCACACTTTTCCTTTTTCCCTTCTGTGTTCCCTTCCCCATTTCTCATCCTTTCCCTTTCACATCCTGATTCTCTTGTTCATTTTTTTTTAGCTTGATGTGGGATATATTCACATGTCCCCCTTTCAGAAGAGAAGAAATCGCTGCCGTGAGTGCAAAGAGATTCTTTGATGTTGCTGCTAAGATGTTCAAGGGCACAAAAATATTTGGGTAAGTTTGTATCAGCCCTTTCCCTAGGAGGAGTTAAAGGAACTGGGATACAAAATGCAGTGGAGATCCCTGCAGTTCATGCAGTGTTCTGGAAATTCACTTGTGGCTTATCTCACATTTGTGCCTGAGTGGCAGGTAAGTTGGAAAAAGTACAAAGATATTTAATAAAAAAAAGTAAGAGGATAAGTAAGAAACCTCCTTTGTCTTCATCACCACCCACTAGACAAATGTTTATCCATCTATGGAAAACTTCCAGTTCAAATTCTTTTGCAGAAAAAATAAAACTGATAATTCATACAATACACCAAACCTGCGCCTGCAGCAAATTTTTACAGCTGGGTTATGAAACTTGAAAGGCAGAATCCATAAAGTTATGACAGTGCCATTATTCTGCTAATAATATAGTGGTTTCAATCACTTAAAATAATACTGTGGCACAAAGAACCATAGAACTTCACCGCCAGAGAGCAAGGATGAGCGAGCAGCAGTCAGTACAACCACATCATCAGACCCAATTGCTCGCTGTAGGGTAAATATTTGAAATAAAATAGAGGGGATTCAGCCACACGATGCTGACATTAATGGGATCCCCCACATCTAAATCCCTCCATACACCTACCCCGCTATTTCTGATACGATAATTAAGCAACGGGTTACGTGCTTTGCTACCTTCATTCCTGCCTACCCTGTGCACCTCGGGGCAGAAGCCAAGCCCCCCCAGGATAGCCAGGCTTAGGGCACCAATACACAAACCTTGTACTCCTGCACCCTATTGCTATTGGGAAGGGAAAGCTGGAAACATTTACAGAGCTACCTGAGCACTGATCTTCTGGCTGTGGCTGTACTCAGCCCCATTCTCTCCAGGCAAGTTCAGTGGCATGGATGGCGCTGGTTGTTCATGGTTTGTAAGGCTTCCAGGCTGTCAGATGACACAGGAGCTCATGGGCGTTTTATAATTATGCAACAGAGCATTAAATAGAACTTTCACTAGGATTCCAGTGCTTAATGGTCCGATTTTCCCTACTTCATGCAGCTAACCCTCCACCAACATTCCTACCTGGAATACTTTATTTACTACTACCAGAGATGAAGAATTTGGCTCAAATTCCCCAGACTTATATTTTACTTCAATTTTACTTCTGTGCTGTTTTCTGTGTATTATTGAGGGTGTCAAGCCTTCACAGAACAGCTAGAAATAATTCTGGATTTCAAAATGCCCAAATCTATTTCTTTTGAAACAAGCTTTATTAATGTCATTAGACTCTATTTTAGCTTCAGAACGGTGTATAGGCTACAGAAGTCTCCCTATGTTAATACAGAAGTGCCATAAGCCTAGAATGTAAAAGCAGCATAGGCATTCTCAAAGCATTCACTAGGGATGAAATAATTTTGTTTCCGCAATCACTAAAAAAAAAAAAAAAAAAAAAAAAAAACACACAAAAAACCAAAATGTCAAAATGTAACAGTAATCATCACCACCAGTAATTAGTGACAATCCACAGTAGCTCAAACTGCTGAAAATAAGCAGAGGATTTTCTTCTAAGACTGCTTTGGTATCTCTGCTAGGTGACTCATACAAGTAAGAAAGTACAGGGGATAACAGGTCTAATAGTTTAAAATCGTTTGGGAGGGAAACATTTTTCCTGAACTATGTGATAATGCTATTAGCTCCAGTAACTCAAGCCTCAGGGTGATCCCACACCAAAGCAGATAGACAGTATATGAGCAGTAGAGTTTCTGACCGCCGGGAGATTTGTAGACAAGGGACAGACCTGGGCAAGACCAAAACAAATCTGAGATCAAAGAGGGGCAGAGAAGCTACAAGCTTGTCCTGCTTGCATAGCTTGACATTAATACATAATATTTATTCATCACTAGGTACAAATCTGAATGATTTTGAGAAAGCTTAGCAGCAAGATGACAAGTAATCACTTGTCATTTAGCTAAAAAAAAGACTCAAAAGGATTATTTTAATACTGATATCAATATTACTTGGTTTGCACAGGCTGAGTGCTTGCCATGCTGTGACTGGAATTGGGGACTACAGAGTGTATCTTGCTCTTGTACTGCCAGTTCTGTGGCTTGTTTCTGTCAAAAATAAATTGTCACTGCAAATCCTTGCTGTGGTTGCAACGTGAGCTACTATTATGAAGGCACAAGGGCAGAAGAGCACTCCGTGCACTACTTGGAATCCAAATTGAGATCTGTTCAGTCAGAATTATTTGACTGGTAAACAGGTTTTTCTCCATTAGTTTTTATGGCCTGAACATAGGAAATTATTAAGATAAGATGCACACAACTAGGGACTGTCACCCAGTTATCGAACTGAGTTGTGATACAAAAATCATGGGGTAGAGTGAGAAACAGAAAATGTGAGCTTTCTACCCAGAGCAGGAAACACCAAAGCAACACTCACTGCATGCTATAAAAGATCATAATCTCTGTACCTCTTAGAATATATGTAAACAATAAATTAAATAATCACAATGATCAGCAAGGACAATTTCAAGAGGAAAATAACCAACCTAGAAAACAATGAAAGGCAGAAAAAAATCAAATTCTTAAAACCTGAAGAGAACCTATTAAATACTGTCATATATATATACATATCTCTCTCAAGATTTTTCTTCATGTCAACTGCTTTCTTGCTTGCGCAGCTTTCAGCTATAGATATTTTGACAATGCATTTAGCAGATATGGGTATGACAGGAAATGTATTAAAAATAAACAATGAAAACATCTGTAAAAGTGACTAATGAATGTCAGCAGGTCTGTAAATATCACTGAATTTCTATTTTTTAGAAAATCTACACACCACAGCCAACAGATGAAATGCCTATGTGCTACTGAAATATATTAACAAATAATTTGCTTTCCTATTGTCATGGTGTCCAAAGTCATTTTGTGTTCAAGTGCTGCAACTCTTTATCAAAGACCTCTACTGGTAATTTGGAGGGAAATAATCTATGTTTTAGTTTTGACAAAGCACTAATTTTTACATTCAAGTAAAGGTCAACTACCAGAGCCAGATGCAGCTACAATGAAAATGTGTTCTGCTGAACAATGAAACAGTTTCTCCATATTCCGTGTCAAATGCCTCTAAATGAGCTATATTAGAACTGTGCAAAAAGAAAAAGAAAGAAAAAAAAAAAAAAAGCAGCCACTAGTCCTTCAGCTGTCAGATATGATAAGGAAATCGTGAGTTCTGAATTCCAGGGCTCAAACAGCAAGACAGCCCCAAAAAGCAAACACTTGAAAAATCTGATTTGTAATGAAGGTTGGGATTGCTTAAAAATAGCAAGGACTAACCTGTTTCAGATAGCCTTTAACAGGTTTATGTACCAGATTTATAGGTATTTATAGGCTTTGTAGAATTTCAGCTGCCTTTTTAGAACAGAATAATAAAATATTATGAACAATTTGGTAACAGTGAAGAACTGGAAGAAATCTGAGTTTAAAATACCAGAGTATTTGTAGTGTCCTGGAAGTAAAGAGTCTGCTCTAATTTTTCTGTACCTTTGATGACCTCTTCATGAACAACCCTCACATAATCAATTTGATGTGACACTAAGGACTGGGACAAAACTATTTATGAACATAAATAAATTTAGTAACATTAGGATCTAATTTTCCAGCTCTAAGTGAAAACATATTCTGAGCACTTAAAAAATGTTTTAAAAGTTATGGTTTATGTCACTAAGTGCTATGTATAATTGACAAATGTGTGACTTATAATTGGCAACTTCATACTGACTTTTAACAAAATCATACTTATGCATTTCCACAAAGAAATAAAAATTATGCTAAAATTCGAACTCTTGCTTAAGAGACTAAAAAATTACCTGCTATAGTGTTTTGCTTCAGAAATAAACCTACCAAATTTCTACAGATTTGCTGTTAGAAACGTCTGTCTCCCTGTTGTCCTTGATGCCTTATTACAGAGCATGATTCAGTTCAATTTGAAGGGTAGCCTAAAAGACAGAGATATAGATCCAAGCAGCCTTCACATTATTAGAGTCTGGGAGCTATGCAGACCTAGATTTTGAATGAAAACTCTGCTTAGAGGCTGCCAACCAAGGTCAGGATTTCAATTGTATTTGCATTTGTATAAAGCCAGAAGGGTTTGGCTGAAATTGTAGACTGTCCTAAGCCAGCATTTTTAAGCTTCAGAGTCTCAAGAAATCCACAGCTAGACAGGAAACGGAATTATTTTTGAGTCTATTTTAGCTCCCCGTAAGAACCAAGGGTTAGTTCACAATTTTTTCCACTGAAAGGATTTAAAAAAAAAACAACTCTAATAACCCAGAGAAAGTTAAAATCTTTCAAACCAATAATGTTTCATTTTTGATATGTTAACATGTAGTGACAAACCAGAATTGATACAAACGAGAAATTCAAAATAAGTCATTTCAGCATTAAAAAAAAAAAAGCCTTAGAAGAAGAAGAAACACAGCTCCATAAAACTTTCACCTTTCAGTAAACTAATGGTTCTGTTGCATTTCTTTAGAATAGCAATTCTTATTATCCTAAGAAGAATGAAGGCCAAATGAGCAGCTTCAAAAAGAAAGTAAAATCAAAGTTCCTCTAAAGGAACTACTCAGGATGCTCAAATGGGAGTGTTTTGAAGCGCAATGGTAAAAAGAAAGTTTGTATCTTAACACTGGAACTTTTTTTTAAGTAAAGATGAGAAGAATGGAATGAACTACATCCAAGTTCAGTCATCAGGAGCGCAGATACTAAAATCTGAGCTGGTCCTCCTGGACCCCTGGCATAGACCATCAGTCAAGAGGAAAACACAGGGCCAGAGCATGAGTTATCTGAACTTGCTTTGGATATGTATCTCAGGATGAAATGGGTCACACCAGGAAGGGGACATTTTCTCTCCCATACAGGCAGCCAAAACCTGGTCCCAGTTCAGGTGCAGACTGCGGTGGTCATGCCAGAAGACTGACCCATTGGGTACACACCACAACAAGAAAAAAAAAGAGGCAGGTATGGCTGTCCTACCTTCAAAGCATGGATTTAACCCTGGCAATCAAAACCGAGAAATATATATATCATCCATGCATGCATATGCCCAGTTTACGTGAGGTTGTTGCCTCAACACAGCAGCTAGAATGCAAAAATTATTTTAGACAAGTTTGCCTCCTCCCTTGCTTTTTTCTTTCTCCTGAAGGACAACATAAGATGTAGCTTTGCAATTTAATTAAATGTGACATGTGTTGCTATAAGCCACATACTTCCAAGTACAGTATTTATGCCAAGTATGAGCAATCCTAGAGTAATTATGGTTTATGTTTTACAGAGGGCATATCACTCAGCAGACAAGCTTCATGAAAGGACTGAGAAAAAGAAATACCAAAAAAAGAAAAGGAAATTATGGGCCAGAGGGTTTAAAGCTCCCAGATGAATAAAGTGAAACTGGAAAGTCTCTTAATGACAGAGGAGCAGATATGACAATAATGACAATAAAAAACTCGAGGTTAGAGTTTAGGGTCAGACTGCCAAACCAGACACTGTGCTCAGGCTGCTGAGAGGCAATTACTCCAAGACTTGCCAGGAGAAGTACTTTTTCCAAAGATCTGCTCCAGAGCCCTGGCGGTGTAATTCCCTTTCAATGCTACAAGCTGGATACGAAAGCCAATTTCAGGAGGTGGAGAAAGAGAAGCAGTGTTTGCCAGGGGGAAGCCTGGATATGTTCATAGGTAGAATCTCTCCAAAAAATCCTGCTACAGCTTTTGTGTTCTGGTGCATAACATCACTGGCCAAAGACAGTGAGAGATGGTGACAGTCAAGAAAATACATAATACGTATGGATATTCTGGTAGCAAATACAATTTTCAAAAACACTTAAATGAAAAACACACCTTTTTTTTTGGTCACAGAATGGGTATTCAGTTCAGACTGGTTTATAAAGTGCTTTATAAATTAATGTGATTACAATTGCACAGGCATTTAAGTATAAGGACACTGTACAATGCTCCAATATCAATAAAACTAATGTAAACTATTTTAAATCTTCTCCTTTCTATGTGACATTCAGCTATGCAGGCAGTGACTGCTACACTAAAATACTTGGGGAGCAGATTAATTACACTGAGATAGTAAAAATTGCACAACCATTGTGTGAAGGGGCCAACATTTGAATGCAGTAAAATGTGCTCAGGGGCCAAATCCTAGGCTTCTAAATAATTTAAGTATATTTGACAACTGTTTTTTTTTTTTCACACTTAACACCTTGGGTGAAGAAGATGTGCTCTCGGACACTGAATCACCTCAGCAGTCTCACAGAAAGGAACCAGAACAATACATAACACCATGCAAAAAAACCGCAACCAGAGTACAAAATTGCAGGGGGAGACCAGCCTCGATTAACTGCATCAAACTAACATGAGAGGAAACTTGTTTTCTGCTCTCCAGTTTGTGTATTGCAGTCACTTACATCGTATTTATTCTCCCAGATTCCTGAGGGCTTCCATAATCTCAGAGTTGTCTTCTTTTGTTTTCTGGACCGTGCCATTGAGTGGGATTTTTTTCAGCTTTACTTTTGGAGGGCTCAGTTTCTCCCTTCGCATATTCTCATTTTCACTGACATGTTTTCTCTGAGCTATCTCAGACGTTCAGATGGTCCCAGCTGTCATCTTTGCAAACAGATTAAAATATCTCTAGTTTACATTCAGTTTAGGGTGAAACATTCCACTTTGGATCCATCTCCAAAAGATCAGTTACTACAGGAATGAAGTTCATTATTTTCTATCTATCCATTTAATTGTCTGATAGCGAAACCAAGTGGACCACCATAGGTTATCTCAAGGTATTGGTACTCTGCCATTTCTCTAAAACCACTTAGATAACTGTTCAGGTTTTTTTATCTTTAGATTAAGTTTTAGATGGAAAATCTTGACTTAAGTATTAACCTTAATGCCTTGCTCAGAAAGTGAACGTTATAATCACTTCAGCCAGTTTCAGAAGGAGAGTTTCAGATGTCAGGGGAAAAGTTACATCCTGTGCTTTCATGACTTTCCTGATGAGTCCAGCCATCAACAGATTGCTTCCAAAGAGTGAGTTTTCACTGAAACTTTAGACCAATTACACAGAAACCAAAGAGAGATTATCCTGGATTTTTCACACATAAACACATCAAAGAACTGGTTTTTTCATGTGTTTGTAACAGCTCCTACTAAAAAATTGTACCATGCTATGGATGAAAGTCACTCTACTGCAATCCCTCTGTTTACAAGGAACAGATCTGATTACAGAGTCCAGATACTTGTAATTTTCAATCATTTCCCTGCAGCATCAGCTCTGCAAACAACTAGATTTGGACAAAGCATCACATTTGTGTTTTCATATGTGCTAAGACAATGACATCTGTATTTCTCTCTTTCTACTGGAAATATATTTTATTGGATCTCTCAGGTTTGCATTTATTTTGCTTTGGTTTATTGGCATCATCTCACTGGGAGCTTCTAGAATTTCCTGTGATCAAGAAATACACGTCAGGTTTTTTTGTTCCTCACTGTTGTTTACAACTGAGGAATTTCCAGCATATAATGGACATTTGTATTAATCCCTAAGAGCATGACTTTGCATTGTAAACTGGTTAATTTCATGCTTTTTTGATACTCCAGCCTTCAAGGTGACCCACTGCTCCTCAACAACGACAACTGCTCACAACTTCTGCGATCAGCACATTTCATTATCGGACTCCTGCTTTTGAGCTAAGTACTTTAATGAAAATATTAAATAAGACTGTCCAAAAATTGATCCTCAAGGGACTCCACTGATAGTCCCAGAATATCATTAGGCCTTACATTTTAATACTAATTATATTGCAGTATTTGCATCAGAGCAGCAATGCTCCTGCAGCACTTCTCCCATATGGACTCATGACAGAGAGACTCTGTCCAGAGCAGCCAACCACCAGAACTGCCCAGACAAATGGAGACAGGCTGGAAGCAGCATTCTTCTGATTTGAGAGGCCAGGATCTGTAATGCTGTAGCTGTAATGAAGATTATTTAATAATATAAAATCGTTTAAAATTTTGATTTCTGCCACCGGCACAATAAAAGAGGAGGAAAATATCCCACCATATCTTACTGAACTGCAAGAATGTTGATCTAAAGTTCATAGAAAATTGAAGTTTCTAAGTGGCTGATTAGAAAAGAGAAAGTGATAAAGATATTTTGCTGTATATATACACCATTATACTTGAAGAAATATTCAGAATATTTCTTGTATGTTCTTCACAAATCTTCACAATGTCACACAAGGCTTCTCTGGATGTTTTAAATCAGATTCTTAACTAAATCTAATTCCTAAGAGAAATAGATTTCAACATTAGTTTCAGCATTTCTGGAAAAAAATTAACATGCCATCTTTCATCAACACAAAATTGGTTTGATGACAATAATCAGAAACCCATGAAGAACTGTTTTCTTCTGATTGCTGAAGTATTGCAACCAGCATACACTTAAAGGAAAGTTCCATTTATATTTTTCATCTCAGTTTTTTTATCCTTTCTATAAATTGATGGTAATATAGAGGTTAATTTATTTTAAAAATTGATGAATTGCATCATAAACTTGGTTAAGAACTTTGTTAGTGCATCACCGATAGCAACACAATTTTCCCATTGTTAGCTGGACTAACATCCTCCATGGTCTGCTGTCAACAAGAAGTATAAAGCAACTGAAATTAGTACATATGTGTTTTCCTGGCACTTGGAATCTGCATTTCCCCAGTGTGGGCATGATGTCAAAACATAGTGACAGTGTGCATGCATCCAAGAAAGCAAGCCTACAAGCAGTGAGCACGGAACAAAAATGAGAGTCCACATAAAATCTATTTTTTGTTTTCTGCCTTTTTTTTTTTTGTAGTGTATATTTATTACACTTCAGTGGATTGGTTACCTAACTCAATAAAAGCTCTCCAAAAGCTATTGAGAAAACAGCCTGACTGATTGCAAAGCAAAACTGACAGAAGTGTTCTTACTACTTATGGTTTATACAGAAACGTTAATATTCAGAGTGCTTGACAGACATTAGATTAATCCCACTGTATCGTAATTCTAATTCCCACAAGGATTCAGACTGTTCTGAGGCATATCTGCTGCAGAAGTGTCTGTAGCACCCAACTGGTGGGAATGCAGTTAAGCTCATTTGTTATTTCAGTGAGAATACTCTTCCAAGGTCCTTTTCCTAACTACATTTTAAAATGGGGTTCAGAGGTGCTCGTTGGTATCTTGTCAGCCCAGCCTCTTTAATCTGTTAGCTCAGTGAAAAATGGATGTGGCTGCAATGTCTCATTTGAGAATTTTATGATGGTTACTGTGGTAGCCAAAAAATGGCAATCTCACCAGCTACTTGGTTTTTATGTTACTCCTGAGCATTCATATAAAATAAAGCAGGAGCATAACAGTCTTTACTTATTCTTCTTCCAGGGGAAAGAAATCCACCTAAAACAAATCACAAAACACATGTAAGCCCAGTTTTAACCCTCCTCTTCACCTCCCTTGTTCAAATTCTAGATTTAGTACATGTAACATTTCTGACCAACTCCTTTCCAAGCTCTTGCACACTCAATCAACTCACGGCAGGAGGATCAAATGTTTTTCAGTTTGACAACCTGATTTTTTTTCATGGTTCAAGACTAATATTCTGGAAATAAGTTTTTTCAGCCCCTGTCACCTTAAATTGAGCCTCATGTTGCTGCCCCACCTAACCTCCTCCTTGGAGCACAGTGGGCAAAGCCCCGTGACAGCCAAATTACAAATGTACACGAGGATGGAAGAAAGAACTGTACTAGGTGATGCATTCCCAAAGCACCAGTGGACTGAGCTTGTATTTGTGGCATTTTCTAGCATGGAAAAAAGGAAAACACTGCACTCCTTCAGAAATGGAACATCAGCCCTCTGCTAGCCTTCGTGATTTTGATAAATTCTCAGAAGAGCTATCTAGCTGGGATAGGGTGTCTGTAGTATGTGCTCTGGATTTACTGCCTGCCTTCATTTTAGCCAAAGTGAGCTCTCAAGCATTAGGTTCCCAGTGAAGATGTGGTTTTGGTTTCCTAGTCGTATGACGAGTTTTAATGGAAAAATAAAATTTTCCCCCTGAAGAGAAGCATTTGAAAAATACTCACCAAAATGAGAGAGCTGCTCAACAAACAGAAAGGGTTTTAGCGAACCAGATAGTCACAGTCTTTGACTTGGGTTTTGTAGGAAAATAGGTAAAGTACGAGTGAAGAATGTCAAAATGCAAGCATAGAAGGGCAGAACAATTTAGGTTGATGAACAAATGTACAGTCTTTTCCTTTACACCTTTTGAACATAAAGGCGATGAAGATTCTTGAAAAGTCCTGTCAAAGAATTCAACCTACAATAGCAGAAGCATAAAAATATACATGTCCCTTCTGAAGAAATCACGTAAGAATGAAATTAGCTCCAGGAAAAAACATATAAATCTATCTATGTAGCCATTTGGCAACCATGAATTGTTTCATGTGCCTAAATGGATTTTGTTTCCTATAAGACTGGAGTCCATTGGCACCTTGCATTGTTACACTGTTTCAGGTATTAGTATCCCAGAAATGCAGACTTTGGCATTACAATGGTTTGCAAATTTTAAGCTCCCTAAACCATCAAATGCTGCCACCTTTGTAGTATGATTAACAAAGGTTATGGGAACTAACGTTTTATTTCTATTTTAATTAGTATTAGTAAAGAGGGATCAGTGGGGTAAATGGGGTAAATGTTGGCGTGCTGCTGACAACATTGTGGTCAGCTTCACTTTTTTCAGGCTTTTACTAAGTATAAGGAACTGCATTGCTCAGTACTCTGCTCAGTAGAATGCAATTGCTTGTACAAACATAATTTTCAGGAATATAATGAAATCTTTGATACTGTGACAATTAACATAGCAGAAATAAAGGTTCTTGGCCATTATTTTCATGCTATCCGAACAGAAATTAGAAGATAGAGATCAGAAATATCCTATTAGTTACCATTTGCTGAAAGAAGGGGTGGAGGGTTTTTCTTTTCTTTTTTTAATTTATTTTGCTTTTGTCCTTCTATGGACCAAAGCCCGTAAGGGCTCCTTTACTATTATCCCTTGCTGCTGACTTTGAACCACATCTATGCTTTAAGACTGGTGGGAAGCCACAGAATAGAAGTCGATACTAAGTAGTTTTATTCTACATTTCCTGATGCTGTTTTTGCTAAAAATACCTTAGGCTTGAAAAAAAAAAAATCAATAAGCACCATTTTTATCCTCATGGCTTTGATTGTCACGCTCCAAGAAAAATCTTAAAAGCAATTGGCTCCACTTTATGGCAGATGCAGAGACTAGAACTGAGTAGGTCCCATCCTCATCATCTCATGCCACAAGGTGAAAACCATGGTGAATTAAAAACCCTTTTTTTTCCTTCTAGTAGCTTAAAATGAGGCCATTTGGTGTATATTTAGCAAGGACTCCAAACAAATAAGCATGCAGCAAGGATTTCACTTTTCCTCCAGTGTTCACTGCACTGTGATGGTTGTTCTCTGCCATTCCACAAGTAGGTAATTCACTTCCAGAACAGTTTAATTCAACACTATTTTTGCCATTAGTGACAATGAGACTTGTGCTCCTTGGTGCCTCTTTTTTTTTGATCTTTATATCCCTTGAGTCATCCTCTCCAGCCTGCCTTCCTGCTGTGTAGGTTTCATAGAGACCGGATTCCAGTTTCATCACTTCCTTTTCTGAATAGGATGGAATTTTCTCACATCCTCAGTATGGACAGCAAATGTAAAAAGATCCTCATTTCCATGGTGTCATCTCAAAATGTTTGAATGTTTCTGTGATCCAATATTCAGTGGCTTGCTAAAAGAAAGGAGCACTTTAAAAAATATTAATGCTAATCTTCAGATATTTCACTGCCACAAACAGCACTGGCTTTTATGAAGAACGTATTTCTAGGCAACAGGAAAATCATCATAGACAAGGAAAAAAATCCCTGAAGAAAATCAGATGTGGGTAAACAGTTCACACTGAGATCCACAGTTGTTGCCAATTTTAAAGATTCATTGCGTGACCTAAATTCTCAAATTTTCAGCCAGTCCAATACAAAATGGAGCCGTTGAAGGATGTGTTCAGTGACGATGATGCCCATGGCAACACTGGGAGTTACTCATGTGTGGACAAACCTCAAACACCCACAAACAAGTTCGCCTTCCATCTGAGTGTTTGGAACAGACTCTCATTTCCAAGTCTTAATCTCAGCAAATACAAAATTCCATACACACGAAAATCGGCATTTGCAAATACCAGAATCTTCCTATGTACACACTAAACATACTATAATATACATAAGCAGTAAGATTTTAGTTTGCAAAGAATTTTCATCTGTAACATAAGCAAAAACAAGGTATAAAATAATTTTTCTCCACTTGTAAGTAGATCCTTTAATTAATTTGTAAATTTCACTTAGGGGATACAGCATTTTAAAATTTTAATAGAAGGTTCTGTTGCTGACAGAAAATCCTTTAGGAGCTATGAATACAGAGGTGGGATGTTAACTTTCAAAAAAGCACATTGCACAACAGATGCTATGTTGGGCAGACCCTCCAGTTTTCCCACGGAAGCTCTTTCTTCCTTAAGTTTACTGAAGGAAGATAATAGATTAAAGAAAAATAAAGTGGAGAATGTTGGAAGCAAAACATTGTGTAAAATTTATATGCTAACTAAAGCTATAAATTAACCAGGTTGTTATTTTAACAAATAGCTGGTTCTGGAATACAAGTGAGGTGGTAGATACTTTATATTTACAAGAGTTGAAGCAAATTCCATTGTTTAGGTTTCATGACCAGTTGCATCTAACCTCCTCCTGTACAAGTTTTCCAAATACAGATCTAGGGCATATTTGCATTATCCTAAAATAAAAGTAATTTTTCATTTATACATCAGAATAATTACTCATTGGAAAATAAACTCATAGGATAAAAAATGCTAAAATGTATACAAAGAATTTCATAAAATTTTATAACGATTATTTTAAACCTCTTTCATAGTATATTAGCAAGTATTATTTTACTTCAAGTAAAATTAAATTTAACAGGAACCCATACAGAATGTCACAGAAAACACTACAAGAGAAAAATAAAATGTCTACATCCCTTATGTTAACTCAGCACACAAAAGCCATGGGTTTTCCAGTAGAGTACTTGCTTTTTCAGGTATCCATTTTAACCAAAACTCCTCAACACTACTTTGGTTGTGCTGTATTACCAATCACTTCATAATTCTTTAGCAAATGTAGCTTTGTGTAAATGACCTCATTTTACTGTACCTCAGTGGCAAAGACTACAGCAGGTGTGTCTCAACATCGGCTAACAGGAGTCATAATTTCAAGACCAACCTTGCACATTTTCTCTTAATGACATCGGTTTTGGTAAGACCAGAGTGCACCAAGGACCAAGTGTGGGGGTGCAACAACCCTTGACAACTCCGTGACTCCCTGTTCAAGACACTGCCAGACACAAGTGAATGCAACCACAAAACAATCCAAAAAACCTCTAAGGGAACACCATCAACAAATTTATAACGACTTAAAAAAAACCTCATAAGGCAACACTTGCCAGTTACTGCTGGCTGAGGTCAGAACTTCATCTGGAGCCTGACCTCCGGTGAAGTTGCACAGGTGGACATTGCTGGGCTCCAGTGTGTGGTTTCCAGTTTGTCACCGTGCCAGCAGAGGATGAAGTGAGTACCTGCTATTTCGGGCATGCAGCACCAGTGTTTCTGGCCAGACACACCTCACAGAGGTCTGCACATCACAGCAGCAACCAGATCCCAGTTTTGAGGTGCTACACAACACCTTTGGCAGTGGTTAAGCTTTTGTGCCAAGGGGCTGACATGCTCAGGGATACTTCTTTGAGCTCCACCTTGTTCTCCACACCCTGATGTGGGAATGGCTTCACCCCAAACCAAAAGACTGTTTCTGGTGCCAGGAAAGCCTTTCAGCTGTGCCCGTGAAACCTCTGCTGCCTTCTCCAAAGGAAAGGTGCAGGCCAGATGGATATCTCCGAGGCACATCCCAGGCAGTCTGTGGGCTCCTGCCTGGATAATGCTGGCTCTAACATGTGCTGATCTGAGGCATGAGGACTGAAGACATCCCAAAAAAATCAACACAGAAAGGCTACACATTTGACTTAATTCTAACTAATCTTCATACGTGCTTCAAAATTGCAGTTATGATAAAAACCTGTACCTGAGACTTGTGCCTGTTAAGGCTCTAGCAGTGTTCCATGGCAAGACGGCAGAGAAGCGTGGCAGACAGAATCAGCAACTGGGATGAAGGGCAGAGGATAAGGAAATGGATCAGTATGATTACAGGCTTATGAAAATAGAGGGGTGGAAAAGAGGCCATGACCTAACCCACCATGATCCACAGCAGGGCTCTGTCAGCCACAGAATGGTTACAGCACAGGGCAGCAAGCAGGTAAGGAAACTTATATTTGTGCAGGTCCCAACAAACATCGACTTGTAACAATCATCCTCTTCACTTGTTTGGATCTTACTTGTTTTGTGACCAGTGTGTCTCACCCTCGAGGTGAATGCTTTTGTTGGTACAGATTTTCTTCGTCAGCTCTCTCTGGAAATTGGCAGGCTGAGAGAAGTTTTCATTATCACAGTCCATGAAGTGCCCCAAAATCAGG
The DNA here is from genome assembly GCA_013397315.1 of Donacobius atricapilla. NCBI lineage: Eukaryota > Metazoa > Chordata > Aves > Passeriformes > Mimidae > Donacobius > Donacobius atricapilla. The sequence goes on from WBMY01017835.1 coordinate 130,497, forward strand.
TCTTTAAGGCAATCAACTGTAATTATGTAAAATCCTAGGCTGTATCCAGCTCTTCCACTTTGCTCATGCTACCATAGCTGCATGATTTCAGTGGAACAGATCCTGGGTCTTGCCAACAGAAATAAGATTAGAGTCGCCCCTAAAATTATGCTTCAGGGAACACAAGAAACTACGCAAGAAAGATAATGTATTTGAGAACATTTTTAATAAATAATGTGACAAAAATTACTTTTCTGATTATTGGATCCTCAGTATGCAAAATTATGGCTAAAATATGAGGTTTCTTACATGAACATAATGAAAACATTAATCACATGGATTTTTCCTTTAGTACTGCACACCCTTTCTATGGAACCTTTCTTTAAAAATTGGCTAAATGAAAAATTTCAGTCCTCGGTAAACACCAAAACTTTTTTTTCTTTTTTTTTTTTTTTCCATTGGGGCTAGTCCTGATAGCTGTCAATAAACAAACACACATTTTTCCATTAGCACCAATGACAGAGAAATTTTATAATTACAAAAAAGATCAGAAAATCTACAGACAGAGGACATCATTTGGCAAATTCAATGCAACTAATGCCTCTATTTCAGCATTAATGATAATCCAATGTTGAGAGAGGCCACAGAAAAATTGGTCATTTTCTGTAAATCCAGGAAAAGTGAGAAGTGTTTTGATTATGGCCCGCATTTACGTTTGTTACTTTACCATCTGTCATCATTCAAATATTCCAAATACAAACATAGAGAATTGACAAAAAGATGAAAAATAACCCAAACAAATGCTTAACATTTTCAATAAGACAAAAAAAGGTTAATAGTTACAATGGTTTACAAACAAAGTTTAGTGATTGTGCTTTTAAAACCAAAAAAAAAAAAAAAGATAAGCAGTGCATTACAAAAAAATTCATTGCCAAGATCAAACAAAACTTCTTTAAGTGGCACTTCTTCTTTAAGGTGAATTGACACAAGTAGAGGTCTGAGATTTGGGCCAGTAGCAGTTGATGATATTACCTAATCGTTATTAAAAATGTCCATTGATTTTCTTTTTATAAGCAGTGTTGAAGCTGAAAATTAGAAAAAAGTTTCAGATAAACTTGCTCATGCTATGATTAGGCAAATAGCAATCACACTGGCTTACCCCCTGCCTATCCCAAAGGACATTTTTAATAAGAATGTATTTAATGATGAAAATGGAAAGACAAATCAAAGTACCACAGGGGTTTAAAATGAGTACATATTTACAATAAGAGCCATCTTGTCTCAAATTAATTTTACTTTCATTTGTCAAACTGTATCATCTGCAAAAGGTTAGTAAGAGACTGGCAGAACACAAGACACATGGTCTGTGTTAAAACTGCAAGACACCATTTGCACTGACTGCAGACCACAGTGAAACCCCTAGAACCAAAGAATGCTCTGCACCACGTTCACTTGGGGGACCTCTTTGATCACTGCCGCGTCCCTCGCGGTGTTATCGACTGGCTCACCGGTGAACTGGCAGTGCACTGAGCACTGCCTCGCGGGGGAGAAGCCCTGGAATTCCCGGCCCTGGAATTCCTTTCTGTTCTAATCCTGGAGCAGCAGCTGGCCCAAGCACCTCGAAGAGCAGCTTCCCTGCCTCTGCGGGCGGCGAAGGTGATGCACTCAGCGTTACGGAATAGGCAAGGGCCGTTCCTAGTGAGGAGGGTTTACAAAGAAAGAGTAAAATAAAAACTAGCATTCTGATGGCATGAGGAAAAAGGAAAAATTGTACACTCTGATTGCACTGAACATTATTTCTGGCGTCAAACATCATCAGACTTGAGGCATCTTAAGTGATATATTTTTTTTTTCTGATTAGATTTTAAAAGCCTGTTACAGTACATGTCGTCATCTTCAGCTTTCTGTTTCCTGCATTAAAAAAAAGAGGATACAAATTACTACATTAACCTTTATTATTTAAAATTTCTTTTACGTACTTCAAGATTTGCTACCTTTGAATGATAATTACTAGTTGAAATTATGCACAGCAGTGCGAGTGTATGTTGGCCACCTTTTCTACAATCAGTATTTAAATTGAATCAATATCATTAGGCAGAAAAAGTAAAGAAAAAAAGTTTGTATCTTAATAACTAATAAAATCTAGAATGATAAACTGTTAAAAGATGTGAAAGGCGATGTCATGGTGCTATTAGATGCTCTAGTTCTTTATTTTCAGTTTTGAAAGAATCTGGGTAATGTAAAGTGCTCGTTAAAATATTGTATTTCTGCAAGTTCTGTTCCATAAGTTTTAGTGTGATGACAATTATATTATACCATATATGACTTGGTTTTTATGTTTTGACACATTCCTACTTTGTTTACTTGGATTGGGATAATGTTTAATGGATAGACAAATGCACTAATTTTCCTGAACAGAAATATTTCTGGTTCAAAAGTGTTTTGTCCTGGCATCTGTCTAAAAACAAAAAACAGCTTTATTATGCAGTCATCTTCAGTATTACAATTGCAGTTACCTCCATCTCTTCTTCTTCTTCCTCTTCACCTTGTTCATAGGCTCCCAGTACTTGCATTTCTGCAACATTCCTTCGGGCTAGATTTGCTTGATCCGCCCTCTGTCTACCTCCTGACCCTCTTGACGACATGGAGCTGGAGGAGCTGGGATCTCTAGGATTATTTGATGTTGGAAACGTTGGTCTAGAATATGGCAGGATGTCCTCTGTATAATTAAATGCATACATTATTATGTTTACAGGCCCAGAGACACTGTGAACCTAAAATTTCTGCATACAGTTGATTTACTTTTTATGATTCTCAGGAGGTTTAAAGTGATGCCTGACAAGAACATGAAATATGCTGCTTCCATAGCAGCATCATAGAAGCTTTCTCAAGGAAATTTATAGTCTTTACATGGTAACGTTCACTACAGAAAAACTAATTCATGATTAGTATCCATTTCATTTCAATTTAGGATCCCTGTTCCATGTTCTACAGGAAAATGAAAACACCCCACCCCTTGTAGTACATATTTGATATGACAGAGTAAGAGGAAGTGAGAATACATATGTGATACAAGGAACTCATTCCATCTAAATACTGGACCCTGAATTTCCCAGGCTGAATTTGAGACACAATCAGAGGCCATGCTTTAATATTTCACCACCATCCTCTATGTAGCATCCTAATAACTTTTCTCTACAGCAATCCACTGTAATCAAACTTCTATTCACTTGCCCACCTAATCAACTTAATACCCAAACATCCCTGTTGTTATCCCTAAATATATGTAGACAGACAGGACCAGTCATTTGTATCAGTCTGTGCTCTTGGTGAACTCTTGGCATGTTTCATTAATTAGTAAAATTACCACTTTCTGTATATAAGAGATTTCTTTGATCAGGTTGGGCTCGTATAATGCTATGTGAGTTAGTACTTATAATTAATCCACAACTACTAGGGCTTTCTTACTCTTGAAACAGGACCACCTATCATTCTGGCCTTTGTGCTCTCTACAAATTGGCAAAATGGGCCAAATGTTTATCCTTTGGCTGGAAAGTTAAGTTTCTGACTTACAGACCTACTGTCTGACTTCACTCGGGCACACTTCCTTGTATTTAGGTACATTTAACATAACTAGAATACAAGTGTATGGTAGGAGCAGGGACACTGATCCTTATAACTGTTAACAGGCCAGATGTTAAAACCGGGTGGGGCAGTGTTCTTATCTCTTCCACCACCCATCCTTCCTCCAGGGGATATCTTCTCTTAATGGGCCGTTAAGGCTGACTGCATGACTGATAAAATTACATCATCCCATTGTCAGCTGCTCCACCCAAGCAGGAGGAGCCAAGCATTCCTACCTGGATAAAAGCTGAGATTCAGAGCACCAGGACAGCCTGTTCCCACTGGATTCCCAGAGGAAGACCGGACTCATCCCACCACCACTGGACCCTTCTACAGGATCATCTCTGCTCCAACAGAACCACATCAATCACTCCAAGAGGAGTTAATTGGACTGCTCCAAACACCCTGACCAACTTGGTGTCAGGTCATATTCTGACTCTGTCAGTGTTTTTAGGAAGTTTTGTTTGCTTGTTTGGGTTTTTTTGTACTACTACATTTGTATTTTTTAGTACAGAACTGTTATTCCTATTCCCATATCTTTGCCTGAAATCCCCTTAATTGCAAAATTATAATAATTTGGAGGGAGGGGGTTTACATTCTCCATTCCAAGGGAGGATCCAGCTTTCCCTGTCTTTCCAAACCAAGACACACAGTGACCCGCAGCAACACTACGGGTATGACAAACGGCAGCAATTCAGCAGCTCTAATTTCACATCACCAGCCTGCAACTTTCCCAGCGACTGACACCCAGCACTCCAGCAAGCCCTGAGCAGGCAGAATGACCTTGGAGAAGATGACTTTTTGCTGGTGTGCCGTCTCGTTTTGGTGCTTTGCTTGCTCGCGGTTTGCCGTCGCTTTGCTGCTCTGGGGGTTCTCTGCGCTCCCCTGAGCCCGTCCGCACGTCGGGATGCTGCCTGCCCTCCGCCCCGTCCCTGCCCTTGTAGCTCGCTCCCTTCCTGTCCGTCCTGGCGTCCATGGAGGCGAGTTTGGGCAGCATCACCGGCCGCACCTCCAGCTGCGACTTGGACTGTGCCGTTGGGGACTTGATGGCTGGAGGGGGCACAGGAGGAGGGGGCAGATCTGTGGAGTTGAGAGAGAAGAGTAATTACAATGACATCATGCACTAGTCAACTTAAGAAATAATATCTGACTTGAACTGAAGAAACAGACGCTCCTGTTTACCTTCTGCACTCCCTCTGCCCTCCTCTCTCCACCTCAAAAAGTATTATGTTACTGTTAAAACTGCTGATGGGTATTTTTCCACAAAGGACGACCTCCCCCTGCCTTTTCAAATCACAATATTTTCTTAAAAACCATTACCAAAAATAGCAATAAACTTCAGGCACTTGGATATTAACACATCAGTTATGGATATCAACAAAGAGTTAAGGATAATAACATATCCTTACTGATATTTGTAATTATTTGCTAAGTCCATTCAAGAATACAGCAGCTTTTACAGAATTATAGTGCTGCAATTGCTCAAGGTCTTCAGTGTAGTGAGCATAAAAGCAAATGGGCTAGGATGTAACAACAAGTATCAGATGCACTGCTGACATACCTAAGATAAACTATATGTATTATTGCACTCTTCTTTTAAAATAGGAGGTAAAAATAACACACATATCCTTGACTTCTGTGGCTATGTCATGACAAAATAAAAAAAAAAAGGTCAATGAAGTAGTGAAGTTATAAGCTCTCAGAAAAAAAAACAAACAATAAAAAAAAGAAAAGACACATGAAGACTTCTGGATTTTTCTCTAAATTAGCACAGCCTAAGGGGTTCTTTAAATTCTGAATATTTTAAAATGCTGTTTTTAAAGCACACAATTAACTTCATTACATTTTTCTATTCTTGCATTAGGACATAAAACTAGAATATGTAAAATGTTCATCAGGACACAACAGTGCTTTGTGGAATATAAATGCGAAGAAAAAAATAGTCCAGCAAGGAATTGGCAATACAAAAGCAGTTCACAATAAAGCTATAGGCACAATTCACACAGATATAAGAGAACAACAGGTTAAAAAAAGTGAGATGAGGTTAATATTCTCATGTGAAATTGCTAGAAAGAAACCCTTCACTATTAAAAATTGTAACTTCAGCATTTTGTAATATTGTGCTTTCCACAAAAATCAGGGAGCAGCTGTATTTTTCAAGCACCATCACTACATATACAGCTAATTTTCAGTCTATTCAAGAGACTGTTTCAAGTGAAATTTACCTAAATTGGGGCAAAAATAAAGGTAGTACTTCTGAATAAGCAAAAGTGGGTATCTAATATTTACATATAAGTTCAGATATGGCAGATGCCAGACATTTTTTGAGAGGTTTTCCAGTGACACAAAGCATGAGTGACTTGATCCAGCCCTGTGGAAAGATGAAGCAATGCAGAATTCAGTGTGCTATGTAACCTTATGGGAACCATTCACCACATTCACCTGGTGACATATCCTGGAATTATCCTTGATCTGTCTTAAACAAGACGGGAAATTTTATCAATTGGCTGGACTGGATTGATGAGAGAGAAAGATATCAAAAAGTACAGTTCATAAGGTTGGACATACTTCAATGAAATTATATCCTGCTATAACAAGTCCACTGTCTTAGTGAAAAAAAACCCCACAACAAAGAAATAAAGCAAACAAACAAAACACCCCATCACGTTAGTTTGTTGATTTTAGCAGTTTTTGGAGAACAGCTGAAGGTGAACAATTGACTATTGAAACTTAATTTTGAGAATCTACTTCACACTATTTGCAGATATCTTTTAAGAAACAGGACTGTCATTTTCGAAGCCTAAAACAGCCTAATATAAGCTTGGATAAACTAAGCCGCTGAATCAAAATGAAGGGGAGGTTTAGACTGGATATCAGAAAAAGGTTCTCCACCCAGATAGTGGCTGGGCACTGGAACAGGCTCACAGGGAAGTGGTCACAGCACCATGCCTTACAACATATCTGCCAAGAAAGCACAGAATTGGTTTAGATGCATTAACATGGTTTAGAGAGGCAACCTCAGTTCAATACACAGCCTTAGCAGTGAAAGTCTGTAATTCCAGCCAACAGAGTAGCCAACAGACTATCTCTTCAAAAAATGTCCCGTGAGGTCCTGCCACTGAAAGAGCAAACCAAATTACTTTCACTGGGCTGCCCAGCCCTGGAGATGCAAATTTGAATTTCTGGATCACAAAGATCCACAGCCATGTGATCTTAACAGTCAATACCTGCTGCAGAAAGTGTTCTGAAGAAGTATATAACCTCTTACAATTCAGCAATCATGTGAAAATTCATGTGAAGTCTGCCTAAGACCTCAGAGTTTTGTGTAATATGTTCCTTGAAAGCCCAGTGCATAAGACCATGTCAACCCAGACTAAAGCTTATTGAGCACAAGAACTATCCTTCCAAAGCAAGGCTGAAGATGGACCGCATCCCTCACAGAACACTGTTAGCGATTACAGAACTTGGACAAGATTTAAAAAATAAGATAAACTCTGAATTAGCCAGTGGAGATTCCAACAATACTTTCCTTCTTGAGGAAAACTGTCTTCTCACAGTATGTCTTCCCTCAGAAGAGGACATACTGATTCAGAAATGGATGAAGACACTCAAAAGTGTAGGCTCCCGGAACCACAGATGCTTTTTTTTTTAACACACTCTGGTTGGATTTGTCCTTATCTCTACCCTTTGGGGTGTGTGTTGGGCACCAAAAAAGGACTCTCATGGTTTTAAGCCCAGCTGGAGATGGAATTCCTCTTAGCCACTTGCTCAACCTTCCACCTCTCTTCTCTCACCTCAGTGGAATGGGGAGGAGAATCAAAGTAAAACTTGTATGTTGAGCTAAGAACAGTTTAAAAATTGAAAATAAAAGTAAAACAATACAGTAATGGTAAAAATAATAATAATGATAACAATAAGGGAAAAAACAAGTTATGCACAATGTGATTGCTCACCACCCACTGGTCACCATCCACTGACCAATGTCAGACCCCCTTCCTGAACCCAGATGGGCCCTTCTGGGTAAATTTCCAGTTTATATACTGGACATGACGTTCCAAGGAGTGGAATATCCCTTGGGCCAGTTTGGTCCCAGCTATGATCCCTCCCAGTTTCTTCGGTGTACCTCCTCACTTGGCAGAGCATAAGACAAGAAAAATAAAAGAAGTCTTGGACATAGGATAAAACCATCATCAACACCATTCTCATTCTGATCCAAAACAAGGCACTAGAACAGCTGCTGAGAAGAATATAACTCTACCCCAGCTGAAACCAGGACAATGCAATATCTTGTGCCTCACACACTCCACTCACTTTATAATAAAACACTGAATAGTCATTTACTGAACCTGTTGATGTAAAGGGAGTGTAGATATGCAACAACAGCCTTTTCAGCCACCCTTGGAACCAGTGTCCAGCAGATGTGGGACGGCAGTGCACCGGCTGAATGAATACTGAAGGGAAGGAACATTCCTGTAGCCTATAAAATACAGCTTGGAACAAACTACCTTGTTCAAGAATCCTATCCAGCTACACAGGACAGTGAATAAAGTGATGTTGAACCTTGACTATGGAAAGGGAAGATGCATTGATATAAAAAGTTTCATAAACTGACAGCAGCTCTATGGTACAGTAATAACCAAAGAAAAGTGATATTCGCTTTCAAGAACATTTTTGCAACCTGCAGGGAAACTATAAAAATTTTCATTATGACACAGTACTTCTGACTGAGAGGAATCCTTAGCAGAGGGAAAAAAAAAATCCTTTTCAGAGGTCAACACTATTACACCCCTGTGGTATTTATTTTAACAGCTCAGATCACAGTGAAAATCTAGATTCAATCTACCTCCTCGAGTACAAACTGGCATTCTTCTTGTTAAAAGCAGAATGGAAGCTTCCATTTTAAGGACTAAAAAATAAATCACAAATCAACATCAAACCAATAGAAAGAACTCAGAAGTATTTGTTAAAGGTCAGCTGTGCTCACACAAGTTTCATTCATTTCTGTGTATTACTGTTACCCTGCTTCCCATGTAACTCAAACAATTAATGGATGCCATTTCATAGCCCAGCCTACAGGAGAAAACTTCAATAGGTGTCTTTTGAAAGGAGAGATGATAATTTTCTAAATGAGAACACACACAGGAACCACGGCATAAGCAAAACAGTATTGAGGAAAAATAATCTAAGTTATTTTAACACTAAAGTGAAGAAACCACAAATAAGCACAAATAGATGAATTGTAAGTAGTGACCAATGAGGAAATTAGGCTTCATTAGGAATTTTCTCTTTTAAACTCTATCAAGCTGCAGATTTTTCAGTCATACCATGAAGAAAACAGCAGAGTTATAGATTTGATGCAATCCCCAGTTTATATACTAGACATGATGTTGATGCAATACTGAAGACCCCTGGAAGTGTTGAAGGCAAGGCTGGATGGGGCTCTGAGCAGCCTGCTCTGGTAAGGTGTCCCTGGCCACGGCAGGGGGGTTTGAACCAGATAACATTTGAGGTTCCTTCCAACCCAGGCCATTCTATCATTCTCTAAGATACAAAGTGAATTTTTAGTCTATTGTACGTTCATGCTGGTATGCAAAACTCAAGATTGCTCCTGACTTGAAAAAAACTTAGCATTTAAGATTTCCAGACACATCATAATCTCAGCTATTATTCATGTACTGAAGTTGGTTTTGTGCTTTGTCTCTCAAGAAACATGGCTCATACTGTACACAATTGGATGAACAAATTAATACAGCAATACCCAATGTGATGTGGTATATAAAAGCTGTGGCCTGTTGCCCTTTTTTTTTCTCTTTGCTTTCATGTACATTTGTGCAATTATCAAAACAATCTTCACTCCAGAAAACATCCCTCAAGTAAAAAATCCGGTATTTACAAAATATCTTATAATGGACTCAGAAGTAAGGACTGGGAAGAGGGCAAGCATCTGAAAATGATTATAATTCAATAACAAGCTGATTTTTTAAAAAGTAAGAAATGCATTCCTACTTATTTTGTACCTTGCTAAAATTTGCTTCATGCAGAGTAAATTTTTTTGCATTGCACAGGCAGAGGGAGACAGAAGTACAAATGGTGTTGGCATGCATACAGGCTTAACATTTCCAACTGAAAATTCGAGGAATATCTGGCAGATGCTCAACTGCCTTTTGTGAAAAATTCAGCTGCCCTGACATCATGTCATTGGTAGCACAGCTAAATAACTCAGTTACAGTCTCAGCCAGTTAGTTGCAAAACTGCTTAGTATTTTTTCTCACTCAGAGATTTAAAGAGGAATCAGGATTTAAAATATCACGTGAACTGTGAAAGGCATAATTTCTATTTTAAAACCTACTGAATCAGAACAATGGCAAAGTATTTTTATCCTTTTTATCTAAATGCTTACAATTCTAGGGTTTATAACAACTGATAAATCAATTCAAGACAGCTCAGAAGAGAGTCTCCCACATACATTTTTAGAAAAGACAAACATATTCTTTTAAGGTTTGGTTTTCCAAATTAAATATGTAAATAGGCCAGTCAAGGTTGAGAAGGAGGGTACATCTGCTAGTTGGTTCTTGTAATGCATTCTTAGTAAACTCTCCTAAAAGGCTAGATGAAGAGCAATTAAAAATTCATACATTTTAATCCTTACCACCTACTGAGCAAAGATTTTTAGCCACAAACATGAAGAACATTTCATTGCCTGGATGACTGTCAAGGAATGAAACAAGTGAGCTGAAATCCCACTCCACATGAAATAACAACTGACTTGAACTCATGTTCACAGAAAATACAAAATTGTTACTACTTGGACAATGCAGAGTATATTAGAGAGCAATCTATTTAAAAATAGGTAGTAATAGGCCTTTTATCGTTACATTAGTAACAAACACACCTTCAGAAAGACCAAATTCTCTCACAGATTAGTCTGTATGAAGAAAATAGAAGAGAGACTTTTAAAAGACTTATATATATTGCTGTTGATAATACTCCTGGCATTTTCAACTATTCATGAAAATCTTTAATTTATTTATATAACCCTCCTGTCAACTAATTATTTAAATTCTTCATTACACTTCTATTTCATAGAAGTATTAGCAAGTACTAATTCAGGTAATTTGGGAACAGCAGAAAATTCTTTATATGCAATTCTTTAAAATTTCATTTTAGAGGTTGAGAAAGTAATGAAGTAATATCTTTTTTCTCTTTTCAGTATTTATTGAATGCTTTTGCTTTTTATTCCCCCACTACTACAAACACATATATGTTCACTCATTATGAGGAAAAAAAGCAACTCTGTAGCAGGCACTACTTTATAAAAAAATATAAGTAATAGTCATCAAGCCAGCATAAAAACCTAAGTATATCTCAGAAAGGTCAATTGTGCTTAAATGTTTCATTCATGCATGTATATCACTTTTCTCCAGCTAAGGAAAACAATTAGTATATGTTATTTTAGAGCTAATTCTAAAGGATCACAATATACCAGATGTGGCTATTAAAGTGAATGGTTAGATTCTACAGAAAGGTTCCAAATATGCTTATGCAAATAGACTGAGGGGAAAAATAATAATTAAAAAAATATCAAAAACAAACATGTCCTTCAACCTTTGAACTGGATTTTATTAGATCTGCAGGAACCAAAGCCGTAATTTGCTATTCTCTGAATGACCACACTGTATTGCACTATAAAGAGGTTAGTGGAATTTCTTACCTAATTAGAAAATATGCTGAAGTAAGGAGGTGCTACATAACACAAAACAAATATTGAACATGATTGTCAAATCTATATTGCAATATATAATGACAATGGCTCTATGATTTAAGTCTGTATAACTGCTTTCACAAAAACCTGTCATCAAACACAGGCCCAGCTCTTATTTATCCCCGTATTAGAAGCAAATGGCCACATAAAACACCTTTATTTATTTATTTCTGATGTCCTAGCTATTGTGTTCGTATTGTGGCTTGATGTTCTGCCAATTACTCAGTTAAGAGCATTCTCTTCAAGAGAATAAAAGCTGATAAAATGTCAATAAAATCCTGTGAAACGGTATTACAAGAGTCTCATAAACGTTTCTGGTACAGTTTTGGGATTTACACCTAGTGTTGTCTTTTCACAGAAGCAAACATGCACAAAACCACTGTAATAACCTCTGAAATCAGATAATGTTCCAACAGCTCAGTTTTGCAGACAGAAGGGGCCTGGGCACAAGCCAAGAGGCCCAGGTGCACTGTGTCATGCCAGCATTTAACGCAGCCTAATATGAGATAGATGCTACTGAGAGAAAATACTTGGAATAAAGTATAGATAATAGCATGGACAACCACTTATTGCTAAATTACTTCTGCTCATCGTGCTTTGAGCTTTGTATTAAATTTTTTCGTCAAGTGGCAGGAATCACAGGGAGAAGTGGTTCAAAACTCCCTTCTTGTAACCCTGGATAAGGATCTATAATATTAGCCTTTCATATGATAATGGCAAATGATGCCCCTCTTTGAAAAATTTCAGGCTGCTAATGAAAGTCCTAATCAGATTGCTGTTGCAGAGAAGCAGGAGGTGGGGAGCTCTGCCCTTCCTTCCTTTTCCCTTCCCCCCCTCCTTGTCCCCCACATCTCCCTCCTGTTAGCAAATTCAGCAAACTTGACAAGATGGGTTAAGTCTTGGGGAATTTATCTTACATGAATTTCCAACAAAGCCCACAGATTGTTTTATACAACTGGAAGGCAGTGCTTTAATAAAAGCTGCACCACCTGAGGCATTTTCATTAAAGGCTCTCTCTAGACAACATCACAATGTTTGCATTATCATCCTACACCCCCAAGAGAATACAAGCACTACCTTTTCAGCAAGAGTTGATATTGTGTGTGAAGGCACGAGAGAAGATGATTAGATTTTGCTTTCACTCACAAAATAACCGCTTGCAACAATGCTGTGGTCAGGATTATAATTCACTGATTTTTGCTGTCCACCGTTTGAATGGTGAATTTTGGTTTTTTCCTCAGGAAAAGACACATTCTGAAAGTTTTAATAGTCAGTCACGTGAATGAAGATTTTAATCCTCACCACACATTACTCTCAATGACTGTACTATTTAAGCTATCTGGGCTCTTAAATAATGATGGTAATTAGCCGATTAGGACACCACAGAAACAGGTGCAAGGCTCTGGAGTGGAAGCATCAATGTACAGTATTAAGGAACTCTGGCATTAAAATGATTAAACTGTTCGGCATGTTGAGCAACAGGAAACACAAATCACTGAATTCTGAAACACAGCATTATCTCTGTGGAAAAATTTCACGCACATGCACTGAATGCATATTTAGAAAGGTTCACTGAGGCTTTCACCCGTTTCAGTGGACTCACCATCTGTGAAGACTTCTCTGCGCAGATGTCCTGGCTGGTGTTTTTGCTTTTTGGCAGGTCGGACCTTCTGTATTACAGCAGCACTCATGTTGCTGTCGGTGGATACAGGGCTGGTGGGTCTGGGACAGTGTGATGCATGAAAATGTCTACGGCCTGCAAATGGTTATAGAACAATAGCAATGATTTTTCTTACCTAAAATGAGACTTTTCATACTTTCTCTTTTCACATCAGAATGCTCTAGCTTTACAAAACCTAAAAATACAGTGTTGGAACAATAGTAAAGCTCATCCAGTTTTAGAATGAGCTGTAACTAAATTGAAGCATTTGCTATCCTATCATTAGGCAGGCTGGCTTGGTTGCACAGAAATTATCCAGCTGCTTGGTAGCTGGTAGCTCCTGCCCCAGGAGTAGAAAATCCATCAGCAGGAAAGCACAGGCAGGATTCCCACCCAGCCAGTTTCTGGAAAGAGCAGAATGTTTCTCTTTCAGGTTTCCCCTCCCCTAGCTTGGGTCACACGAGGTTTATCCCTGCCATAAGCAAAGAAAGTGACAAGCAGATCTTGGGTACAGAAATCCCCTCTGCCACTTTGAGTGAATTTTCAGGAATGCATCGAGGCTGGATGGCTGGCATTTTATCACAGATTATTTGCAGATAAGAAGTGTCACATTTTAAGGACATGCAGTCAGGCACACATAATGCCAATATACAGAATCATTGCATATCAAGAACTTAACTGTTGCAAAAAATATTAGCCACTGGATGTAAAAAGACCTGTTCTAAATATATGTCTCTACACATGGTTATAAGAATTTATTTGCACAAAATGGATAAAATCCTGGCCCTGTGGGTACGAATGGGAGTTCTGCCACCTACTTCAATTGGTCAGGATTTCATCCAGAATTACTAAATTACCTCCCCACTCACTTTTCATGATGAACAGCTGTGTTGAAATGAAACAAAGGACTGTTAACTGGGAGAGGATGTCAGAAGTGGGAGGGAGGCTGAAAATCTGTGGAGTCAGGGTGGACAGAGTTGTGACAGCGTACCTCTTCTCCAGGTCTGGCAGTTTAATAGGACTGATTGTCAAAACATTCAGGGAATTGCCTGAAATCGGCATCCCTGAAACCAGCCTGCTGTATTCTTATTTTTAGATGAAGTGTAACAATATCCATTTGGCCTAGTCAGGTTACTGATTACCTGTATATATCCAGCGCTATTAGTATCCAGTATGTTGTAAAAAATGAAGTATTTCAAATATAACACTTTATATGTTCGATGGCGTTTCAGGAGAAATGAAAAGTGAAAACATAAACATATGCATAAGGCCCTGCTGCATACGCATAATCTATAATTTCAAATGCAACTCATAACAGCTATCAAAATACGAAAAAAAAAAAAATCTAAATCCAGGGAAAATATGACTCTAAATGTTTACTATTTATTTGGACATTTCAATGAAGAGGGATTAAGTCTTCCCTTGTAGAGTGACTGAAAATACTGGGATCCTCATACTGGGAAAAGATAGACTTCTATATAATCTTCTTTTTCCCCTCCTCCTCATTCAGTTCTGAATGTAAATCCACCAGCAGGGTTGATGTTTGTCCATGATCAGTGAGACCAAAGAACTAGGAACCACTTAAGAAAAACACTGTAGAGCAGCAATTTATTTGGACCGTTTCACCAAAACTTTTCTGCCTCCTCCTGACCTCTAAACACCCCAAGAACGAGTTCAGAAAGTGCCTGTGGACGGGTTCACTTCACAATGGTCACTTTTTTGGTTCTCCCATCGAGCAGAGGACGACTCACCTCCTGCTGCCTCGTGCATTTGCCGTCTGGCCACTTTGAGCCCGGCGTACTCCGCTGCTGCCGCGACAGCCTGTGCAAAATCGGCGTCGGTGAAAAACGACCCGTCAGAGGAGCTGACGCTGGAGCGCCCGCTGGAGATGTTGTCTTCCTCAGAGGCTGAGCCCCAGCCATTGATCATGGACCCTGTCACAGAGCTCTCCAAATCCCCAACACTGGAGGCAGGGGTCTGCTCCAGGCCACGCAAAAGGAGCCTCCTGTTCTGCATCTTGGCAACCTCTATATCTGCCTCGTCCTCCTCCTCTTCCGGGGCATCAGTATCCATGTCAGAGACCAAGGGCCCTGAGATGTATCCGTAGGTGTGTGGTGGGGAGATGGGCCTTGGAGGGGGTGGAGGGCTCACAGGTTGACGTCTGCATAAAAACACAAGGGTGAGAAGAATTGAAATCACATAATGGTGTCAGAGGAAACAGCAGATTGATGAAAATTTTTATTTCCCAGCAAGCTTGGCCTGCCTTTTTAAATCAACCTAATTTATATCTGAAAGGCTCAGGTTTGTTTTTTTTTTTAGTTTATACTTTTGCTGTAAATCAGAACAGACAGCTATGTAGCTTGAAATCTATCACAAAGAAATCTGATTTTTTAATATGGTTCCTATATCACTGACTTTAGTGATAAAGCTGTTCATTTTCCCTAAATAACACATGTAGAGCTAAGCAAGAGTTGTTTACAGATCACGTGGCTATTAAAAAAATTATTTGTGCACCCTTGAGGGTATAAGCAAAAGAAATAACTGTAAGCATATAATTTGAAACTATTGATGCCAACAGATGTATTTATCCAAATAGATTGCTCCATTAACATTACCTTCCTTCCAACCACCCCAGTGATTCAGAAAGATATGAAAAGAGAGACTGCAATTTCATTATTTTTAAAATTGATCTAGGTGATGAAATAAAATAATTTTCTACCACAGTGTTAGTTCTAGGCCTTAGGGGTAGCAAGATGTATAGGTTAACTAATTTTGATCTTAATTTGTCAGTAATGGTATCTTAAGCTTAAGGAGGCAATGTATAAGGTATCAGACAAATGTTCAAGATATGTTAATACTTCACTCAGAAGTTCCAGGTAGCAACATTGTCAACAGCTCTTCACGGGGCCACAGACATGCTCTTTAATTGCCATTTGTCTGGCAGGAAAACACACTTTCTGCAGTAATGGTTCTCCTGTTGGCCGTGCTCACCAGGAATTTCTATTGTAGTCTGCTTTGAAAAAAAATTTCAAAGTAATTTTCCTTTGTCCAATTTGCCCTCATTATCTCATTGAGAAACGATGACTCTTGTGGTTAAATCGACTCTTTTGTGTGGGTGACATGCAATTTTGGTGGTTTTTTTGTTTGTTTTTGTTTTTTTTTTTAATTTTAATAAATGGGAATACATAAATACATTAATTTTGGAAAAAAAATGTTAGTAAGGAAAGACCTAGTACTCTATAGCAAGAGCAAATTGGATCCTCCCTGGACTGCATCACCACTGTTTTTCACTTGCCGTATTAGTACTGAACAGAATGAAGAATAGTTAGGGATAAATATCCAATAATCATTTTATAACAGCACCCCCAAATCCCAGAAGGTGTTGCTGGAATCTGTACCTGCTTTGACTAGAGACCTTGCCCAATAAAGCCTCACTGCCTTAATTTAAAGCTCTTGTGACAAATGTCCCTGTGATATATTTGTCTATTCTCTAGGTTTTGGTATTAGAAGACAGGCAACTGGTTACAAAATATGTTAGGGTTCTTGAAAACGTAGTTTGGCTGCCGACCTTTAGGGATAGGCTAATTGAGTGCAGCTGGTTCACGGGCATACAGAATTAGCAATACTTCTTTATCTGATGCAGGTTCTCGCTTTAGCAGTGACATTGCTCTGGGTTTAACACTGAGATCACCTACTGTCCCACTAAATTTTTTTTCTTTCCTTTTTGACTCTTACAGACCACAGGTTTTTATTTCTGTTTGCTGTACTTCCAGCAAGCTCACCAGACAGAGAAATATCCACAGTACACCATCACTACCAGAATTCTATTCTAGATGCCTTGTTCTGACCAGCAAACGAAATAATGCTCAGCAGAACTATGAGTAAAGCTAACAAAAAGTATGACAGGCAGCATTTCAGGCATTATTTTTACTATAAACTCACCATTTACAAAGTACCCCAAATCAGTGTGGAATGGCACCACTTGGAATGTATTCCGAGTTTGAAAGTGTTGCCACACCACATTCCAGACAAGACCCCACCCTTCCAGTACTGTTGGAACAGTTGAGAACAGAACACCCAATTCCTCAACAGCAGCCCCGGGTCGCATGGACACCAGCAGGGGGAACAGGTAGTCAGCCAAGCCTTACAAATCAAATAAACAGAATTACATGACTACTTTTAAACTGATGAGATGGATGCGGCAAAAAGAAAATAAACTTTTTTTTTTGAAAAGTATGGAAAATACGGAATGAATCACTAACAAGTTCTAAGACTTTCAGCAAAGCTAGACTTTACCATTGTAGGAGGAACAAAATAAATACACAGTTCTTTTTTTCAGTGCACAAAAAGAGAAAGCTGTATGCCCTAGGAGCTCAAATTGGAGCACTCTTCCAGCTCCTCTGCCATTATTTTTTGATGGCATTGACGGTGACCAGCCAGGAGTCCTTGTGTTAAAGAAACTTAATACTTTCCAGCCAGCTGCTGTCTGTTATGCACGTGTTTGTATACATCTCCTTCTGTGTCTAATCCATTCTGTATGTCAGGATACATGTCCCAGTCTCCAGAAAGCCACAGAGATTCTGGGAAGACACTCATGACTACTGATCACTTAGCTTTTCCCCTTTCCATTTGTGTCCACCTAGTTTTACCTCTCAAATACCTCAAATAACCTCGAAAATTTAAGTGATTAAAATAAACACTTCTGTGGACCGGCATACCAGGGCCAATGGAAATTATAGAAAATTAGCCATCCACTAATGAAAAGAGTGATTTTAAAGACGCAGGAAGGGAAGGAAGAGGAAAGGAAAGAGGAGGAAAGGAGGAAATGATACACAGTACAAATGTTATCGTAAAGAGTAAAGGAAACAAATCAAGGCAGATCAAGTAGGGGGGAGCTAAAGTAAAAGCAGATATTGACCCCTTTTAAAAAAGATGCATAATTACTGCCTACTTAAAAAACGGGAACCATAAGGATCACGTAACTTTTAAAAACCATTCTGAACAATACATCTATCAATATTCAGTAAGTTATGTTGAAAAATCAAAGTTCTAGCATCTACTCAGAAAAATCATATAAATTTCATTGTAAGAGACATGTATTTTGCTAAAAAATAGAAATCAACATAGAATGTTGCAGGTAAGTTTATATATTTCTAGCAATAAACAATATGTGCAAACCACTGGAGGAAAAAGCTAATAAAAGCCCATCATTTGGGATGGAAAAGCTGTGCCTTCTTAACAAAAGCCAAGAGATGTAAGCATCATACATAAAAGGGTTCATTCAGAATTCACTGTTTTATGGGAGAGAAGCTGTGAGAGTTTATATGCAAAACAGTTGTAAAAGCAACTCAGAGAAGAAACAAAATTTCCCTGTAGCAAGTATCTGTCTTTATTAATGTTGGTCATTCCTTTAAATAAGGTTAGATGGAAATGTTAAGAAAATTTTGCAAGCAGTAATTTCCTGTATTAGGATTTATGAGAGGAGGAAAATCTATAGGTTATATAAATTATATATTTATATATATTCATACATATTGGTGACAAGTTAATTGCACAGTTACTGTGAAATAATGCATGCTATTTTATGGTAATAATGCAGTAAATCTATTGGAAACAATGGAACTGTAATTATATGGTAAGCTGTGTTAACGATACCACTTTAATAACCTGATGACTGTGAATTTAACTTATGTCAGCATCGTACGTACCCTAAAGTGATATACTGCATTTCTTCCCATGGTACAACAATAAAGAAACTTAATTACCTCTTTCTTAGGTTAAAATAGTTCTCGCATCTTGGATTAGAAGTTAAATAGCAACAGAATAATGGGGAAATTGTTGGCCTCACTAAATTCAACAGGAATTTTCAGCGGGGTTCAGGTGACTGCTGTCACATCTCTCTCACTACATTTGCATTCACACACCTCCGGTCAGGTTGGTGTTGTGTGTGTCCCAGATCCTCCTGACAGTCCTGTAACATGGGCTGGAGTTCTTCCTGGGGAGAGGGGGTGAGAGTGGCAGTTGACTGATGGCTATAGGAGACAGCGGCTGGAGAGGAAGCTGCTCCTCGGACAGGTGGAGTAGGACCTCGCTCATCTTCTTCCTCTTCCTCTAGCTCATCCTGCTGCAGATACATCCTTGCAGGTGGCACAGGACAAGGAATTTCTTGGTCATAGCTAAAATTAATTTTTTAAGAAAATAAGGACTTAAATTTGTACTGTGTAATTAGCATATCTGATACATGTATTAATAGCCCAGAAACAAACCATCGTTCTCTGTGCTCTCAAGAACAGCTCAGTAAGGATGTGCTGAGTGGATGCACAGCACTGTCACTAAGTGTTCTCCAAACTGCCACACTACAGCTCGAAGAGCAGCACCAGAACAGTGCTGGAGGAAGGTCTCACTGCCAGCTTGTAGGGCAAATCACCCTTCAATTAACTAGTGATTAAAGTGGGAGGTGGACATTGTCTTCCTCTTTCTTACCTTTCATCCACTGAGAGACTGTAATCTTCGCTGTTGCTGTGGGGAGGTGGATGTGCTGGAGGGGGTGGGAGAAGATCTGCCCAGTTCATGCCAGCTTGCTTGGGAGCCTTTGGGGTCCGAGCACCCTTCTTGTGCCCTTGACTCCCTGGGAATAAAAAGCAGCACATATTTGTAAAGCTTTGAAGTCTCTTCTCAGCACTAGGGGAGACTAGTTTGTTATGGAAACCAAAGCAACTGTAGTCCCTTCCCAGCTGCTCTTGCATTCTTTGAGAATTTACTGTTTTGCTCCCTTTGGAGAAAATTGGCATTCTTCCTTTTTATACTAGCTTGGGCTTGTAGCTTCTTTGTAGAACTGATCTTCATTTTAAGTGGTTGAATTTAACCAGAAAATTTACATTGCATGGGAGAAAACACATGGGATTCAAAACTTTAATTTTTTTAAATAAACAGTCAAAATGTGATAAAACCCAAAATGAATTTTACGAGCAATGTCATTAAGAGTGAGCTTCCTACTTCTGTTAATTACATTAAAGATTATCATCTAAAGCAAATGAGCTGTAGACATATTTTCTGAATTGCCTTTATCGTATTTAATTGCCAGAACCTAAAATACAATATGATACAGATATGATCTATTAAAGTTCTATTGTTGCATTAAGTCACTGAATATAGGTAATTTGTACTTGTCCACTGAAACATTTTAGGCACAATGAAATTACTACTTTTAGTCTAAATGGCAGGTGCAGTTGAAAATAATTGCTGGAAGAACTAAAATAACAGAAAAAAAAAGTGAAGATCGATGAAGTATTTCACAAATGTTTTCAACTACTATTACTGGAAAATTACAGCTCATAATAAAGCAATGCAGCTTTAACAGTTCAAATAACTTTGAAAAGACCAATTATTCAGGTGGTCTAAAATTTTAAGTTTGGACATGGCTATGATGAGAACTTGCTCAACCATTGTTCCTTGGTATAGATACATTTTAATCCTTCTTTGCTATTGTTACATCTTTATTATAGATAAATTCCTTTTATGTAGATAAAGTCACTGTGGTTTTGAGTATGTTTCAAAATCCTCCACATTTCTCTCAAACTGAGGCATGTTTTTATATTATCACAGTAAAGTGTTATATACATAATTAAATATACTGCAGTGAGATTTAGGAAGGTTGTTTTTTTCACTTCTGCTGTCTCAGATTTTCCACTCTTACTGACAGTAGTTATGATTATTATTGTCCCACATTAGCTGCCAGATATACCTGTTTTAGCTATGTACAGTTGCTTTTGTGGTATCTCAGTATGTCAAGTAAGGCACTAACTATCCCCTAGGCAACTTGCATTCTTGCATCCTAAACACCATGATATATGCAAGATTCAACACAATTTATTACTTTGGTCACGTCTCTTCATTCCTGTTGGAGTCCTTGGCATTGGACCATAAATTGTTAGAGTTATGGATAACCCTAAAAGGTATCAGCCTGGAGAACACCACCCTCTCATTTTTAATTTGCATGGTTCATAACCCTGAGATGTTTAATGCCGATTTTCAAGTCTTAACATCATTGAGCACAGGCTCAGCACCACATCCTGATCTTTAGACCTGGGAACAGGCAAAAGGCTGTCTCCCAGAATAACACTACTGAGCAGCTGGGAGAATTGGGAGTGGTGCTTATCTCATCCCAACCACTGAGGATTCAGATCATCCAGAGACACAGCAGGGCTCATCAACATATTTATGTCTCTGCTGTGCCACAGTCAGAATAGGTCAGGACAAAGCACTGGTTGGGATTAAGGCAACTGGACTATCAAAGGCAATAGCAGAACAGAATGGGAAAAGTCTGCAACTTGATTAGTAGATGTAAAGTTCAGGGCACTCGTGACTGTGATCAAAACTAACCCTGGAATGGGTTTGATGTAAATAAACACAGCCTGACTACCACACTTACGGTAAAGCCCCAAACCAAGCCTATGTGTACTTTCTGGTTTAGCTCATATACCTCTACCAGAAATCAAACCTGGAAGTGAACAGGTCATACTACAATGATAAAACATAACTTTTGAATTAAAATATATTCTGTAGTCCCAAAGCACAGACTGAAAATTCAGTGCTCTGGTGAAGCTGTTTTGTTTCAGGATTTTTACAAAGGATTTTTAGATTGTTTGTACAGGAGATGCCGATGAGAAACAAAATTTAATTATCTACCATCTATATTGAAATGACGTACAAAAATATTTTTGACATATAGTGACTAAAACCTATAAAATTTTACATATGCCTGAATGCTTTTTTACTCAATGAAATACATGGGTTTAATTTACAAAATGAAAAACGTCTTAACGCAGCTCTGTTGGGTGTCACTCAACTGCTGTGGAATCTTGAGCTGGTTCATGCATTGGGTAAGTAGACCCAAGAGATGAGAAAAAAAGTCCCTAAAGTACCAGGAAGATAACACATTAATTAAAATCCTTTTTTGGGTTTTTTTTTGGTGACAGTTGGAAAGAAATTGCTATAACTTGCCCATCTGGAAAACATAACATTATCCAGTATTCCATTAGCATTATGAAATCCAACCTCTATTCGAGTTTGTGACTTTCACGATTTCAGAAAATCAGTTACTTCACTGACATTTAGATAACACCAAGAAATCATGAGGATGCAACAGAAATATAGGCACCTATTGGGACAGTTTTTGTGCTCTCCAACATCTACTGTTGGTGGATTCCTCCCCATCACTCCTTCTCTAAGCCCAGTAAATACTGCTAACCACGGCTACAGCATCCAAACACCACAAAGCCTAAGGCCTGGAAAATACTGCAGGTACTCACCAGATGTGCTACTGCCTCTGTCTGAGCTGTTGTAGGATCCACCTGTATTCTGGTCATATGACTGGTTGTAGGGAATAGTTGGAGCAATGTTGTCATTTACTCGGTAATCTGCAAGTTTAATGGTATGGTTAATGCTGCCCTTCACGAACACATCTACTTTTATATTCTTGCTTTATAACACAGAGTAAGACCTCCTGAAATTAGCAAACTAGAAACAAATTCAATCTGTAGAAGAAAAATCATCCTGCAATTGTGTTTTTTTTTATCTTGCCTCTTACTGTAGGCTTGGGGGAAATCATGGGAACTTAGTATCTGCACAGCTAAAATGCAGTAAAATGGAATTCTATGTACAGGGTTTTCACAAAGCCTCCGCAATGATCAAGTCTCAATGAATCTATCTGTCTATCCACAAATCAATCACCTGTGTAAGCATTTCACATAAAAATACTGTCACCTTGATTGATTTTCCATAGTCTCTGCCTAATTTATGCATGTAGGGCAACCAATGGACTGTGGTAGCTACTTCTGGTATTTCATAGGTGACACACCCACATAGGCGTCAGCTCTGTATTACAAGGGCTGGGTGATCTGCTGGAGCAACAATGCAGCTCCAACTGAACTTGATTTACAACAGAAGAAGTCTTTGTTTCAGGTCTCCTGGCTCCAAGAATATTTTTATTTACACTGGATCATGCAGGATCTACAGGCCTTTTTTGATAATAGTTGTTACCGTAACCTTACTCTCCAGTTCCAAAGCACTTGGTATACACTTATTACTTTTAAATCTAGATCTGGCAACCAGATCTGTAAAACTCCATCAGACGTAAAATATTCATCTGGCAGAACAATACTCTTGTGCTAAAAAGCAATTACAATTTACAGAGAACAGAAAGGAGGTAGGTTACTCTTCATACAGCAAATAAAACTGTGTCATAAACAGAACCACTGGACATAAAGTAGTGACAATGAAGCACAGCATGTAACTCATCAAAATAGTTACTTCCCATCACAAAAGCTATAGGTATAATCAGCAGCAAGATGGCTTTGACTTAGGAAATGAGAAAACCAAGATCAGAATATTGACTCATAAAACAGCAAATCAAAACAAAAATAAACAAAACTAAGAACTCAGTCCCCATCTGCTGCAGAAATGTTTGCGCTAATATAAGCATGGGAAAAAGAGCAAAATGATAAATTCCACACCAGAGTGTAATCTGTAATAGTTTCTCAGCCTAGTTGCATTCCACAGACCACGCTGAAGCCCTACATACCGCATATGTTTACACAGAGGATAAACAGTAAATCAGCACTCTGAAATATGTATATATGACTGTCAGCAGACAATGCTTTAAGGGGGCCCTTCCACACTACAACATGCTAGAGAATATGCAGCTGTAATATACACAGTTTGAAAGATGCAGTATTTCCCAGCACATAAAAACCAAACATGTTTTAATTCCCAAAGAGGTACGTAATACACAGTTTGTGAAAGAGAACAATTACAAAAAATACAGCTTTCACTCTCTAGTAAGGGGCCAAAACCCTTGAATTTTCTTTTGGCATGTTTATGTCAAGGGAAGGTGTGACATTTTATATTGCCCTTTGAACTCCTCTGTGAGTAGATGGGTCCGGTAGAGAAATCAACATTCCTGTAATGAAATGTTTCTTTTTACTGGATCACTTATCACTATGTGATCACTTGAGTTAAAACAATCCGTGCAAAAATTTCCAAGTTAGAATGGGTCCAGCTCCTAGGGATACAGTTGTGCAAATCAGGTTATTAAAAGAGGTTGCATGGTAGCCTGGAGGACTAGAAAGAAGAAATCACATACCTACTTCTTCCAGCTCCCACACAGTATATTAAAGAAACATGCCTTCAAGGCCTCCAAAGCACATTCTGATGTTTCCCGTTAACACTGAAATCAATTTATTTTTAGCTTCTGGATCCACAGACTTCAGTCAGGGTAACACAGGAATTTAGTTTCCAAAATTGTGTGCGGTAGCATTGCCTCTCAATATAAGAATTGAAGGCTTGCTAGGAACAAGTCTAAAATGAATTGGATCACTCCATTTGTGTCCCCAGTGTACAACACAATACAATTTTACAGAGTTTGATATGCAAAATTTCATTCTTTTACATGAACATGTAGATTTAATGAGTCTCCATCCACAACCGGAAAGAGTGGGTTGACCTATTTAAAATTTAAGGTAGAGTATAATGTGACTACCATGCATCTGGCTTATGAATAAAATATCTGGCCTCTGTCCTAACCAATCCCTTAACTACTATTAAATTTAAATTAATCTCATATCCATAGAAAATTTATTTTATTTAACTCTTTTCTAAAGATACAGCTTGTTATTTTTTACAGTAAATTCAATATCAGAAAGGTCATTGTGGTGCTAATTAACTTTCTGACACTGCTAACAGTGTATTTCTGAATCTAAAGAGGCAGAAGTCTAAAAGCACCACAGAAGCCTGTAATTGCTGAACCTGAAAGCTTTAGACTCCCAGAACCAGAAGGTCGAAACTCCTCTGATGCCTAAAGAGGAGAAACAAGCTAAAAGCTCTTCACCTTTGTTTAATTTGTTTTGCTCCATAATGTTGTACTGTATGGGTGGAACCTCTTGCTTTTGCTGAACAGAGGGTTTCCAGTGTTTCTCATTCGTGTCCCCGCTGCCACTGTTAACATTATTGCTGATATTGGACTGGATGAGCTGAGTGGTGGCATAAGGAGTGGGCTGCCCAGGCTGGCTGACAAATCTTCCGTCCTTTAGATTTGGACTATTGAAGGTTTTCATCTCATTGATTTTGTTGCTGAGGTCCACGTCCCCATATACAGTTGACTCAGGCAACATCAGGTTTGTCTGCTTGTTGTCCAGCTGATTGTTGTAATTTGCTATACAATCGGCTAACCACAGAGGAGAGAAAAGAGAAAAGGTCATTCTGTTCGCCCACACCAGACTTTCCATGAAACCCCCTCTAACTTTTCCTTACTGCACAACTACATGGCTTGAATCCATGTAGCAGACACACTGAGGCAGAAATACTGCTATTAACTATAAAATTTACAGAATATTATTTACCTTATACACTACTGCTCCAAAAGTAGGGTTCACTGTTCTGATTCACTGTAAATTCAGACCTGCTGAATCATATCTACAACGACTTACCTTGCTGGGCTTTTCCATAGTGGCCATACAAGCATTTAGGTTTTTAGACAATATTCTCATAGCAGTATATATATTCAATTAGTAATTGTGATTAAAATCACTTGCATTGCAAGGAAAATTCAACCAAAACTTAATACTGGGAGTAACTAAATAAGACCGTCATCTCATGTCACCACAAAAGGATCTCGACACTTTTGGACTTGTGATAAGAAATAAACATACAACAGACTTTCATAAAACAGACTTAAAAATGATTACATATAAGAGAATTAAAGAAAAACAGTACAATGTAAAAGGTAACTCAGTACCCAGTAGCAAGTCTTTATTTGATCATTGTTTGCTTGTACAATCTTGTATTTTAACTTGAAACAAAAAAGGCAGAAAAGCAATCTGGAATGTTTGATGATTTTCAGTTGCTTTGGATATTGCAAAATATGTAACAGCACAGTAATACATTGTCCTGTATGCTAAAGATATATCATATAGACAGCATGAATTCATTCTTCTGACATGTACTGCATCCTGAGACCACCACTTATTGCAGACAGAAAAGTGACATGCGCTGATGCTCTGTCCACTACTGCACAAAAAAGTGTCCCCGCCTTGCCACTGAGTGACAGGAAGCCCACATATTTTTTCCTCTCCACATCCAGTCCACGGGGAGAACACTGAACGAAGTAAAGTAGTCTGTGGGTCAGCAGTTAGAAGGCTTAGTGGAACTAGCATTCAATGATCCTTAGGCAAAATTTCGCATTTTCCAGTTGATTAATGCATCAATAATTACATAAAGCTCACCAGGAATATAGTTTTCCTCTTTTAAAAGAAGTGGTATTTATGCTAATGAATTTGATTCAAAACCTGAAGTCCATTACCTGTGTCCACAATGAATTTACTGGAGAGGATGCCAAGTCAAACTACATACAAAATTCAGGCTTTTACCATTACTCTAAATGAAATAACTAGCAAACACAGAGGATTTTCAATTTCAAAAACATTCCCTAACACATACATATTTTTAGAGATATATTACCCGAGAAAGGGAAATAAAATAATGTTTGTGTAAGAAAACCACCAATCCACATTTTCAGTGACTAAGGAACAGTATCAGAACATGCCACATAGAACTTATCACTGCACATTTCATGCACCCCAGCCTGCAGGTTTTTTGAAGGTTTTACTGTTTGATATATTTTTCCTTCTTATGTGAGGTGTTACTTACTGCCTCTGTTATTTATTGCTTCACAGTCTTCAACTTCTTGATTTCTAGAGTTTAAATGCTTTCATTTCTCTCACCTACTGAAACCATTCTAGTCTTTCCTCCTTTCCAAGTCTATTGTATTATACTGGGCAATTATATATACAGTATATTCCTCACTCCTGATACCTCAGGCTTTGCTAAGATATCCTTGCAGAGTCACTTATGTTTTTACCTCCTTTCATTTGCAGCTACATCTGATTTCTGTGCAAGGCAATGTAATCAATACAGCATTTGTAGCAGGTACATTTTTTACATAGACACATTAAAATTCCCCATAATAAGTACTTAAAACTGGTTTACCTATGTAACAGAAGATTTATCTTAGATTTTTTATGGCATCTACTTTTGGAACAATTGGTTCCTGTTCTCTAGACAAGGAAGACAGTGCTGTACTTAAAAGCAATTAAAAATGCAGCTACTTTGCATATTCACAGCTACTGAGGGGATATCCATTGCTGCTGCTTCAGAGCACAAACCAACCCACAATGACAGAACTAAGAATATTTGATAGAATTTCCAGGGACGATGAGACCACTCGGAGCACACTGTCTGACCTGCAAGCTCCAAAGTTCTCCTTGAAGGAAACACTTCACAACAGAACCAAGCTTAATATGAAAGCTAAAATGAGGGAGAATCCACTGCAGTTCAATACAAGATGTTATAATAGGTTGCAACCATCAAAAATGTGTCTTCTCTTCCTTTTCTGAATTTGTTAGTCACCAGAACTTGCTATGTCTGTCCTTGCCACAGTAAACTAGCCCTGAATCACAAACTTTTTTATACAGTTACTGGTGGACGTGATAGCCAGAGTGAGAGACAAGTCTGCAATGCCAAAATCTCTCACCTTGCTCTGAAGCAGCTGGCACTGGTCACTGTCAGAGAGCATTACTGCAAGAGATGAATTGCCATTACCACCACTCCTGAATTACCAGCCATTTGAGCTGGTTTTACATTAATTACAGGAGGTAATGCTGCTTGGCACTTAAGCCACTTCACATACACTCCCTCTGGATTGCTGGGACATTCTACTAGCCAAAACCAGCAAAAACCAGTAGAGATACTCGTAGTGGAAAAGACTTATTTCATTCCTCACTGGTAACATGAGGTTAAACCAAGAGGAACCTCAGGTCTGTTTTAAACAAAATGTGGAACAATAAGCACTCTGAGATGTACTTCCTCAAATGTGTTCCATAGATCTCATGAGGTTTTCTTCCACAGCTCTCCGAGTTCTGCTCAAGCTTCCAGGAACTACGAGTTAACCTAACATTTTTTAATTGCTTTAAGTGTGTGAAGTTAACTTCTTTATCCACATACCCTAAACAGAACACCAGCTATCCAATCTTGTTCAGAAAGGCACTCGAAGTGAAGTTCTGAGTGTGCTAGAACAGACTGGCTTTGTTGCAAGCACTGTAGCAATGTGTAATTTCTTACTTCCCATCATATCCAAACTAGGAGGAAAACCACATTAGCCTCATTTTGGTATTTCTCCTTCTCCATCCAAGCAACAAGGATGTACAGAACAGCCCTTATCTGCTCTATTCAGAAACCTAAATGTATTAGTCCAGTGTGAGTTTTGGCAGTATTGAACTTTGCAGGGGTTCCTTAAGCCTGCTACAACTACCCAAAGAGGACCAAGAAAGGATCCAAAAGGGACCAAAAGCATAATCATGACATAGAGGAGACACTACATTTAGCCTAAAAGCATTGGGAAAAAAACCCCAAACAAACCTGTATGCTCTCTCAGGTATTAGAAGCACATACTCTGTAAAGAAGATTCCTTAGCAAGGTAGAAACATATCTAACCTGGTCGACTGTACGTTGTAAGGTTGCTATCACTGTTGCCATTGCCAGAGGTGCAGCAGTTGATGGAGCAGTCATTGTGATTGTTCCCTGTGTTAGGCCAAGTATCTGCTAACCATGGCTGAGTGGCCGGTTCACTGATGTTTAGGAGTCCAGGCCTTTAAAAACAAAGCTTGGTCATTTCAAAAATTAAACAAAAGCATTTTCACATTGCAGTGACACTCTTCCCAAACAGTGAGATATTACAAAATAATACCACGTAACAAAAAGTTTAAGCACTGAAAAACACAGCTTGATTCAAGAATTCAGAATTTTCAAGTCTCCTGTCTAACCTGTTCCTGGCTAAACCACTCAGGAGCGAGCAGTCAAGGGTAGCATCAGTTCATTTTTCTGGACTGGACTGGTTCTGGACTACACTATATGCTGGTGTGCAACATTTACTTGTCACTTTGGTTTTCATTTCCTAAATTTTTTTTTCTCTTAGGAGGTTTGCACTCTAGATTTTTCTGCCCCTTCACCCTTTCTTAAAGAAAGCGAGATAAAAAAGAGGAAATTGGCAAGTCAAATAAACAAAAAATTCATGCATGGAAGCAGGATGGATATGCATAACTAAGAGCTAGATTTAGATGTGAATATTCCAAAATTCTTGGTTATTTATGGGCCAAGTTCTCGTCACCATCAGACTGTACTACTCTGGTGCATCAAAGGGAACAGCCGATAACAAAAACCTCTGTGGCTTGGGAGTATTTGGATCTCACTAGCCATGCTGGGTGGTTGACACACACTTGTTCATGAGAAAGCCACTCAGCTCCTAAGAGAGTTTGAGGTACTTAGGAATACTGACCACCTGAAAAATATCCAGATATGAACGCTGCATCCTGGTGCATTTGAATTAAAGTGTACTCCTGTCATCAGCAGAAAGAAACAGCATTCCTTTTTTTCCAAGCTGCTGAATTTTTGTAGTGAGTGTGAAAGGCTCTCTGATGAATGTTCTGTAGAATCTTTGGTGGTTCTTCAGTCTCCACGCTAACAATGCAGTAGTATGTTACAGTCCCACACAATTTAAAATTCCCTTTGATAACTAAGGTGCTTTTAAAAAATAGGTAATTTTAGCTACTGTCACATACACATATACTAACACAGTCCCCTTCTCTTGGGATTTAACAGGCAACTTTCCATTTGAAATAGTGCAGAAACTATTTTCCATAATATTAGATGTGATGATCTTCAAAAATAAAATATGCTAATCCTCTTAAACTGCAAGTTGAAAATACAAGCTGCATGCAGTTATTTGTGGGGGATAGAGTCTGTCACTGCTTCAGGCTTAAGTCATAGACTTAGAATGACATTTAAAAGATCTATACATATATGTGTATACATATATATATATATTTCTGTACTGCATATGTCATCTGACAATTTAACATAGGAGGTGATGAGGCCTGACTTGCTGTCAGGCTTACAAACCAGCCAATATGCATTCAGTAAAGAAATATTTTTTAAAAAATCTGAAATAAATATACAGCTGTGTAGGCCTGTAAGCATGCTAGCTAATTCGAAATTCCCTGCTTTTTTTCCTACATGCTGCTCTTACAATGAACCTACACCTCAAGGCGTTTAGAGGAGACAAAGCATCTCAGAATGTTTCAGCACTCTAAAGATCTGTGTACTGGATTTTTGCACAGAGAATTAAAGATCCTTTGTTTCTAAAATTTACTTTGCATTCACACCTGCTGTCATGTCAGAAATGTGGTGAGATGTATATAAGCAGACGAGAATTCTACTAATTGGAGCCATTTAGGTGGAACTGTAGGCAAGAGATGCTTGCATTACAGCTCCATAGCTTGGTGATGACTTGAGATCATAATTTCCAAAGATCTTTAACCTTGGAAGTAAATTTCTGGACTCCCTGAATTACTGGATGGGGTCTGAGGCAGAGGTGGACAGAGCCAAGTGGCTGTGTGGGTGTTAGCTGGAGTCAATCCAGCACAGTTACCATTACTCAAATCCTGTCTAGAAAAGGGATTGCCACAAAAATGGGTATTTTTTCAGCATCACATAAATGGGGATTATGTTGAAATAGATCACTGTGACATTTTGAAATCTGAAAAATGCTTTAACATGCTCATATAACTGCACTTGGCAAAAATGCTAAATCTTTCCAAAACACTGCAAATATAAAGTAAGGAAGTGAAAACCCTAGGTTTGGGTATCAGAGGATGGCTTAATATGCAAAAATAACTTCTTTTTTTTTTTTTACATTGCAGAACCAAGTTTCACAGTCTACAAAATAAGTTCCATCACACATGCTGTCAATGCTATATATCCCAATGAACAAAACCAGCACAGATGTTTGCACCTTTAATAAATTACATTGTTAGATTCTGGCACTGCTGCTGAACACTAGGACAGTAAAATTGAAGTTGATTCTCTAGAAGTACCAAAATTGCTGGGCATGATGTAGACACTTGTGGGTTCATTTCTATCCTCTGTGTAAGAGTGCCTCATCTAGCCTGTGCTAAAGGAAGAATGAGAAACCACAGTGGCACAAAGAACACAAAGGATGTTAGCTGAGTATCTTTTTGAACAACCCTCAGGGAAAGAGAGGGTTGATCTCTCTCCTATTTTCTCACTAACCTGGAGTAAGGGCAGCAACCCAGTAATTTACAGATTTTTCCATTCAAAAATCACATGGTAACTGTTCTAGAGGCTTCCCTCCATGCTCCTATGGCCATGAGGACACAGCAGCACAAAGTGCTGGGCAAATATCTGCAATTCCCCATAATATGCCAGGTCCAGCTGCAGCAGGAGCTGAATAGCCTTACCGCTGCACAGCACTCAGGTAGACTGGGAATGCTTTATTTTATGCCTAATCTTAAGAACTACCAAATTTTTGCATACTCTTGCAAATTAGGAATCACAAGATGTCACTTGTGAACAGGAATTGGTAAGGGACTTTGTTGCCCAGCTGGTCTCTGAGATTTTAGCATTATTTCGGCATCATGCCAAATATTTGAATTTGAAAAAAAAAATGGTATGCTACTAAAGCATCATTGCTCTGACCCGCCTTTTTGCTAAAACCATTATTTTTCTTCCTGAAGAAAACTTCCCCCCCTACAGAGGAAATGTAAATTACAGTTTTCTCTATGGCCATTCATTAAGTAATAATGTGAACCCAGTGAACATGCCTTAGTTAACTCCTCAATCTGGAATGGACCTAGCTCTCAGAGGGTAAATTTATGACATACTTCCCTCTCCTTCAGTGTCCCATCTATTTTAAGCAATGCTTTAACTGTTTTGCATTCACAGAAAGATTTTTTTTCGTAAAATGTCACCTTTTAAGCCATTTATGTCTCCAAAAATTTTTTCCAATAAACATTTTTTTTCTTTGTAGTATTTGTGAAGCAGCTATATTTCTTAATCTTCATGAAGGCCACGACTTAATTACTTTTACTCCCTTAATCAAGTGGTAAGAAAGGTCTTTATTTTGAAGTTAAAGCACTCCCTCTGCTGCTCACTTTTTGAGATGCAGTTTTTACAGATTAACAAAGCTGAAAATATTTCGAACAATGTTTTGGACATCAACCTAAAAATTCAAACCATAGACCCTCCTTCTAAACAGAAAATATATGGCCAAAATGTGTACATTAATATAATGAATAAAATAAAATATAATATAATGAACAACCACATCTCTGCAAGTGATTATCCCACCATCACTTACAATG
Organism: Donacobius atricapilla; assembly: GCA_013397315.1. Lineage (NCBI taxonomy): Eukaryota > Metazoa > Chordata > Aves > Passeriformes > Mimidae > Donacobius > Donacobius atricapilla. The sequence goes on from WBMY01017835.1 coordinate 162,793, forward strand.
ACAGTTGAACTTCTGTAATCCTTAAATTTATTTACACACGATTTATACCTATAAGAATAAAGCACATCATTACCTGCCTCCACTGCTTACGGCCTCTCCTCCTCTCTGATATGTTACTGAAATAGTTGAAGATAAAAAGAAGGGAAAAAATTTAAAAATCATACAAGACTCCTTCAATAACAGTATTTATTTCGCCTTTGTTTCATTTTAGCTAAGACCATAATTGTGTATTGTTTATACATTAATTCTGTGTCTCATTCTGCAAGCTACTTCTTCAAAACCAATTTTAGACATAATACTTGTGCAGCTTGATAACTGCTAGTCCTAGCCCCAAGAGGGTTTTATATTTCAGTTCTGTCCTGAACACACACACACACACACACATCGCTTAAGAAAGCAGGAAGCCATACATCAGGCTGAACTTATTCTTAACATAACTCTGCTGACTTCAGTGGAGTTACTCTGTGGAAGAATTTAGGTCATATATTTATTTCATGAATGGCTGGATGTTAAAGCTTTGCTCTACCTTATTATTTTGGCAAGATTAAAGAGGTATCATGATTCTATAACAGACCTTAGTTCCAATGTAAATAATGGCTCATTACAGCTGAAGCTACTGCAAAAACAAATGCACTTTCTGAATGTTATGGCAATACACTAAAGGAACAAGCACACTCTAGAAGTCCACAGAAGCTCCACATTTTATAACATCTTACAGCTGGATCGATAAATTACACTAAATAATCTAAAAATTTAACTATATAAATCTTGGTTAAAAAACAGTCTGGCAGAAAGAACACTATCTAAACTAGAAGGAACAGTTTTTCCAGCATTTCAGAAGTATTCTCCATTAACAACATGGATGTCCACATGCATTTGTTTGTTGGGGTGGATTGCATATCCTTCACAGGAAGCAAGATGTTTCAGAAGTTAGCTTGGATGCAAACATCCAAGAAGAAAAAGTGCTATAAATCTTGTAGGTTTGCATTGGGTTTGGCAAAGGGTTAAGCATCTCCCTGCAGATGCTGATGGATTCTACACTTTCCAGCTAGGAATGTGCTGAAAACAAGCAGCCAAATTCTGCTCTTTAGAAGAACTCCAAACTGGGAGTCTGCAAGAGAGAGATAAATGCTGGCAGTGATTACAATAACAGGATTAAAATGTAGGATGCATTCCTACAGGTAAGTCTTTTACTGCAGGTAACGCTACAGAGGGGAGCCTGGCTCCATTCTAAGTCAAAGCATGACTGAGATTCTGGATTGAAAAACAAAGATTTTTTTCTTTTAAGTGTTTTACATGCTTTTTTTCCCCAATTTCTTCTTTAAAAATTTCAGGGTTATTTATTTTCCAGCTCTGACATATCTTAAGAAACCTTGATATTTTCTTTTAATGTTAAGAATCCAATGGAGAGAATAGATCGTAGCTTCCAACCTCCGCAGAATTTCAGTGGCGTGCTACAATGGAGATTACAATAGAAGCCCTCTGTTTAGCCAATTAAAGTAACAGCAAAAATAATAAAGAGTCTGAATTATTCTCCACTGGGGCACTCAAAGGCCTACAGAAACATTGAGGGCCACTTTTGGCTCATGCTGAACAGGAAGCAACTCCACTGAACACAACAGGCTGACTTCTGAGAGCAGACGCTCTCCAGTTGGATTAAAAGCACGTGGGTGAGACTCTAACCCAGCACAGCCCAGTGCGTGTGGGCGAGTGCAGGCACACGGGCTTTGCCTCCTCCGTGGTCCAGCTCGAAGGACGTAACTCAGCTGCTGCACAGAGGCCACACTGGCACAGCGCTGATTAGGAGCTAATATTCCCTGGGAAACTGCGTGCGCAGAGGAGGGGCTGGGTGGGATTTACCCTACAAGTCTCATCGGTCTCCTGTGGAAACAGAGGGTTTAGAACAAAGGTGGCAGAAACAACCTGTCTGTTCACTCAGGCCGTAGCTAAAAGAAAAGCAGAACATTGATGGGTACAGAATGTGCTGGATTTTATCTACTGCAGAGGATGAGCTGCTCAGCTGCCAGACTGTAGGACCCACTGAAGGTCAGCTCTACAGCATGGAGAGGCTCTCATAGGTTTTGGTGGGCTGTGGTTCAGACTATGTCATATTTTGCACATTTCGAAACAAAATCAAACAGAAGGTGATTTTAAACTCACACTGAATTTGAAATGCACCTCTTTTTAAGCTGAAAAGGACATTTTTTTTTTAAATTTCATAGCAAAATACCATTTCAGGCAGCAAGCAAAGAAATCTAACTGCTGTAACACTTTGATTTTCTGTATCTTCCAAAGCAGACAACTCTGAGGTCACTGAATTAATGCAGATTCAGAGGAAAGAAAAGGAACAAATATTTCACCAACTATTATCTCACTGAATCTCTTTCAAGTCAGCATCTGGGCTCTGCTAAGTCATTCCTCCTCCATCACAAGCACCTTTTGCATCACTAGATGTGGGAGGCCACACTACTCCCTTAGAATATGCAGGAAGAGAGCCCAAGTTGTACAAACTGAAAGGATCATGCTACAAAATGGCGTGCTGGCGTGGAATGGTGTGCTGTGAGATGGTATGCACAAATAGAAAATACCGTCAGCCACAAAGCAAATGCACACTACTCAGAGAACAAATAATGATACCTGTCATTAATGACATTGTTTAAAAAAACCCTTTCAGAACAGCTGGGCTGGTTGGTTATCTCAGAGAAAGAGAAATAGTACCAAAAACACATGCTTAAGTAACAAAGAAGGGGGGAAAAGTGCAAATATATACCTGTTGGTGTGAAGGTAAAAGACGGGACTGAAAAATCAAAACAAAATACAAACTGATTATTAAGCTGAAGAGAGAAAGGGAAACATACCACATTAGTATAAATCTAGCAGACAGCTGAATGTAAAACGAATATATATATATAACTAACCCACTAGTTCAGTAACATTGATATAAAAATAAAACTAAAGTTGCAATTCAGTAAGAAGATTGTCTCTGGAAGTACTATTCTGGAAAAAAGAAAAAAAAAAAAAGGCAAGAAAAGCAAAAAGCGTGATACTCTATTGTGCTCCTGAGGGGATGGGACTTGGTTTAGCCTTTCAAATATCTCTCAGTTTCGTATTTTAAGTTTTTTTCTGGAAATCCTAGCACAAACAAAACCCCCACACTGTTAATCATTCTAGAATGCAGAATGACAAATTCCTTAACAAAGCCTTATCAAGGTCCTATTGAATCCTATCTGCAGTTCACTAAGTAAATGCTCATTACACTGAACTAATAGGCACACTTAAGTATTCAGTAAGGAAATAATAATCATAAAAAGGAACAAAGAGAACTGCTGTTTTACTGCCTCTGAATCAAAAATGGCACCAACTCTCACTGTAATAAAGGCACTAAAATCTACTGCAGCAAATAATTTTTGTTTTCAGAGATGAGACCGTTAAACAGAGTTATTATCTTTCTTTCTTAAATAATCACCACCACCACCAAAAAAATTCTCCCTAGATATAACACCTTTCTACCTTCCAACCCTTGGCTCTAAGAGGGAAAGGTTAACAACAGAACAATGACACTGCTTGACAATCCTCTCTCTCACCACTACTATAAATCCTCTTTGGATCAATAGGGTCTCTAATCCAAATACAGAGCACCAGCATCTGCTCTTCCTATTTGCACATGCTCCCCCTCCTGTTGACAAGACAGTATCGTTTTCCTCTCACTGATGGCAGAACAAGGCTAACATCGCCCTTTCTGATCTAATGACAGCAAAAGGTAAGAGAAGCAATCAAATAGTCACTAAAACAGCCTGGAGACAGAAGGTGATCAGCAAAGCCAGAACAGAAGGAAAAGGTTCTGGCTAAGAGAACAGCTTCTTCTATCTTATTTCTTTTTAAGAACTTTAAAATTTGTGGGGAGTGCAGTGTGTCTTGTTGTTATAATTTAGGATATGCTGTAGGTTTGCCCCCTTTTTACCAAATCAATTTATTTCCAGGGATATGACGCTAAGCAAAGAAAGAAAAATGGAGCATTTGCCCATTTCAGGCTGCATTTGCAGCAAAGCTCTTTATCTTGAGAATACCATTGTATCTGCTCTGAGCTAGGACTTTTCACATAGTCAAATTTAATTTAGTTACAGTCAAAATATAGAATCATAGTAACAAGCTTTCATTAAAATAGAGCGGGCACTTAAACCTGAGCTATTCCAAAGAGAATCAAGAATCTCAAAATTAACTTGCAATCACAGGGACATGAAAAATAATCTTAAGCTACTGTCTTGTTGCTCTTCCATGAGCTAAGTACGAAACCTAGTTTAGTTTCTTAAGGAACTGAGGAGGTTCAACTGAAAGAAATCTTATTGCTACCACATGAAAGAATGACTTAATTCTTAGAGCTTCTATTAATAAACTCTTCGGAGTGTGTAAGACTGCTAGTACAGTATGTATGTGTGGGAGTAGTGAAGTATTTTAACAGATGACAGGCCTGAAGCTAAATATAAAAATAAATAAATGCAAGACTGAAGAAAGTTTGGGCTTGCAGTGATGACTTGATGAACTGCAGTGGCAAACTACTTTGCAATTCATATTTCACTAAAGATAGGTTTTGTCTTTGAAGAATACTTGATACCAGAGAAACATACCCTACTTTTCTGTACATTTTCATTTAAACTCCCCTCAAGTTACACAAAAGATACTTCTACAGATATTGAAAAACACAGCTGTTTTGAACAATAGCTGATGTCACTGAAGTAACCATTTTAAAGGACAAATTGTATGCTTTTTGCTTAATCATAGGTACTGGTGAAAGCACAGTGATGTTAGTGTGATAGAGCTGTAGAAAGGCAGTGTGGCAGCATGCTATTAGTAAAGCAAAACAGGGCAGGCCAGTGCAGCACTACATGGGGGCTGTCCTGCCTAAGAAATCCCAGCAGAACACAGTCAAAGATGCAATTCCTTCCCAATTTCCTTGGCTGAAACTCCACTACAACCACTGTGCCTGGAGTCCACAGTGAGCACTGGTACTTTAATAGCGCGGAGGACATCTCAACTCTGCAACACTCCAGAGGTATTTCCATGTTTCCACTCACTCATTTGCTATTTTTAGCACTGCTTCTTTTACATAGCAACGTATTGATGCTGTTTAAAACCATTTGTGTTTGATTTGCCCATCTTGCCTGTAACACATTCATTCTTGAGGACTAAGGAAAGTAATCTCTGATGACTCTTTCAGAAACGAAGATGTGTCCAGCTTTTAAACCTAGGCCTGTCTTCTGATTGGTACATGTCAAATATAATCCCTCTAGTTCTTCAAAAGCAGGATCTCTCATTTTCTGATTCATTCCAAAATTTATGTTTCTCAGTCTACAAGTGCTGTACTTGTAGAGTGAGTAGAGAATGAAGTACTGCTTTGAGATGTAATGAACAGTAGCTCATTGAACTCATCTTCAATTTCCAGGCTTAACCCGGAAATTATTTGGTCTGGAGGAGTCAAGTTTTCACTCCGGAAGATCTTCCACGCAGAGATTCTAGTTTTGTTTGTCAGAGAGTATACTGCAAAGCACTGCTTGACCACTGACAATGTGATATGTAAGAAATATCAATAACATGAAATAACATGAAAATGAGGAGTGCTTTTAAGTTAGCCCCACTGCTGCCATTCTAAGTAAACACAGATGCAGGACGGGATAGCCCCAGAACTCAGTCCCAGCCAAGGGTCTCACAACAGCATTTATGAAAAGAGTCCTGGAAAGCAGACTGACCGTTGTGCTTTTGCAAACAGCCACACTTCCCCAGAACAGGAGAAACTCAGGTACCCGCACCTAGAGTGTTACTGCCATGGACACCACTGTTAGCACTCCCAGCAGCAGGCAAAGCACCGAACGGGGGAACAAGGAGCCCCATCACTTCAGATGGCTCCTCTTCAGATGACACAGTGTCAGAGAGCAAGGGCATATTGGAAGCTCCTGGTCTTAAACCCATCTTTACACTTCTCATTTGGAGGAGTATCTTTATAAAAACCTACTCCTGGTATTCAGCTCAAGACTTATGCTCTACAGCCTGACTTAGCACATCATGTAAATATTGCTGCTCTCTGCACTGGCTCCCGACCCACACTTCATGAAAGTACTGAAGGAAGCTGCTAATTCCTTGTTCGAGCCTGAGAAGAACAAGAGACTGATGACAAAATAAATAGGCAGCAAACAGGCATTCAGCAGCCAGGAGACTGAAAGAGATAACAGGGCACCTTTTCTGATACCAGCGTAAGTACTCGTGAGTCCATTCCTCTTCTTCCTGTGGCGATACAACCAGATGCTGAAGACCATGAGGATAATCCAGCAGGCTGCACCAATTCCAGCAATAAAGGCAGGCTGCTTTACTACATCCGAAATCTGCTGGGCTAAACTGACTTGATCTTCTGAAGACACGGGGTTTCCATGAGAATCTGAAACAGAGACATCCGTAACAGCCAATTAATTTGAATGAACAGCTGTAAAAGGCAGCATGAAAAGAGCTGACATAATTGCAGTCCAGTTTCTCAAGGTAAAATCCTTAAGACTGCTCTTCCAAATCTCACTTTTACAGGTCTAGACAGAAGCGGTAGTGGTAGTGTTTTCTGTGCCAGACAGATACTTCCAATATCACTGACTTTTATTTGCTTACAGAAGCTGCTAAAATCAGGCTACCAGGTATACAAATAGAAAGGCTTCTAAATGACAAACCTGTGGACTGCTATTTTTTATTTTTCTTTCATTTTAAAAAAGCGACATCAGCTTCAGAAGATTATTCAGAAAAACAGCAAAAAACACACCAAGTGAAAAAAAGCTCTAGTATGAAACATGAGTAGCAATGTGAATGGGTACAAGTCAGCTCCTCAAACATCCACTCTCAGAACTGACAGTTGCAGTTACCAATTAAGAATACATGCACAAGGTTGGTATTGAGAGAGGTATTTTAATCTAGCAATTCTTGTCACATTACTTAAATTTTGAATTACACAGTCTAATGTATTGCTTGCAGTCTCTCAGTCTCTCACTTCGACCTCAATTTAAAAAAGACTGAATATTTTAAAAGATGTAGGAAAGTAAAACTACAAGATAAGCGATCCTGCTCCCTTAAATACAAATGAAAAAGCTAAAGGATAACTAAAAAATAATTTATGAATTGCTAAAAACAGCCAAAGACTCTCATTAGTAATGAACAAGTAGTGCTTTTCAAAACCAGTTCAGCCTTAAATAACCCACATCAAAATAAAGATCATGTATTTTTCTGCAGGTTTGGTTTTTTTTGTTTTTTTTTTAAATAGAGACAGCATCTTTAAGAATTGGTCTTTTCTGCTCTTTCTGTACTGAACTTTTACAGGAACCTTCTAGGAACAGCAGTAAGAAGACCCAGTCGATGACCAAGCCTTCTGACTGAAGTGAAACAACTCAAAGCCAAAATACTGCCTTCCTGATGTTTTACCACCACAGTGAGTGCTCACTGGAAATTTCATTACTGCACCGGGCAATGGCAAGAATTCAAAGCCTTCACTCAGAGCGGATATTGCATTACACATTCCACAGCTTGTCTTTGAAACACCCACTTTTACTCCTGTATAAATCCAAGAGATAGTTGCTTTATACTATTGGTAGTGACATCAAATTCAGAACGAGAGATTAGTGTTTTAAGGAGAAAGATGCTGTTATTAATTCTATTTATATGAACTATATAAGAAAAACCTATGAAAACTTATTTGCTTAAAACCAGTATATTTTCCCTATGAACTAAGCAGTGAACAGATTTTTTTTTTACGATGACACCTTGCATTATGCCAAAATAAGGCTACATAAAATATAAGAAACTGCAGTACAAACAAGAGATGGAATCACAACAAATTATTTCCTCTCGAAAAGGATACCTTTTTGAATGGAAAAGGTTTAATTAATAATAGCTTCTTTCAGTGAAGGATTCCAGATTCCAGTTTTTGTGACCTTGAAGTCAAATATCTATTTTGCTGAGACATCACCCCCACCTTTGACTGCTACCTTATTGGAAATTTTATTTCGTATTTCAGCTCTCTTTATCTTCCGTGATCCTAAGTGCACTGACTAGCCTGAAAGTTCACCAGGCAGACTCATTCTTTTCTCACTAATACACTCTTTGTGTCTGCTGGGTTTATGGATTTCACGCCTGTTTGTGCAAGGTTAAGATGGGTTGCTTCAGATTTTATGGAGACAGCCAAGTGAAGTTCCACACAAGTGGCCAGATGGGTTTAAATGTATAAAGTATACTGTGACCAATGAATTAAAGCTGTCAACTCATCTTTTGTCTCTCTGCAGCTGAGGCCATATTAAGATATGAAAACTTGCATCATCAGTCTCCTTTTCAAAATGAGTAATTTCTGTGGTTTTAAACAGCTATAGTCCCTTATACAACTTAATGGAATAGAATAAAACATTTATAGAGAGCCTCTGGTCCTGAATAAATAAGAGTGATAAATATTTTTTGTCTCATCCTTAAAATACATATTTTAAAACAATAAATCCAGGAGAAAAAATAATCACAAACTCAAAAACCAATAAGAATGTTTTCTAAACATGTCAACAGTTCAGTCATACAGAAAGACAGTATTTTTATATACAAACAGTTTGCATTGCTCAGTCAACATGTGTCTGAATACTATAAAATCCTGAAGAATCTTTGACTGCTTATTATCCTAATTTTTAATTAACATTAATTTCATGCTATTATTTTACTTGCCTCCGCAGGTGTAAAAATAGCATTATAAGAAGCTTTCTTTTAATAAATTAGGCTTCTAGCACATTGAGTATGAGTGGATTGTTAGAGTCATTACATAATCTGGTATGGACCGATGCCCACGGGAAAGAGAAAAATGCATCTATGTTCACAAATAGTCAGGTAAGGAACACAGGAGAGGAGGAGATGGAAGGGCTCAAGAGGTCACATTTGACTACACCCTACTCCTCTTATAATTCAAAAAAAGGAACGTAAGCTAAATATAAAGAGAATGAAATTTAGTGACCTCCTCATCACTAGAAACTTCCCAGAAGATTATCTTGGAAGCCTTTCTTTGAGAAGGGCATCTTCCCTCTCCCTAATAGCCCTGTGAGATCCTGAATGATCAGTCTTGGAAATAACTCTTGAACCAAAAAAAAGAAAAAAAAAATCTTAAAAAATCTGCTTTTTCTTCATCCCAGGAAATTTCCGGAACTTTGATATACAAATGATTCATAATGAACATTCCTGTTCCTGCTTGCACTCCTCAGGGAGATGTGCCAAAACAATAAGTGAACATAAACATTCCATGGCAAAGTGCATCCTGCTGCCAGAGCAGCAGCCGCAGCATTTAATGTACTTGGAAATGCCTCAGAGATGTTGGAGCAGGCTGATCCCACAGCTCCCTGAAACCAGCATATTATCACAGTGACTCATCCCTCCTCCTACCCCATGATAAGAGCTTTCTTTTTAATCACAGATAATGTTGCTATGGCTTTTGCTCACAAGCTACTTGATTTGAATGTCTTGAAGCTCCAAGTTTCAAACTTCAATGGAAACTAATTAGAATTTCCATTAAGAAGAACTGGAACTTCTAATCCTTTAATGTTAAATATTCATATAAACAATAAGAAGAATGTGACAGCTAACGTTTAAGGTGCTAAATGAAAAATAAAAGATTAGTATACATTTAAGGTTGGAATGCCAAAGATTAAAAAAAGACAGGAAGTTACAGGTTCACAGGTGTGCAAGCAACTTAACTTTGTGTAACTTTTTTGTACATGTACAATCTATGGAATGATGCTTTTCCATATGTGCATCTCATTCCGTATACAAAATGCACAAACGGTGGGTAGGAATATCTAAATGGTGTTGACATTGATAATTCTGGCAATTAAAAACTTGCAAAACACCTGAAACCTGCAACATATTGTTTGAGTGTTCTCTCAAATACATGCGCATGATGCAATATTAAAATTATTTGGTGAAATATTACTGAGGTATGCTATTTTGTCTCCTTTCTAGATGTATGTTTCCCAAACTGATAAAATATCAATTGTGCACTTCAATCTTATAACATACAGCTTGAGGTGACAGCACCAAACTGATTTAAAAGGGTTTGCTGTGAGGGGTAAAAAAAAGGACTACTTTCTTAAGTTGTCTGCGGGCCACAAACAAAAATATCAACAAAAAAACCCCTTACAACTATCACACTCAAAGTACCTTAAGGGCTGACAGAATAATATCCTGAAGTCATGCTAGCTAGTTTACAAATCATATCTCCTGAATGAGGCAATTAGAATAATAAAGATTCAATGAGACTTTCTTGTGTTTTGTACACTTGAGACATCCACTGGTTGAACAGTACACTCAACATTTACAGCAATTGTGCAGACACTTCTTAATAAATAACTGCATACCATATATTCACACAAATTATGTGTTTAAGAGCAACATTACCTGCAGTTGTGTTGTAACAATTACTGTGTGTAACATTAACTGTGTTGGGGCATCTCAGAGCTGGTATCAGAAACAAAATACACCACATGTTCCAATGTCAGTAACTATCAGCCAACATGCATAGATAATGTTGCCAAGCCACCACAGGCATTAAGGATCCCATCACTCTACAAAAGCTAGGCTAGAGATCAGCAAGAAATTGTTTGCTAATTCTCATCTTTCTGTACAGAGCATTTTTGTAAACGTCTTTAAGTTACATGTCGTGACAAAAACAAAAGGTTCTATTGAAATCCCGTGATTTTGTTTCTCACAGCACTTTCTTATTAGCATAATATAGTGAGCTATGGCTGTGTCTCATGATTTTTTTTTTCCTTAACACCAAAGTTAAGGAAAGTTTTGCAGACTTTATGTAAAATATGTATTATTTTAAAACAAACAAGCAAATAAACAAACACTTTTTCAGTCCTTGGAATTGCACAGAAAGCTTTAACAGGTCATTCAAAACCCAAGAGGAAAATTCAGAAGCTTCATGCAGGGTGTTTTAGGGAGACACCTAATTTTTCAGTTGATCTCATGATTTTATGAATAACAAGCAAGTTATTTCATTGGCTTGTCCCTGGTGGCATGGGAAGTCTGGGGTACCACAGCTCAGTGAGCTGCTGCATGTCAGCAGAGACGTGGAAAATGAAAGAGCTTCGAGATTACAATTTGTACCTGTCTTCCTAACAGGTTAAGTGCGTGCACAAGGTCATTTATCACAGCTCAGCTGATGCATGGGACTGCGATGGCACGCCTCAGCTCCCGGGGAATCCAATGCCTCCTGTCCTCCCCTCTCAATGCCTCCTGTCCGCCCCCGTGTTCTGGAAGGCGGCCCCCGAAAGGTGAAGCTTCTTCCTGTCACAGAGTCACAAACCTGGGAGCATCCCCACATGGCACACAGGCTCAGAGCCAGCCACTGCTCAGTCTCAGGTTTTCACATGCAAAACACATTATGATGAGACAGACTTTGTATTTTAATGAAAAGTTCTTATTTAAAAAGTGAACCTCAGAATCACAAAGTATATTCTGTTCTCACACACTGAATCCCTATACATATATATATTTTTTTTAGATGAAGGATTGCATTAATTCAGGTATCAGGAAAAGATTTCCTGAAGGAATAGTTGGGAGCAGCATCAGAAATGTAGCAGCTTGAAGCTGTGACACAGTTCATAGAACACATACATAGAGCGTGTCAGGACTGTTTCAAAACTTCTACAAGTTACATCCTTAGTACCCTTTCCTCCCCCTGGCCTCCCTTCCCTCTCTCTGTAACAATGTAATTTATTGCTGGTGAAAAGTGCCAACTGATGACATCAACAAATTAATTTTCTTTCTTCAGAAAGCTACCCAGAAAACTCTGCTCCACCCCCACACTGGGAGCACTTCTAAGAACTAGGAATCCAATTCCTTGAGTAGAAGAACTTGCATCACAGGGCAGAGCTGGATAATCTGCAGCCATTCTTCTACCTGGATGATTTAGGCTGAACTGTGACACCAAAGAGTGCTACCTCTTAAATTTACGCACTAATTTTCAGCAGCCTCCTGCAGTTGTTGACAGGATTGCAGCAGCATCTAGATATTTCATCATTCTGCTTCTTGTGGCATGGATCTCCACATGACTCCTGTCTCCACATCTTTGCCAATGTAACAACCAAATTGTGGGATTCCCTACAGTACACCTAGATTTGGCCACGCCACTTAAATAGAGGGAAGCAGTGAAAGCAAACTCCAGCCATGAAGAAATACATGTATTCTACCAGACTTGCACATCTGACACCTTTCAAGGTGTGGGATCACTTCTTGTTTTCTCACATAATGCCAATAAAGGCCAAGGAACCTAGAAGTGGGCAAAAATCTTACCCTGACAGTCTCATTTGTTTCTTTTTCCAATTAGCAAAACCTCAGAGTGATTAAGTTCCATTATAAAATTCACCTTCATTTAGAATTTGCTTATCATCAGACAAAAGGGAAAAAAGAAGTGGTTATGGAGCCTCTGGCTTTGAACATTTGAGGTTATCCTCATAAACCTCACTAATGCAGAATTTTCGAAACCTAAGCGCTGTAAAATGTTGGCTGGCTGTAGAAAGCTGTGAATAGTAGCAGGCTGTAGGGAGGAACAATCCAACAAATAACTACAGGGTTTTCCTGTAGTAATTCCATATTAATGGAATATCATACAAGCTGTGTGCAATTTTATTGTAAAATCACCATCAATGTAATTAGGAATCATACACCTGTCTAATTTAAGTAAGCTAAAGATGGCCTTCCTTTTAATACCTAAGGAAATGTACAAGTAGTTTTCCATATTAGTTGCTCTGTCTTGTTCTCACATGCTCCTAATTATAGATTCTTAAATACAACAAGTGAAATAAGAAGGCAGATCTACTAATGATACAGAGACAGGACATAAAGTCCAAAGCTACATGCTGAGCTTGCTTTCATAATTATATACTGTAATGATAAGGTATTTTGCTCCAGGCATATTATAAAGCATCATATAACTATACTTAAAGCTACTTTAAATAATCTTCAGCTAACCAACAGTAAAGATGTATTTTTCCCAGAAACATCCAGGAACAATGTCCCTGGTCAGCATTTATGACAGCAATGTTTGGTGTAAATGAGATTAGAAGGTCAAATTATAGTAAATCATTAGTGTACATCTTTTTCCTGTACTCAGGTTATTTACTAGCTTTCACACACAGTTGATATTTATTGTGCCTAATTTTAGGATGCTTGTTTCTTTGCTTCAATAATGATAAAATCCGGTCAAGACAAATTACATCCCTAAAGTGGATCAACACCTAGTGATTCATACTCCCCTACAAGTTTTATTACACCAGTCTTAAGGGTGAAAACTCCCTTTGAAAAGTCAACTACTAAAAAGCACTGCTGAACTGGGAGATTTTAAAAAAACAACCCTGTGTTGTTTTATCCCACCTTTAGAATGGAGTTCTAAGGCAAGTTTAAAACCAGAAATGCCAAATCCTGCTATTCCAGAGATCAGGTAACACTATCTATTTCACTTGTCTTGAAAGCGTTTCTGGTGCCATAAAAGACAAAAGCAAACAAACAGAAATCACCCAAACCAACGGGCAGGATTACCAGGAAGCTTACCTAACTGGATAAACTGGGGATCGCTTTTCACTCCCGGCCCTGCCCCAGTGCTTGCAGCCACCTCCACGCTGTATCGGATGCCGGGGACCAGGGAGGGGATGACTACGGAAAAGGTGGTTCCATCCACGGTCTTGTTTATGTGGTACCGGCTCTCATTGCCAAGGCACCAAACCTGCAGGGAGGCAAACGCATGGCACACGTAAATGCTCAAAACTCAACACTGAAGGGCAAGAAGAAGGAAAGTCGACACATTGTTTTCTCCCGGATGAAGAAATCCATGTTTTGTCACTGTTCTAACATCTGCAGTCGTGGATTGCTGTCCTAGGCCCTCTATGAATACTGAAAAGATACCTCTTGTTCCAAAGAGCTGCTCCAACTACTACCATTATTTATGAGTTTATCACAATTCATTTAGAGTTCAACAAGTGCTAATGAAACTACAAGCACAGAAGAAATGAAGAAAGCCCCACAGCCAAGAACTGTTGACATAAACAACAAAGTAAGACCATTCAGTTAAATGAATTTGCAATTCTCTTTTTCAGGAATTATGTGTCACTCAAGTGCACAAGCAAGTCTTTCATCACACGACATCTTAAGAGAACTGTTTCTTAAGAAACCAAAGGTTTTGTTTTTTTTCTTTGTTTTTAGATGGCAGCAAAGGACAAATATTGAGTGATATGCTGTCTTCTAATTGAGACCACAGTGTGACATCAGATCTCATTTTTTGGTTGAGACCAAGATACAGGTCCAGTGACTTCAAATCACAACTTCATCTATTACATCAGTGACATTAAATGGCTGGGAGAAACAATATGATGAGATATCTTTATCTCTTTAGGCCTGAACCACTGATGTGGCAAATGGTTTTAGGAGGATGGCTGAACTCCCAAACTGCTATTCAAGGCAAAGTAGCAGCTAATCTACATCTGCTAAAAAAAAAACATGAAGCTGCGCCTATTTCCTTTTTTGTGCCCTTTTCACAAAACTCTTGCTCTACAAAGAACATTTATCCAGAATGTTAAATTAGTTACATTCAATGCTTTATCTGTATAGAAGCAAACTTGGCTGAGAACAGCAGCATATCAGAACCTGGGCTGATTGTACAGGGGAGGGAAGATTTTGCTTTCAACATATGGAGCTCCTAAAAGATTTAGTACTCAGATAGCTGCTTTAAATCCCTTGTGCAATTCTGCTGCTGTGGAGATTGCCAGGTGAGGGGGATAGACTTTCACTTGTAGAACAATTGCTAGAGCCCCCTCTGTACAGCACTTTCTGCCTGGACACCGGAAATTTTATCTCACCTTCAGGACATTGTAAAGACCTTTTTTACTTCTCTGGATGCCACAGACCGAAACAAGGCTAGGGGGACACTGTGAGGATGTGAAATGCATTTTAAGTTCCTTTGAAATCAAATCCCAGCACAGCATATACATAAGTGCTGCTGCAGAGCACGTCAGAGCACATGAAGAGAATCTCCTTTTTGTATTCTAATACTACATGGAGACTGCTTCAAACAGTGCCAGGAGTAAAAACTACTAATACTGCTCTTGAATCCTAAAGGATGGTCACTTAAATGCTCTTATATAAGTAAGAACTCAATTAAGTGAGGAACAAAATACTTAAATCTACATTTTTACTTAGGTCATTTTCACAGAAATTATTACTGCTACCTTGTAAAATGGTGCATGTGCAAACAATTAAACCCATTTACTATGTACTTGTAATCAAAAATTGCTAATTCAGAAGAAAAAGTTTTTGTTATTAGATGCACAAATACATGGAAAAATGCACGAAACAAGAATGTCAGGTCAAACATCAAGTTGTTCAGTACTTGCAATTCTACATTTGACTGTATACATAAACAGGCAAGTGAAAATGAACTTTCAGAATATTATAAAAGAAGGATGAATTCACATTATAACACAAACATAAGTGAAGAGAGAATTAGAATAACGAGAATTTCTAACTTTGTGTTAGGGGAGGAGAAAATTACTTATGCTATGAATTTGAATTTCTAGGGTTTTGTGTACGCTACTGACAATTCTTCAATTAAGATAGTATTCTTCTTCCTATTTGTTTTATCCTTTAATTAAAGTAGGTACACTCTTGCCTTTGATCTAAGATGCTGAGAAAATAATGAACTGCCCCATATATGCATACCTTTTTTTTTTTTATTTCCTGAGAGAAAACAGAAGATAGAAAAACAAAAGGGGAAGAAAAAGAAAATTTCACAAGACTTCTATTTGATTCTTTTTTCTTGCTATTAATTCTTAATCTAAAATCAGCAGTTCCGTATTTCTTTAGTTTTCTGACAAAACCAGTAATTACATATAGCAACTTAAGTAGGAATGGCATATATATTTTCTCAGATTTTTTTTAATGTCTGTTTTCTGTCTATGGTGAAAAGCACAAAGGAAAATAATGGTATCAGTGCAACAAATAAAAATGCAAAATGTGCCAGTGTGCCATCTACTGCAACATAAGCACTACAGTGTTCTTGCTTCAGCCTGTCACCTCAAAATCCTGGGAGGTGGGGTAGGGATTATATCCACTCAGAAATATGAATTTCCTGACTTTTATCCTTGTGTCATTGAAACCTTAACACTCCTCTTATGCAGTTTCTTGTTGGAAATAATTCCATCTCTCCAGCTTAAGGTCTGTCTTTAAATGAAATAACTTCACAAGTTTTTTTTTTTCCAATTACATTGCATTATATATCTGAATTTAGGCCATAAACAGGCTTTTTTTTTTACAAGTTGATCAGGTTCTGAAAAGGGGTTTATTATTCTAAATTGACCATGAAGTTTAGCAATCTCTTCGCTTTCCCATTTTTACTGAGAGAAAAAAAAATCAGAAAGAGTTTTGATGGCTGGGAATATGTTGATGGCACTGTGTTTAAACCTGAAAAATGGCCAAGACATTCTCATTTAAAAGATTTTCTCAGTAATGTGCATTTGGAGAGGGCTAAAACCGAAGTTCCTGCCCTTCCATAGCTACAAAGCTTACTTGATATCTACATTTAAAACATCTCTAGTTGGCTTAGGAAAAATAAATTTTATTTACTTTGCCATGTAAATTGCCACCAAAAAATTCAAACTGCAAATACAGTCTGTGTTCATAAATGACTAACAAATAATAAATAATTTCAATGTACTTTCAATTTGTTAAAAATTAAATAACATAATGGGAACTGTGTTTGGAAGAAAAGAAAAAAATTCTATGCACTAATAGAGTTATTATCATAGAAGCACATTCCTTCCCTGAAAGTTTTCCATTTGTTTTAACTACCCAGTTACACATAATTTCTCAGATCTTAACACTGTTAATTATTATCCCAGAGCTTTTCAACTCATTAAGCCTGTTTATATTTACTACCTTGGCCAGTGTCTTAGAGGCACAGAGTACCTCTCCAACAGGTATGATTCCCTCTCTCCTGCGTGTGCATTTCCCAAGTCATAATGAAGGCAAGGCAGGAGCTGTTTTAATTAAGTGTTGACCCTCTCCTTTGATTTATGGAGGCTGTTTTAATTGCCTTCCACCACCTAGGCAGAATCACTAAATATGCAATTTGATGCAAAGCAGTGACTTTCTCTCCCACTTTCTCCGAGTAACCAGAAGATGGAGCCAAGCATCCACGAACAGCCCTTCCTTCCCTCACTACTTGGCCACGCTCCCCCTGCCAGGGGACCGAGCCCTGCCAGCAGTACCTTATATTCTTGAACCATGCCGTTCTGGTTGTCCTCAGGGGGTGGCTGCCAGGTGACCACGATTGCTGTTCCGTTCCCATCGTTCTTGGTTACTGAAACGCTCTGAGGCGGAGCGCTAGGAGCTGTTTGTTCGGAAAGAAGGATTGAATGGTTATGTTTACCACACCCACAAGCGAGTTGGTTCAAGTGGAAGATGGTTACTGGGCTCTACAAATGCAATCTTTTGTGCCCCACCCTTCACTCAGGGCAGTTTGTGCCCACAAGATAAAATGACACAGAAGGAAAACGTATAACCCAACACCCAGGCTCTGAGTTCTGCTGTAGTTTTGCTGTGCAGGCCAAGAAAAGTAACACTCCAAATTGTACTCTCAGATATCCATTACCTGCATGCCACAGTTCTGGGCACCGAGTTCCTCACTGGCCTCAAATCATCTCACCCAGGACCAATAGTTTTAAAAAATAAATCCTATATAGTTCCCAATCTAAATCTCAGTTCCTCTAGTGTGTAAAAAATAATGAGTAATACAAAACTTATTAAAATCTGGACAGAATGTGTTAGCATTAACATATTTATAATAATAATTTATGTTTTGAATTTGAAATAATCCTTCTAAAAAGTATATGCTTGGCCGATGCTTTGGATGAATGCAGCTATGCACATCTTTTGAACAATGTGCAGCAATAAACTGGAGCTACATAGCATTTCTAATGGAGGAGGAAGATAGAAAGGGAAAGGCTGCACATCCTAGCAGAAGCACCAAAATCCCTATTCAGAGGCACTGGCCACCTTGCATACTTATCATGCCTGTGCAGCAACAAAAGCTTTATGAACCTGGTCTTTTTAGCACATGTATGAGATAGAAATACATAATTTAGTCCACTCTATCTGTTGCCCTCATTCATCTTTCCATTTTGTCTCATGGATTGATTCACATATAAAAGCCTTCTAAAAACCATAGTTTCCCCAGCTACCTGCTTTGATGATTTCTGTGGTGTCTGCTATCTACTCAAGATAGTGATTAGCAAGTGCTTGAATCTGACAGAAGTCACTTGTGACCAGCCCATGAACTCAGCAGGGAGGAGTGCACACACTGCAGGGAAGATAAAAAAGCACATTTCCCATTGTGTGTTGGAGGGGATTTTTGCACATCCCTCTCTCTCTGTCTCTCATGCCTGGCTCAGAGTATTTACTTCTGTGTCACCAAACAATTCACATAATGATCAGTCTCCTCTGCCACAGATTGCTGCTCTCAAACAGCATGCACTTCAAACAAGATCAAATAATGAACATATCAGAGGAAAGCTGGCCAGGCAGCTACTTCAAAAAGGAAAGATGAAGACAGTCTAGCTCCTACTTGCCTTCTTCCAGGGTCTTTGCAAATTTCACTTCACTATCTGCTCCCTGAAACTCATTAAAGAAAGGGCGGGCCTTGATTTCATAGTTTACACCTTTCTTCAGCTCCGGAATGATAACACTGTTTTTGGTTGGAGTCCTCACTTCAAAGATTAACCACTCTGATTCTCCGTAAGATGCTGGTGTAGGCCGGTACAGGATTTTATATCCTTGAATATACTGGGATTGCTGGTCCACCTGGCAAGACAACAGAACACAGAACACATTCATAAAGAGACAGGAACCAGGGGTGATGCCCATGACACCATGCACGGCCACTGGACTATCCCCCATGTTATTCAAAGTAAACATCACTGCCAAAACAGATGAAGCTTGCATTACAGCAAATTACAGGCCTGATTCACAAGTGCATTAATCTCTTTGATGCTGGTAGAACTGAGCTGGTTTCCCTGAATTCAGGAAGGCATCAAAGGGGGATAACGAAGTTGTATAGTATGCCCCAGCTCCATGAAATGCAGTCTTTGCATCCATGGAGCCTAAGAGCTTTGCACAGGTCAGAGTGCTGCCCACCTGAATCTGCAGAGCAGGGCTGGTCACATGGGGAAAGGGAGATTTACAGTGCCACGGCTCAGGGTGAGGAATATGGAGATCAAAGAGAGAGCCTGTCAACTCTCCCGAGGTGTGCAAACTTCCCAAAAACCAGGAAATGAGCACTGCTTCCTGCCTGCTTCTTTTTGGAGAAAGCAAATTCAGAGGCTGGCCAGCTGGCCCTGTCTCCATTGCTGTGGCTGGGCTCTGTCAGAGGGTAGATCTCTCCAAAGACTTCCCCACCATGTCCACCCCACTCAGTGGGAGGCCCTCTGCAAGAAGGAAAGGGCCAGGTTCCAAGAGGGAACATAAAACTCAGTATGGTAACATGGATGAGATTTGGAAAAGCAAATCAAGCTGATGCTCAGTAGTCCTGAGCGCTTTTCAAACTAAGGCGATTTTATACCAAATGTATGAAGAAATAGATCAGAGTGTAATCCAGGGCAGATCCAATATGTTTGGCTATAGCTGAAACAGAAAGATACCCTATACAACTGATCTGTCATGGAGTATTCACTATCTTTTCAACTACTGGTTTCAATTTCTGATTAATAAAGAAGTCCAGTAACAACCACAATAAAATTTTTAAAGTGCATCAGATTTTCCTGTTTTCAAATATCTCATACAGTAATAAAATAAAACTATGTGTTTGCAATTTTACTCCAAAGAGCAACACATTTCATTTTTAATAATCATATTAAAGAATGCATGTGTTAGCTGAAACTGAGGTAATGCTTATTTTTGAAACTGCAGAGAAGCCACAGGCCACCCAAAAGACTGACAAAAGCTGCCTGTCTGGAAAAGGTTGTTCTCTAAGTAAAGGTCAAACAAAATTTGCTAGGAACCTCAAAGATGTTTTAATGTATTAGTTAAAACAGGAGATTGCCTGCTGCAGGTGGCCGTACTGCAGGTGAGAGTGTAATTACAGTGCAACACAGCAGATGATATTGCAGCATTGAGGAGCCCTGGGCATCCATCAGGACTCCCTTGGGCTACTACAAAGTCAAAATACCTTTTGTTCCTGCTCAAAATATAGTGCTATGGCATAGCAGGAGCTACAGCCCGTGCTGTGCCACACTATCCCTGCCAATATATTGGAATGTTCAGATGGAACACCTACAAAGACCTCAAAGTTCACTCCTTATGGTTTTACTTCTGTACATGGTATAATTATATCCCCAACTTTTTCTTAATTCTGCATTCCATTTTAAAGCTGATCTTTGAGTTACATTCCTCGCTCTCTGAATTCCTCTGCTATGCCCTCCACGTGGCCAACTTCCTGCTTTCCTGCTGCCAGAGCAACACCAAAATGACACTGCCTTTTTTACCTCTTCTCCCTGTACCACGGGTACTCAGCACACCATAGGAAAGGACAGGTTCAGATGAGGCTATCTGATTCGGGTGTGTTTGTCAGTGTGTCTGTAGCATGGAGGTAACATCTTCAAACAGAACTGTGCAGAATTTCTCTCTACAGGTGACTGACAGACAGGGAATTGCCCATGTTATCTCTTTAAGGGACTGATACACATCCAACTGAAACCAGTGCAAAGGCTTCAAACGATATGGCTTAGGAGGGCTTTGATCAATCCTTTAGCTTCCAGAGGAGGACTCTGAAACCCTCACCCTATTGTAAACAGCACTCTCTATGAAGACAGATGGAGAAAATGGGTAAAATTTAATGTAGTAGAAAAGCAGAGCACAAGTAGAACTCTTCCCAGAGAAAAAACATTTGCAAGCATACAACAAACTACTCAGCTTCTTAAAGTGGGACCCCACTGCAGCTGAAGCAAGATATCTCAGCAGGACATGTCACCACCAGCAGCGTACAGATTTGTACTCACAGTCCAATGAACTTCAATTGAGGAGGAAGAAAGGATAGTAGGGTTGTGCAGATGTAGCACCACATCGCCCAGCTCTCTCTGGACCTGCTTGTGATCCACGCCTTGACTTGTTGGCGGAACATCTGCAATAATTTAAGATTCCATTCTCACAAGTACATATGATTGTTGAAATAAGTACATGTAAATACAAATGATTATGTCAGAAATTATATGATGCTCTCACTAGTGAAGTTGATGCTAAGTACTTCCTAATCAGGTAAGAAAAAACTACATGAAGCATTTTCTTGAGCAAATCACCAACGTTTAGGTAGTACTAACTCAAGACACTGCACTTCCTTTGACAGAAATGTGAGGGTAATGCTGTACAAAAACACACACCACACTCAAGGACGGCTTTGGTAACTGGCTACAGCAGCATCTCTTTATTCTTTCCTGCTGGGAAGAGAAAACATTCTATTGCCCACTGCCAATTCCAAGAGATCAGGAGACCTATAAAGAACAGCAAAAGCAAAAGCTGTATCTTTAAATAAATGCATGACAAACTTACTTGGTGTTACCACAAAATAATGTTAACAACCAGAGAAAAGATAAATTAGTCATTTGGCTGCAGCTTCTCTAATGGTAAGAGGCTTCTGTAAATGGGAGGCAGAGCCCGGCTGAGGGCTGTCTGGATCATTTGGTCTATCATATAGCTGGAAGGATTATTCATATGCATGAAGGGTCAAATTCCTCTCAAAACAGGCAATAGTACAATGAAAACACATATTTTTTGCATATTGAGCCCTTGGAAAGCACATATAACTGAAATGGAATGACTGTCAGGCATGTAAAATTTACAGGGTAATCACTACGAGGGTAACTAAAATGTGCTATGGAAAACAGAGTAACAGTTTCTGTTCTAGGTTCACATCTCACTCCTTGATCACCTCATTTTAAACAAACGCCATGCTGACTGGGGGAAAAATGCTGTAACTGGAAATTCATGAAAAGTACTTGCAGGGATTACCACTAAGGTTAATGTGTAGTCAGTGAGTGACAAATCTGGATTCTCAGCAAGCAGCATCGATAAGAACAAAAGAACAAAACCAAAAAAATCTTCCACTGAGTCACTGCTATATCCCCATGTAGTATGTACTGCAAACAGTCCATTATCACAGTATTTCCCTCCTCCCAAAGTTTGAAAGCATCAAAGATAAAAGCTTCTGTTTGGAAGCATTGCCTAAATATCACCCTGCTCAGAATGTAACAGGAAAGCCAGTGGAATAATTAGTTCTAGCTTTGCTAGTCAAAAGAGATGAGTCATCCACAATATGGATCAAACTATTCACAGGCTCAGCCATTTGCACATCTGTGCTATAAAATGATGTGTGTGCTTTCTTGTTTCGGCTCCAAGCTTCCAAGACAGGGACTGTCAATGAAAACTCCCAAGAATGTGGTTCTTAATGTTTGTACAGTGCACAGATAAAGGTAGTAGGAAGCTAGCACTGAAGGGATGAAGGCACCAAAGGCAGTAATCTACCTTCATCTTGGTTTGTGGACTGAACAAGCAGTTAGGACCAGACTATACCACCCTCTAGACAAAAGCCAACTGGAAATTTTTGAACTTGCTTAGCTAGACCACAACTTAAAAATGAAATGATATTGGAAGAAGAGCAGAACTGCTCTAAAGGACTTGACGCTTGATTAAATTTCTTAAAATTTGAGAAAATTGTATGCGTTAATTGTTATTTTCACTGAGGCATTGTGTGGCTCTTGGGTTTTCAGCTCTACTAGGTGCCCAAAGAACACTGAAGCTTTTCCATGTCATTATAAACCATTCAGTTGAGTGAACAGAACATGCTGTTTTTCAGAATCAGGTCAGCAAACAGTTAGTTTAGGACAGATAAAATACTTCTCATCTCCAGAAATGAAACTAGACTACATGAAAAACAGGCTTGTGCAGCTCTATTCCCAGAAATCAGGAATCACTAAAAGGTTATTAAATCTCTCCTTGGTAACAGACTTGGGAACCTGTTCAATCCAAGTTTTCCATGGGGCTGTAACTCTGCTGTCCATACATATCCACAGAAATTGTCAACCATCAGGAGAAATGCATAATACCAAAAGACAGTAATGTGAAACTGGTCACACCCCAGGGGAGATGAGAAAGACTTGCTTTCAGACCAGCTACAGAAAACATGAGAAGTCATCAAAGAAAAAAAAGCTTTGTTTCCTTTAGAGAACTTTCTTTCAAAAACTAACATGTACTTACTTATGCAAACAAAGAAACAAACATACAACACAGACACTCCTAATAAACCAGTAGGTCAATTTCTCCAGTAAGAAGGAAGATCAGAAAAACAAACAAACAAAAAATACAATCTCTATCACTTTTTCTTTGAAAAACAGTGTGTCTAGTTTTCCCCTTCTTAAGAAGCTAAGCTTTTCTACTGGAAAAAAGCAGGCTTCAGAGCTGCAATGCATTATATTCCCTGTACATCACCCTAAGTGTCATTTACTGGCTACAGTGAACACGGAGTTTTAATTTTACATAGCTGGACTCAGTTCACAGCTGGACTTCAGGCACAGCTGGAGTCAGTGGATGACTCCTTCATTCACTTCTACCCAGACTTTTCTTCCACTTGGCTCTCTGTAAGCACTGCTTTCTACCCTATTTTACTTCCAACAGTTGTACTATGGAAACACTTGTAACATGCTGCCAAAACATCTTTACTGGTTCATGATGCCAAATTCCTTCAAATTTTCAACTTTTCTCTTTCCTATTGCAGCAGAAATCAACTTGGATTACATCTGTTTCTCTCCCTGTCTCAGTCTTAAGCCTTATTTGATTCACTGGACATAGTAATAACAGTTCCATGGAATTTGAGGATTTGTGTGGGAACTCAAAAAAAACCAGGGATTACTTTGATTGCTAGCAAGAGCTATTCTGCAAGTTGTAACTACCTTTGGATAAGAGATACTAGGGTTCCCTTAGGCAATGCAACATGCTATCAGAGTCTGTGTTACAGAGAAATGCGAGTTTAAACACTGTATTTTACTGTATATATTTACTGTATATATTATAGCCAGGATAGGTAGATCACCCAAAGCTACCAGAATTCCTGCATCTGGTATTGCTTAGTCAACTTGTGACAGCTGCTGCGGACACTCAAAATGTTCAGTATCAAAAACTTACCTTGAGTTTTCACTGGATCAGATATTTGGCTTGGGTCGCTCAGCCCATATGCATTAGCTGCTCTCACAAGGAAGAGATAAATTGCATTAGGTTTTAGCCCTTTAACTGCAAAACTCTCCGTTTTCACATTTTCAGCTACAGTTTGCCAGCTGCTCCCTGATGCATGGCTAAGGATAAAACACACAGCAGGTTAGCACGTGGTTCTTTAGCAACGCATTACACGTAAACATACAGACGGCAAGATCACATGGGACTCACGTACCTGAAGGCCTCAATTATGTAAGAGGTTGGTGTTGCACCTGAATTCAAATTAGGTTGCCACGACAACGTTACTGTATTTCTGCTGACATCTGTAACCTCAGGCTTTGATGGAGCACTAGGAATCAAGTTTGGGTCAGTGGGTCTTGGTGGCTGCACTGGGACTCCAAACTCTGACAAAAGAAGAGAGAAATGCTGAGTATGGACAGGAAGCAGCTGTAAGCTAAATGCTGCTCACATCTGCACTGGCAATTTTTGACAGAGTCAGATAACTTCTGCACTTCAGTTCCTGGTTTTCCTTCATGACTTTTCTCCACACAAGAGGAGTCCTAATGGATTTACCTTGGACCTCTATGAACGCGCTCCACGTCGCTTCGCCACTCGGGGTTGAGGCAATGCAGGTGTACCGGCCGGTGTCGCCCAGCTGAATGGGAGAAGAATAAATATTTGAAACAATCAGGCACTCAGTGGGCTAGAAAAGTAATTACAGCTCTCTACGTTCCCCCATGAGTATGGATAAACGTATTAGCCTGCAAAAACTTCACACCAGAAACTCCTCCCTTTAGAAGTTACGACTTCGACGAAACAAAAATGGGTATTTATTTCTGAGCAGTCACAAAAGAATTGGAAATGCTGCAGATTCTAATTTAATGTTAACTATTCTGTGATGAGCAAACTGAAGGTCATTTCCTGTAGCATTTATTCCTTACTCTGCAGAAGTACTAACAAATAAATTAAGAGGGGACTCAGATGACAAGACCCCATGTAACTGTCATCCCTCTACATAAATAATGCCCGGAGATTTATCAAGACTGGAGCACTGGTGAACATGTCATCCTTAAAGCAAAGCTTAAATATTGCACAGGGTACATATGGGGCTCCCTATGTTAGTATAAATTTCACTCTACAGCAGACCCAAAAAAGAATCTCCATATGCTATCCTCATCCAGTTCTGAATGTTGGATTATTTGCCCATATGTGACTTAATCACATTTCAAAAGTGTTCCTTTTTTCCCCCAAAAAAGAAATGCTATTCTCCTCAGGTCCCAGCTTTAGCTGATGAACTGAATGGAAGTGATCAAAAATCAGAGATTCAAGCTCTAAGTCAGTCTAACTTGTAATTGGCAGCAGGGCAACTCTAGGGAATATGGTAAAGTGATGCATTCAGCCTAATCTAAAAAAAAAAATTACTCAATTTCGAACCACAGAAAAGATAGCAGAGAATATCCAGTATGCTACAACTTCACATTTTAGAACATTTTAAAGCATGCGATGCATGGCCAGCACCAACACTGGCCAGGTACTGTAACACCCTGAGGAAGCCAAGTATTTGACAGGTAGTTAACCATTTTAGCTATGTTACACTGATGAGTGGGCATGTTTAAACACTAAAAACTCTTTTGAAAAAGCTATATACATGACTCTATTACTGAATATGCTAAACGAAAGTTTTCTTTATCAATATTTGAATTAACTAGATCATTTAAATCTATTAGTGCTAAAGCCCAAATAATGGAATAATTTGTCTTACTGAAATAAATTCCCCTTCATGCTTTAAGTACCAAATAATTCCCTTAATTAATACCTCTTTACAGCATTTTTCGTTATGAAATCTGAAATAACAGCGCCCTAGGCAGCTGTTAAGCATAAAAAATGTACTATCTGAAAACAATAAGTATCAAATATTTTAGTACATTTATGTAACCTTTCATTAATTCTAAACATATGGTTTACTGCATCAAAAATGCCTGGAGGTGAAAGCACAAAAGGAAACAAAACAAGAAAACCCATTTGCCAGTTCAGGCTACCTTGGCATATCTGATCTGCAGTGCTCCTGTCTCCAGCTGCTTGATGCGAGAGTCTTGGGTGGAAACAAGGATCCCATCCTTTTTCCAGAGGATAGTGGGCATTAAAGTGCCTGTGGCCACACAGTTCAGAACTAAAGTACCATCTACAGCTACAGTCTGATTCACAGGACCCTGCCGAATGACAGGGGGAGGCCGGTCTGCAATCACTGCCAGGAGAAACAACAGGAAAGACATTTCTGCAACTGGAAGCAATTTTCTAATCATCTAAGCAACAGCAGTTGCTTGAGGCTTTGAAACAAACTAAAAATAATTAAACAAGTAATTAAAGTTGGAGGCATGCATTATTCAGGGCAGGGTGCATTATAATGATGCACAGCTACGGATGTTTAAAATGATATGTAACGCAGGATTTTCAGAACAGAGAAAGTATTGCATATTACACACTGCTATCCTCCAGGCATTCTCCAAATCCAATATCTTTATGAAGTGATAATGGAAAAAGAAAGGACTTCCTAGATTCTTTGGCAAGGCATAGATTTCACCTTTTCCATCTTTCCCCTCTGCCAGGCCTGTGTAACACAGCTCATACTTCCAGCATTGAAAGACAGAGAAAAAGGAGGTAGGCAATCAAGGGATAACCTCACAAATACCTACTGCTTAAATAACCATTTTTTAATGTGCCACCAGCTCGTCTTGGTGTTGTGTCCTAATCGTGAGATGCCCAGCAGTAGGGTAAAGCAAACACAATGAGATAGAACCATTTTGGAAAGACTTCTTCTGAAATATTTGTCCAGTAGTTTCTGACTTTTATGATGACTTCAGAGCCACAAAGAAAATCCCACAATCCCATTGCCTATGTCAAATTTAATGCATCTTTTACACAGTAGAAATTAAATGCTGTTGAAGGGTTATTTAATTAGACTGCACTGAAAAATATAAACTATTCTCAGTATTCGCAGAAAAAAAGAATGGATCATCTTCCATTATCCAAAAAAGAGGTACAAATTATCTTGTTGTGTTTCAGGGATCTACTTTACCTGTACCATCCAAGATGACATGAGATGATGATCTGAAAATAGCCATAATTTTAAATGTCATAAATCTGTTCAGCAGTGGCATGGGGCTCACGTAATTTAAAAACTGGTTTGGTAGCTGAAATATAAACCTGAAGTTCTGATAATTTGTGAACATCAGATATTTCTAAATTACTTTTCATAACAACAGACAGGATGTTAGCACGGCTTTTTTTGGCTAAATTCCAACTCTCATAATTTCATTTGCATGTTCAAATGACACTCTGTTTTCAACTGCATTATTTATCCTTTGGTTCTTGTCCCAACCTGTTGTTACGCACTTTAAGGCCATTACAGACTTTCTCTGCAAAGACAGACAAAATAAGCCCTCTTATGATTTGCATTTGACTTTGACAAGTTTGTAAAGAACTTTGCAGTTGGCAAAGGTAAGGAGTTGACTGATCTGTGCTTTATAGGAGAAATCTAATGACACTGAAATTCATGGCTGATTTAAGTCCCCTGAAGTTGAGGGCAACTCCTCCTGCCTTTAGGAAAACCATTCATAAAGGTATTCTAATACCTTTACAAATATTCAGTATATTCTGCCTTCACTTTTATAAAAGTACCAAAAACTGTCCCAAGACATTATAAAAAACATCTTCCCATCAGATCAATCCAGAGAATATAGTAAAGAAAATGCATTTAAACTGAGTATTTCCAAGTTCAGATGGCATAGATCATTAGCAGAAAACTGTTGTAAATTTATTTCTCACCCTGCCATGGCCTCTCCCCAGTGAAAAAATGGGAAAAAAAAAAGGATTAGCAAATGGGGCTTACAATTTGCGTGGAACCAGAAGGGATATAGTCCTATTCCTACAATGTCAATCCAGGGGGAGGGGGAGATAAACAATTTTATCCTACAGGTTCACTGCATTTTTCTAATACTTTATTATTTCTGTTTTCTATAGAGCATAGGACTATTTTACAGAAACTCTTCCCAGACAACAGCTTTCCTCTGCTCAAATTCTCTCTCTTACCCTCTTCCTCTGTAAAGGCTAAGATTAGTATTTTCCCTGTGTATCTCTGTTGTTAAAAATAAGAAGTATTTCTGATAACTGGCAAACTGGCCTCACACCAGCATGCATTACTGCTTGTAGTCATGCTTCCTGTAGCTTTTTCATCTTGTATTTTTTCCTAACTACTCCTAAGAAGGGATGTATAATTTCTTTGTTATTCTGCTGATCTCCATACAGGTTGATTTTTTTCCCTTGCTAAAACACAATATTAAGAAACAGGGAACAAAACCAGGTAAATGGAAGTGCTAAGCAAATGGCCACAGAATAAAAGAGATAAAGAACCAGGCAGCAAGCAATCCGAAAGCAAATTAAATCCAATGGGGGGAAACTAAAAAAGAGTCATAAAAATTAACACATCTGACAAAAATTCATACAATGAATATATTTACCAAACACAAAATGGAAATACAGTTACACATCATCCAGAATTGTAAGCCCCTGACAGAGACGGCCAAAACAGGAATTTTAAGTTCAAAGAAACATGCAATCCACATTTATGACAAACATATTTCAAAGTAGTGTCACATCACCACACTGCTGTCATCAAATAAAAATAAAAAACTTAGAAATGATAAAATGAATCCATGATTACCATCTGTAACTTCCAAGTAGGCTTTTGTTATGATACTTCCTGCAACATTTAGAGTCTGGCAGATGTAGTATCCAACATCAGATCTCTGGACATTGGTGATGGTGAGGTCTCCTGTTTGGGAAACTGAGAATCGGCTAGATGACTGAGGGGGCTGGTATGAGAAAAGCAGATTCTAAAAGATGTACAGGAAGGAAAGTGGAAAAAAATAGGTTAAATAAAATCAAACATCAATAAGCATAACTTTAATATAGCTTAACAAATTAATCTTCTCATATTACACAGAAAACATTCTGCTCTTCATGTCTTGTTGAAAGGTGAATAGCTTTTGTAGGATTTTTTTAACAACAAAATAGGTGCAGATATGCACACAGAATTGTGTAAGTCTTTCGGGATTGCTCTAACACTCTCTAGGAACAATACTGGACTTTGCACCAACTGTAAGAGTCTAGTGAAGATGTGAAATGTACAGACACCGCAATGATGCGAGCAACTGTGGTGAACCTCAGTAATTTGCTTTAATGTTCTTTTTTAGAACTTGCTCCAGGGCATTCGTTTGCTTTCATTTAAATGCAGATGGCGGTTTACTTATCTGTATTTTAACATTTGCCTTCCTACAAATGGAGCAGTTTTTCAAAAAGAGATGCTCTGTAGGTCTCTCTGAATAGAGTGCTTGTGTTTTATGAAAAGCCTTATAACACTGAATTAAATCCTATGCCTATTTAGATAATTTGGGTATAAAATACATAGTATTTACCAAAAATCAGTCGGGAGTTGAATTTGTACCTCTGGCTGAACAACTTGTAAATAAGAATACTTTAGAATCACAGAGGGCATATTTATCTCTTTTTCTTGGCTAAGTACATTTTGCATTGCCAAAAATTGTCCAAAGTAATGGGACACAATATTCTCCAGTACTAGCAAACCCTATTTGTTGACCTCCTCTTTCATTTCTCTCAATCATCACAAGTGGTCACCACTCGGCAGAGTCAAAAATGAGAAGAAAAAAAAATGTACATGACAACATGCGGCTACATAAATAAATAAAGTGTAACATACTGCTATATATATATATATATATACCATAGAAGATTGTCATCTAAATTTGGTCAGCAGTCTAGTTGTACTTAGGTATTCAGACAGAAATGTTGCAAATGGAGTAAAGAAGCCCATCTCCAAGTGTTCTCAATTTCTCTGCCCTATTGTTTTGTAACACAAAGAACCGTGTCATATACTCTTGCACCATTCATTCCTTCATTCACAGGAAAACCAGAATGCCATATTCCTTCTTTCCTTCCCATAAAGAATACTTTGTGTCACATCCCTCCTTCAAAAGATGACTCTGAAAGAAAACTGCAATTCTCTTGCTGTGCTATATTGTGTTTCACCCACTGGCTTTCAAGATCCTTTACAAAGAAGATGAAATAATTTTCCCTCCCATTCAAATAAGGAACTTGGGAGAAGAAGTGACCTATTCAGGTATGGTCTGTCAGTCAACTGATGGAGTGGGAAAGTAGTTCTCCTCAGCCCAGAACTAGAGTCCTACCCATGCAGTGATGCAGATCAATGCAGCAAATAGTTTCGTCTGCCAGAAACTCAAAAACACATGGCAAACTAACAGCTGCACCATAAACCCAGAGCCAAACTTTCTGAAAATCTGCAAGTGTTTCCAAATTTCAGCATAAGTCATCTCTCCATTTTTTAGAAGCTCTCCCTGTTAGGTGAAATAGATTATAAGAGTAGTGAAACATGGAATGTTTCTAGTTGATTTATTTTTACATTCATGGAAAAAACAGGAGACAGCAAAACATAGATCTGTTCTAGTAAGACTGACATCACTTAGCATACACATGCCTTAGAAGAATAAGTATCCAGCATGTCCAAGCTCTAAACCTGTTTCCCACATCTTTAAAACAATAATTAGAATACTTTTCTCTCATGTGAAATTATTTCTTAAAGAAACTGCCAGGAAGGAGGACAGAGAGGCTGTTTCACCTGACTCCCTTCTCTCCGCCAGAAGATGGCTGGCTGAGGGTTTCCAGTTGCTTCACACTGGAAAGTCACCGTTCTCCCCAGGGCAGCTACCTGGTCTCGAGGCTTTACAACAAACTGTGGAGGCTCTGAAAGGAAAACACCAAAAGTAAATAAATCACACTGCCATCAGCTGATTTGAAAGAACAATTTGCCTGCTGAGTTTTAATGGTATAAACCAGAACAGTTAAGTTTCTTTAATGAGGACAGGCAGCACAAAGACACATCGGTCTCTAACAGCCACAGCTTCAGCATCACTCAGATCATGTTTTCTGTGTCTGGACCTCCCAATTAAAACTCCGTCTGTGTCACACGTGCTTTTAGTGCTGACCCAGTGTACAAGGAAATAAGTCCCACCAGCTTGGTGAGACAACTTGCAGAGCAACAGTCACCAAAACAAACAAATCTGCTACCATTTGGATTTTAAAGGAGGAACAGGGCTGCAAGCCAGAATGGAGAAATCTTTGAGGGACAACTGGCCCAGAGGTCACACTTTGTTAAGGGCTGCAAGACACACTGCTGAGTAACTATGAATTCAGGCTTGCAAACTCTAAACTCATTGTCTCTGACTTAGGAAAGCGGAGGAGAGAAAAAGCCCTTAAGTGCTTATATAAGATACTTCTGATGTAGTCAGGATCTCAAAAAATCTTGAAGTCAAAAGCCCAAAAAATACTATTCAAATTATAACCACTTAAAATCTCCAGTTCAAACATACTGAGAAGGAATGAATTTAAAGGAACAGCAGAGCTAAATGTCTTCCTCATTTACATACACAAGAGCATGTTCAAACAAAATATATATGCAAATGAACGCAAATTTGAAACATCTGCTCAGCCTAACATTATAAATACTGCCAGCACTGTTTGATTTATACTGACTTCAACAACCCCTTCATCCAGTAGTAAGTAGAATGTCAAAAAATCATGTCAGTCACATTAAAAAAAAAACCAAAACAGCAGAGATGGCATTAGATATCTTGGTGATGCTAGCACAGAAAAAAAATCTAGCATGCTCTATAGGCTGTTAACTCTTGCTTCTTGAAAAATGTGCATTAAATCAAAGACCATTTATTTATTAATTTCCAATTCTTTCTGATCATCTGCCTAAAACCAATTATGCTCTCCTTCTTCTTTGGATTGAGAATAAAGGGGATGTTTTGTATCTGATTTTAAGAAATCAAATTATTTTGATATTTGTTTCCATTTTTTTCACTTGCAAACATTGATGTTTTCACAAGGTTTTCCTTTAAAACCAGCATAAAATATGTGATGAAAAGATGTGTTTTCTAAACATCAATAGTAGTAATGGCTTTATGTAGAATAAATTCAATAACACTTAAGTCCTTTTTTTTTAAAAAAAAAAATTGGTTTTGGTGTTCCTGTGGGCCACTTCTTGCAGTTATCTGTTCCCCATGCCTTGTGTCCACTCCCTGGTGAGTTCATATCAGAATGTATTCTTCCTACACCCCTCCTGCTTGAGAGGAATTTCTGGAGCCTGACACTTTTGTCTATATTTGGATGCGAAAGCTACCTTTCCTAGCGTTATTTCCTTAGGTAAGAAACTACACAAACCGAAGCTAAGATTGACCTAGTGTAATTAACAGACTTCAAAACATTTAGCTCTGAAACGTTCAACCAGTACCTTGGGAAGAAGATGTGGGAAGACTTTGACGTGACAGCAACAATCGTTTGGAAGGGAGGGAGAACCGGCAGGGGGTTTGCCGTAGGGTGGTGAGGGGACATGGGAGGGGAAATGGAGAAAATGGGAAAATGGAGATGAGGGTGAAGTACCTTTGTTATGCTGCTAGGTTCTAGTAACGAGAATAAATTTAGCGTACGGTTAAATTTAGGGCTTGGCTTGGTTCTGTACTAGCCTGTGACACAACACCACCACACAATACAGAACTGAGGGTTTCTAAACCCTGTGCTAGTGCAGAGGATTAATGAGGTTCCAGATTTCGAGGACAGGTACAACTATAAAGAAAATAAAATGGTTCTGACCACTGGAGAAATAGCTGGATGGTTGTGATTATAGTACCTCAAGATGACCATTCAGGGACTACTTAACACTAAATGGAAGGGGGAATTTAGTCTTAGAGGCAGTCATGGTAGAATTTATAAAATATAAATAGGTACATCTTTCTCTAGAATTAGAGAAATTATTCTAAATACATATTTTATAATGATACTACTCTAAAATATATATGCATATTGCCCATATATCTATTATTCTAAATCTATTGCCATTAAGGTAAATAATAAAAATCTTATTAGCCTCAATGTTAGAAGAATTAAACAGGGTTAAGTGAAATTATTATTAAATTCCATTCTATGTTAATTGTACTGGAAGCTTCTTCATTGCCCTTTTGTTAATATCAGTTTGATTTCACACCTTGGGTCACATATATGTGGTATGTAATGATGAAACTGTAAAAGAAGCCAAAATAATAAATTCCCATGAGAAAACCACAACTTTTATCCTAGAAACTTTTGAACCAAATGCGATTTTTTTAGCACACTTTGAAGTTCAACCCATGCAGTCACTGAAGGAAGGAGACATTAGGATTTGACTTGCTATTATCACATAAAAACAGACAGAAAATTTGCAACCCATTACCTTTCTCTTTGCAATTAAGTTACCCATACTTCATGCAGAATTTATTCTGTTCGATGTGTCTTGCCAATAACAAGTAAAAGATGAGAGCTGAGTGGTTGGAGAACATGGAAGGGGATGGATGGGAAGGGAAGGAGAAGTTCCCGTCACAGTGAGACGATGACTAGAAGATGGCCAATAAAATTTCAACTTACCAGACACAACTAAAAACAAAAACAAAACAAAAAGAAAACATGGAATAAATAAAATTGAACAGACATGAAACAAAGCAAAGAATAAAGCAAAATTAAAAAAAATAATTAAAAAATGGATCCTTGGTAAGGACCTTAGAAAACAAACATATATTTTGATATATGAAAAATAGGTTTATAATGTTGAACAACGTTTTTATATTTTGATTCTTAAGCAGCAGTCTCTATCAAATACTGAAAGTAGGTGATAGAGGAAAATGGGTAACACACTGAAATACTGGCCAGGCAGTCTGGGTTCTACCCCAAGTCTTTCTAATGAACTGATGTGCACCTTGAGAGTAATTTTTTTGTTGTTTTTCACATAATCATTATTCATCTGCATCAAGATTTTTCCATGGTAAAATTAATTTTAAATCTCCAATGAATATCAATCTGCAACATTGCTGAAATCGAACAGTAACATCTACAGCCTTTCTAAAGCACCCAAACATTTACAAATAGAATATATTTTTCTGAAGTTAATACCTATTAAAAAAGAAAGTTTATTAAAAATTAATAATATGCTAAGGCATTTAGGCCACACACAAATCTCATTAGTATAGGATTGCTGTGTCAAGGTCATAAAGCTCACTATTAAAATGTAAATCCAAAGTAAACCACAATGAAAACTAGTTTGAAAAGATTCTTAACCTTTTTCTTTGTCCCCCAAACATGAATTTCATTAAAATATTCAAAACTAAACATTTCATGCAAAATATTAGATTTTTCAACAGAAATTATCAGTGGCAATTTATCGATTATTAAATTATCCTTCAACCATAGTTCAAAATTTCATAAACTTTGAAATGACTCAGATCCTGGCAAGGTGACTTTGCTTATAAAAGAAAGGCATGTTAGAAAGTATTCCAACCTTATATCAGTTATGGAAAGAACAGATTAAAAATAAAAAGCCAGAAGTAATGTATTTTGAAAATATACATGGATACTGACCAAAAAAAAGGAAAAAAGTTAATAAAAAAAGGTTAATTGGTGATAATTACAGTAAAGGTCCAAAAATATATATATATTTTTAATGCACGCTACACTTTGGTCTTATCGCTTTATATTGAGAGTAAACCAGCTCTTGTTCAGCATGGGCACAGTTTCATATCGAGCAGCTACGCACCCTCAATTCACCAGCCTCTGATAAACACACGCAGGAAACCAGTAACACCCACTTTGCCAACATTCATTAGGCATGAGGAATCCTGGCCTCCTGTTCTAGTAAATACTGGAGGACTGCAGGTGTTTTACAAAAATGAAGCAGAAAGAGAATCAGATAGAATATTGGAAGTCGGAACATGTTGAAGACAAGAAGCTGCAACTGCATATGCCAAACCCAGATCAACCAGATTTGAGTTTTATAAGAGACTTTATTTTTAAAGGAAATAATCTCAAAGAGAGGAAGTTTAAATTACCATTTTCCAAACATTTGAGTTTTGAAGAATTATTCTGGATGTGCACTAGCCTTCTTTAAATGGTGTTACTTGAAAAGAAAATCAGTGTGTATTACTCTGCTCGGATTATCTGTAAGTCTACAATTCCTAAGAGGAGTAGCCAAGAAATGCTACACACGAATTCCTGAGAGAAATCTGCTCTTCCCCAAGATTCAGGTACTCTTGTTCATGTGTAACTTTAGATTTCCCAGTAACCATTGCTTTTTAACTGAAAAGCTCTTTACTAAACTTGCAATTAACAATCCAATGTGCTCTGGAATTAGAAATTATTCTCCACAAAACACGACTCATTGTACATAAAACAGTCTGATAAGAGACTTAATGGAATGCAACTCTAATTTTCTTTTTTTTTTTCATTTGTTGAGTAGTGCCAAGAAGAGGAAAAGTTCAGCTTTCTCAGTAGCAATGCAGAGCTGCTCAAGTCCTGTACTGTAAATTCACTGGAAAACGCCTAACAGATAGAAACCTTACTTGGGTGCTAGATTACATTTCTACAAATTAAATTAACTTCTAAGTGTTGAATTTCCCCTTTTCTTTTTATTAGACATTTTTTACTGGAGGTCAAAAATAACCCTGTCAAGCAAATATGTTTTTTTGCCCACCTGTGAAAACAGAGGGGATACTGATACATGAAAATAAATCCCTGTAGAAACAGGGCATCACATTGGTTGCAAATCTGTGGAAAGGGCAAAGGGTGAAGTTTCATAGAAAAATTTGAACAATTCTGTCAGAGGGATAGCATGTGGTTTAAAAGAACAACAGTAATAGCAACATCTACAACAAAGACCACATTCTTAGTCTGATTTGCAGGCTATTGATATCTACGGTTACTAAAACTGAGAAGAAAATAGCTTTTCCTCTATTATAGCACATTTTATTTGACACCACTTTCAATTAAAAATTAAATTAATTTTCCCTTTGTTAATCATGGCTTTTCACATGGCAATTAGGTGGAATAACCCGTTTGTAAAGACAGGAAGTTAACATGTAAAACCGCAACTACCAAAGGAATAATATTTTTGCCCTTCATATAATTTCCTTGACATGCAAGGTTTTTCAGGGAAGATGTATCCAATCATTGAACAAAAACCAAGAGAAAAGTGGTTTCCAGTCTAGTGACGTGATCTTTTAATGCCTTATTCTTTCCAGCAATTCTATCAACCTCACTGGGACTACTGGTATTATTAAATCCACTCACAGGAGTAGGAATTTGCAGTTTTAAGACTTAAACTACAGCCTCGTACAGTTGCCAGATGTTAATAGAGCAGCTATTACATCTGACAGATGTAGTTTTGTAGGTTCACATGATAATCAGGTTGGAAGCAATCTCGGAGGTCTCCATTCCAACTCCTGCTCAAGAGTGCCAGCTACAGGGTCAGTCAGGGATTGATCCAGTCAGGGCCTGAAAACTTCCAGGGAATAACAATGCACAGACTCTGGCAGCCCACTCTGCTGCTTGGCTGTCCAGCCAGTGAAGAAATATTTTCTGATATCCAGCCTCAATCTGCCTTGTTTCAGCTTACATCCATTGTCTCCTGTGCTCCCTCCACGCACCACTGGCATGAGCCTGGGTCTGCCTCACCCTGGGGTCTCATATGAGACCTCAACATGCTGTGTACAATGCCTACATCTCAAAAAGACACATTCTGTAGCTCTTCTCACAGAGGTGAATGCAAACATTGATCTAGTGTTTCTCTAGAACCCACTGGTTTCCTCATATTAAGAATAAAATATTACAGTGTTGTGTCCATTTCTTAGTCTGCCATTAGGCAAGTTAGAAGCTTCAAGTACCCCATTCTTGATATCTTGGCAGCAATTATCTATCTCAAAAGGAGCAAAATTATAGAAATTTTCATTTACATATAGTAATAAGATGCTTTGGAGGTCTTGAGATCCAATGTGGTATTTAACTACTAAAGAGTATTTTTTTCAGCATGTTTAATACTCATAATTATTGTTCTCACTACTACTATTTACGAATATCTTCCAGGTGTTTGGAAGATATCCTGTAATTTAACTGACACAAGTTGAATACTTTTGATTGAAGCTCAATGTGTTTCACTTTGAATATTTAAAAATAATCTTCACGTCTTCAAGGACTTCTGGACACTAATAGAGGTTATTGTAAAAGAAGCGAGAATGTATAACTCTACACCAGAGAAATTAAACAATCCCAATTTTCAGGCCAATAATTACACACAACAATCAAGCTCATATCCACACTTTAGCTTCTGTATAAATACTTGGCCATTATGACTAATCTAGAAAATGGCAACCACAATGAAATTCGGATTCCTTTCAAGCCATTTTGTGATACATTAATCCCAGTTCAAGTGAAAATATATCAGAGATTGCTGGTGCCTGTAGAAATGAGGTAGCAGGAGATGGGACAGGAGTATGCGCAGATGTGCTGGAGTAGACAGTGGAGTGAGAAGCTGGAATTTCCATTGGGATTGGCCAGGTACAGACTAGACAGTGAGAGGGGAGAAATTGCAGAGCTAGCAACTGAGATAGCACAGAGATGGCCATGTTATCTGTCAGGGAGATGAAACTCAGCTGTTTGTCATCTTCATATGAAATAAACGGGTGAGAAAACCACAGTTTATGACCTCTATCTGAAACACGTGGGTACAGAAAATTTGGGTACTGCAGTCACATGAAGGGGAAATGTTTGAGTCTGATTATGTTTAGCAAACTGGTCAAACTCTGATTTTCATGCCTTAAAAAAGAAACCGAACAAGAAATTCGGATCAATTCCAAACAGAAACTCTGCAAAAAGCTGCCAACGTCTTCTATTCAAAAATGTGTTTAATTTCTAATCGTGCTAAACTCTGAAATCTAATGAAATACTTTTTATCTTCAAATATCTGAATGAGGACCACTGAATACTACCTCCCTGCAACATGACTAGCAGATATTTATGCTGGTGTTTTGCAAAAACTATTATTAACGGAGATAGTTTACAACAATGTGCCATGTTCCACTTCCTATCTGGTGATTTGTAGGCTATTTGTTCTTATCAAAGCAATCTGAAACTCTCAATATCCTTGATATGCACATCTCTCTGCAGTCATTTGTGGAAGTATCACTTTCTACACAGAAATAAACAAAAGCCTGAATCTCTTGTCCTGAAAACAATATAAATGCTGCCATTCAGCTGCCTCTGGCTTTAGCCTGTGAAAAATATGGGAAAATAACACCAGGTACAGTACAAAAGAACTGGGGTGTATCACTTTTCATCCTCCCTGGACTCTCTATTTTCAGCTGTCACTTCTTGAGGTCTAAATACGTATACACACAACTCACATTTTCCCGGATTTTCTGCTAAAGTTCACATTCATGTGAGACCAGCCTGGGCCACCCTTACTCACCATGAATGCTTTCACAGTTCGTGGTCCCAGAGCACCAAGTTTGACATAGTGCAGCACAAATGTCCGAGGAAAGGTCTCACAGTCTGGCGCCAAGTACGCCACAGCCACAGAGCTGAGGTAAAATGTTTACATGAGATTTTTGATGTCTCAAATCAAAAGTGATGACTTGTGACTCCAAATCCCCAGCAAGGGAGTGATTGTGGTTTATTGTATTTATGGTGAATGACAAAATTCTGTTCTAGATTGCTGCTAATTTGTCAGATAAGCACTTCTTAAGTTTAAAGGACCAAGTGACTACAGTAACTTCAAATTTATCAAACCCAAGAAGATAAAAATCTGATTGGAAAGAGATTCATTATTTTCTATAACTGTAATGTAAAGAATGAAATTAAGATATAAGCAGGTGACTTACTAGTTGGAAAAATAGTTCTGATATTAAGACCACCTTTAGAATTAGT
Source organism: Donacobius atricapilla (assembly GCA_013397315.1). Taxonomy (NCBI): domain Eukaryota; kingdom Metazoa; phylum Chordata; class Aves; order Passeriformes; family Mimidae; genus Donacobius; species Donacobius atricapilla. The sequence goes on from WBMY01017835.1 coordinate 201,961, forward strand.
AAAACCCATAAAAATGTTCAGGTTCACAGACAGAAAAGTTACCATGGAGAAAATCTCAGTATCAGTTAGGTGCTGCTTTTCTCAACATACTTTCAGACAAGGAGTTTTGGAGTTTTTTAAAAATTTGTATTTGTTTTTGTTTACAATTGGTTCACATTCCCTCTTCTGTCTGAACACAGAAAACCAGTCAGGTTGCACTGGTTTTGGCTGAGATAAAATTAATTTTTCTTCTTAGTAGCTGGCGTAGTGCTGAGTTTTGGATTCAGTATGAGAATAATGTAGATAACACACGGATGTTTTGGTTGTTGCTGAGCAGTGCTTATCCCAAGTCAAGGACTTCTCAAGCTGTGCCAAGTGAGGAGGGATACAAGGAGCTGGAAGGGTGCATGGCTGGGACAGCTGACCTGAACTGGCCAAAGGGATGTTGTATGCTATGGAACATGATGTCCAGAATTTCAACTGATGATACCCAGGTGGGAGCTGCTGATCACTGTTCAGGGGGAAGTTGGTTGTCTTTCAGCAGGTGGTGAGCAATGGTACTGTGCGTCACTGGTTTCTTTTGACTGGTTTTGTCATCATTAGTATTATTAGCATATTTTACTTTGTTTCAGTTATTAAAGTGTTCTTATCTCAACCCACCAATTTCTGTGTTTTGTTTGTTTGTTTGCTTGCTATTTTTTTCTGATTCTTCTCCCCACTCCACTTGTTGGAGAGGCATTGAGGGGCTGTGTGGTACTCAGTTGTCAGCTGGGGTTAAACCACGACATGTGCTGGGCAGTAACACAGAAACAGACCGGCTGGAGTTTATACCCTGCACAAAAAGCGCCACTCTCAGGGTATCGAGGGGCTGCTACCTGCACTTGTCACTGTGCACTTCCCCCAAGAAGCCTGAAGACAGCTGCAGTCTGGAAACTTGGCAGTCACATCATCCTGACACTGTCCCTGACCATGCAGGGCAGCATATATGCTCTCATTCTCAGCACGTGGCACACGCCTGGCAGGCTGGATTTAGCCCGTGCCTCTGGACTTGAAACCCAAAGGAAAAGGGCCAGTGCCTGTGTGCACTCAGGAGATGATGTGCTCCAGGGAAAGTGGTCTGACCGGGAAAAAAGGCATGTGTCGCTCCTTGGTGCTGACAGGACAGACAGAGCCTTGAGAAATATAAGTGCTTCTGGAGCTGCTGCACATACCAGAGAGAGAGACTGGCCAGGGTAAGGCTTTGGAACACCCCTAAACTCAGGTGTCATAACACATGCGGCCTGGCAGCTCAACATCACCAGCTCTAGAAACAATTTTAGAGATGAGCTTCAAGCACCATGGATTCAAAATCAGGGATTCTCTGTCCTGGAGCAAGCAGGAATGTACCCCAGCTCCAGCTTTGCAGTGGGACCAACAAGCAATTTGTTTCGAGAGCTTGTTGTTTCCCTTGTTGGCATTAAAATGTCTCAAGGCTTCTTTCTCTCTTTGGTGGTTTAAACTCCACCCTCTGCTGATTAACACCACAAGATCTGTGCATTAACCAAACCTTCTGTTTGGGTGCTATTCTCATTTCAAGAGCAATCAAATGGCATTGCCTCCTTATGGATTTCTGGCCATTCTGAGATTTAGTTTAAGCTCAACTCTATTCAAGAGGCTGGGCAGTAAAATCTGGCTCTGTTTCAGCTGTGTCTCAGTCATGTAACTATATTATTTTAAAGACTGATTTTCAGAAGGTAATGGATTTTCCCTTCAAAAAATCAAGACGGAAAGGGCTACACAAGTGTGCATGTTTGTCTATATGTGTGAGGAACCCACTGCAAAAACTTGTGGGAAGACAGATGTGTGTGAAATGTACTCTTGAGACTTTTTGCTTTGCAACTGATACTAGCAAAAAAAATCGAGATAGATCATAATCTGTCCTCCTGCAGGAGTCAATGAAGATTTCTATGATAAAAAACTGAAAATGTGGAAAAAGGCTTTACAATGCAGCTTCAAAGGTAGCATTTCTTAGGTTAATACATGTAGTACAGTTTAAAACTGTACAGGTCCTGTAGTCTCTGCCTTGAGGTGACAAAGAGAAATCTGAAATATGGAGTGTAGAAGACAGAGAGGGAGAAAGGGGGATTTAAGATTTTCCAGAAGGTCCTCTCCTAGTCTATCTTCCCCCTCCCTTGCTCTGGATCCTCCTAAACCACACTATAAACCAAACATAATTTAGAGAGCACTCTTATGATGAGTCCAATTCCATCTATTTAAAAACTAGAGTAATGTAGTACACTGTGAAGCCTGTTTCCCAGGCGTCTCTTTTCAGAGAAGAGTTGTCTTCCCCCATGTTTTAAATGAACTGAGGTAATTTTAGGCACTGCTGCAATCTAAGTAGTCGTGACTACAAATATTTATACTAAAGCCTTTTAAAAGAGTGAAAAAAATGAATTTTAAATAAACTGTGCAGAAGTTCAGAAAGATTATGATAGATAGATACTATTTGAAGAATTCTTAGGAGCTTCCTACTTCATTTTTTGACTTATAGTTGAAGATAGTAGAGCTGAAAAGGAAACTGAGGGGCATTTTTTTCCTCAGCTGTTTATGATAGCACAGAGTACTTGGAAAAGAGAACTTGAAATCCATAGCAACCTTCTTATAACAAGTTAAAGCTATTTGTGAGAAGTGGCCAAGGCCCATGATCAACGGATACCAACACACACTAAAAATGGAAGGACAATAAACCTCTGCAGTGCACTAACTTGTGATCATTAAAAAATGTTGGTTTGGGCATGCAGTACTCAGTGAGGAATACTCTCAGCTGAAATGTATTATTTCAAAAGAAACCTGGATTTCTTCTCATGGGGATGTCATACCCCCCACATAGAGACAATCCAAGTATATACTAGCACCCCAACTTACTTTTCAATAATGTTAACAGGAAGCTAACTGTGACATATTAACAAAATTTAATTATAGGTGGCAAAAAACATAATGTAAGAATTTTATGCAAGACAGACTATCCACCAAGTACCAAGAATTTTTACTGTCATGGAGGCAGAATTGGGAATAAGATGCTTTAGGGAATAAGGATGATCTGCAAAAATAAAACAAAACTAAAGAATTCAAGGGACACTTAGCCTGGTTTTCATGCAGTTCTCTGCCAAAAGACGACAATGCTATCAAAAGTTGCTGGTAGTCTGAAAGGGCCATCAGGCCTTGCTGGTGGACAACTGGACAAAGCCAGAACTCTCAGGTTCTCTTCTGAGAGTTCCCTTCTCTGTACTGAAACCCAATGTGTGAGCTTAACTGAGTCAAAAGAGAGAGCAGCTGTCTAATATGAGGAGATGCAAGTCCTAAGCAGGCTCTCCCAGGCCAGAGAAAGACAAACAGAGAACAGAATCCCCCTCAGGGATCTGTTTAGAGAGCATGGAGCATTTATGAGAACAAAACAAGAAACCTGCTCCATCCAGACAGCTTTTTTATTTCTCTGTCCTGTCATCCTATTTCATACTTAAAAGGATTAAAAAAAAAAAAAAGTCATCCTAAACTTTGGAAATTAGTGTGTGGTGATAGGGACAAGAGGAGCATGCAAATACCTCCTGCAGAAAATGATAATTTATATATAACAGTTCAGCCTGAACAAGGAATTTTTCTTACACTGGCAGATTCTGATACTGAGCCTACAAGGCAATCAAGTCCACATATAAAGACAGCAAAATTCTTTATTACCAGCTCTTGAGTGGTATTCAGCACCTAGCAACAAAGCATTTTAGTGTTCAAACAAAACACAACTCATAGTAAGAAATGATACTCAAAACAGCTTATCAAAATAATGTTGGAATGCACCGTTATTCAGCATTTTCTTTGTCTTAAGACCAATTCAGAGATTACTGATGCAAGTAAACTAACAAAAGTAAAGGACTGTACTGCAATCACTGTATTACTCACAGGCTATGAACTAGGCAAGAATAAAGTGTATATTACCTTTTTACAAATATTTAGCATAATTTAATAAAGCTGATTCTTATTTCAGAATTAATGTATGGAAGTACTGTTTGCTGAACAACCAGTTAAAATTACTATTCCTTGCACTCTAATTTTATTCATAAACCCAAAAATCTTCAAACTCAATGGCTTGTAGTAAAGTTCTACTTTGTCTATTCCAAAGAAAGAATTATTGAAATGTTATCTTCAGAACAGCAGTCACAGTAAGTTTGCAGCAGTGAAACCTGACACAAAAACAATTGCTTTTTCCACAGCAATGGGATTTAGGAAATTTCAGGCACTAGAAAAGAGTCTTCAGATTTTCTTTGCTACTTCTTTTTTTTTTTTTTATAGAATGCTGAAGTATGCTATACAAACCCACTTGCTTCAATTCTCTGCACTGAGTGATTAAAATGCACGATTTTTGAGAACTATACAGTAAATAAACCCCTTCCAGTAAAAAGCTTCTTGCTTCAACTTATTTCTGTAGTAACATTTCTCCAAATTATTTGGACGCCTGTTCTACACTCTCAAAAACACTTGCCTCAAGTCCTTGTTTCAAAGTACCAAACTGGAGGATGGACTCTCCAAAGTTTTTATGCGTTATTTTCTTGTAAAATATTTTTGTCACTACTGTGAAATTCTATCTAAAAAAAAAACAAACCAAACCAACACCCATTTAACACTTAAAAACCATGGAAGCAGTTATTTATTAAAATACTTACAGACTCCTTCTTTTATCCATACTTTAGAAATGCTTCAGGAATCTTAGTGTTCATCACTTGCATCAGTAAGAAAAGAACCTTCAGGGTTCTAATCTCTTCTTCAAACAGTTTTCTCATTTCCTGCTGATTAACTTTTAAGATTTCTATGCTTTCACCAGAAATTGGTGGCAGTCAAACTCCTCAGATCCTTGATAGAAATCTGACGTGCTATCAGAGTTTACTGCAGTCATTAAGGGGGAAATGGGCTCTTTAAGCTATAGAATTCACAGAAGATGGTCTCCTTCATTCATCCTGCCAAAAGTTTACTAATTAAAAAAATCCTGAAGTTCATTGGACAATCATTATTCTTCCTTCCTTTTTCAAGGGACTGAAGGCATAATATGGCATCAAATCAGTTCTTTCAAAGGAAGAAATACTGATTTAAAGAGAGAACATGAAGACAAGTTCAGACTTAAATCTAAATCCCAGTTTTAAAATTCCAGTGGTTAAATTCATCCCTGAGACTGTGAAGGGTTCACTACAATGCATAATAATTGCTGTACATCTCAACAACATTTCTATAATCCCATAAAGTTCTGAATTTTGTCTCTGTTGTTCTAATGCTTAATGCAGTTACATTTACAGCCAACTTAAAATGTGAACCAGCAGCCTGACACAGTGGAAACATTTATATGGTATCAGACAGATGAAAGAGCAAATCCTATTCCTTTATATTCCAGCTGGTGTTTTCAGCCCTTCCCAGAAGCCTTATCAAATAGATGTCTTTTACTGTGTGCCTTGAAGCTACTTTGCACAAAGAGGAGGTGGAAGGAGGAGGAAATTCCAGACCTGAAGCATGTGCCACCTTTTCAGATAAAAATTCCTTGTCAGTTGACTGGTACAGCAAAATCACAGCCAGGAGTCACTTATCTAAAGTTCCATTCTCTATCTACCTTGCAGACAAGCTCTGTTAACCCTAAAATTAAAGACATAATAATCTAAGAAGGCTTGGTATCAGAGATTGCCACTGTAAATTATGAACTGGCCGGTACAATTTCCATAGGAATTCTTCTTTTTTCCTGCCAAACAGATAACACTGAATGTGTTTAGTGCCTTTGAATGGCAAAATTTACATTTTACAGTTCAGTCACTGCTGCAGCAGGTTTTAGGTGTAGGTTAGGCAGGGCCCTGTACCAAGCATTGCACACTCCTCCAGAGCCGCTGCTTGAGTAGGGAGAGCTAAGAAGAACTCTGAAGATTCCTGCTCACTACCAGTCTGCTGCTGACTGACCACAGTCACCTACAGCCAGTGTTGGTGTCACTCTTGTGAAGTCCTGAAGTCAACTGAGCCCACTGGAGCTGCTGCTCCTAAGTCCTGCTGAGTCTCATCTACCCTGTCACTGCTACGATGGCTCCTGGCCAGCTGCAGAGTAGGGCTGCCACTGGAGCCACAACTTACACTTGTGTGTTTCAGAGAGAACAGCTCATTTCACCAGAAATTACGAACTTATTAGAAAATTAGACATCAGAAAAGCCAAATTAAGTACTGCAAATGGAAGCAAAGCAAATGGAAGTAGGTGCGAATATGTAAAACCTTTGGTTCTTAGATTTCCTTGAGAGCATTTTCCTGGTTAAATGTGGGATTTGCAGATTCCTGATGATGCCCTATTTCCATTTGCATTCATAGTAAAATTAATTCTTTTTCAGTACTGAAGTTCTGAAGTGTGTATTTCCAGTAATTTTATGTGTCTTAGGAACAATGTTTTCAATGACAGACGTAGTAATGAAATACATAATACTATATTTCCTACAGTTCTGCTTTGAGGCATAAAACTAATCAAGTCACATAACAGAAACCTACACAAAACCTGAAATGCATCTTGCATATATATCAAATACAATACAACACAACATAAATACAATAAATATATCCAGCTCGCTTAGTGCTAGAGCAAGAGAGAAGTCTACTGGTTCCAGTGATGCCATTTTTTTGGCCATTTTTTCCTTTTCTGAAGCACATCAGCTACTTGGTGAAATATAATGTGCTGGAAAAATATAATGTATTGTACTCTGGGCTGCTTCCTGGCATTATGTATTGACTGAAGTATTTATTTAATAATTAATCGTCTCCTGAATGAAATGCTTCCACATGTATCTAGCAATGTCTCTGGATGCCTTACAGATGCAGTACACATTGCTGCAAAATGAAAACAGAGGGCTGAACTCTCCAATTTTAGGTATATGGAAACAACATCAGGATTACATTTCCTTAACTATTTAATTTTCCAAGGAGACAATAAGATAACTTGACAGTTTTAGGGATGGAAATGCTTCTAAGCTGCAGGAGTAAAACACTAAAGGAAGAGTTCAAACTTCACTACATCAATACAGAACTCCAAATTTGGTTTATGAATATGGCTGAAGTCAGAGTAAGAGTACAACATCTGTATGTAGGAAACACTTAGGATCCCCAAAGTTAGGAGACTGTACAGAGGAAATCAGTGATTCCAATAACCAGCATCTGTGACACCTGTGCCACGAGCAGGAACTACATAAAAATGGAACTGATATTCCCTTCCCTCTCTTGCGTTTTCTACAGTTAACAGTTTATTAGAAAGAGAGGGAGAGTTGAACTATCTGAGCTGACAGTTCCTAGTCCATGGACATCGCCTGGGCCGGCTGCCAGCTCAGAGGCGGCGCTCTTCCCGAAAGCATTCCCTTACAAACAGGGAATACTTGCGGGCATGCATCATGCAGGGTCTGCTCCACGGAGCAGGGGCAGAGCTGAGCAGGAGGAAAGGGTGCTGTGGGATCCAGGGCAGCTCCCCGTGAGACCCAGGATAGCTGTTCAACACATCCTATCCACACCTCCCTGACAGCTGCGTATCTCAATTGCCCTGGGGCTGCACGCTCCACCTTTTAGTGCCCCAGATAACCCTCCACAGGAGGGTCAGCCACAGCATCAGTGGAAATGATGACTAGAGAAGAAGATAAATCTTCCCTTAGTGCTGCCAACGCTGAGGCCCTGAAGAGCAGTGCTTGCAGCCCTGCCTGCTGTGTGCCACGTTTCACTCCCTGCCACAGCCCCACTGTGCAGACACTTGACAGACGGGGACTGTCCCTTTCCTGACACATGTCTTGGGTCACCACTGACAGCTCTCATATTCCTTCTCAGGCACAGAGTCTGGCACAGAAATACCACAGCCTGTTGCTGAGATACTGAGGAGGTAAAAACCCAAACCAAAGCTCCACAAATAACCCTAACCCACTCAAACCCACGCCAAAACCCCTCCTTGCCCTCTGCTGAATTTAACATGCCTGCACAGTGGCAGCTGTAATGTCTGAGGCTGCGTTTGGCAATGCAGCCCTCTGTTTACAAATAGGCAACAAAAATAACTCAGTTGGGCACAGCAGAATACACATTTACTAAACTCTACCGTCAATAGATAACGTGATGACAACCAAAAGTACAGAAAAGAGTTGTCAGTTGCATTCCTTAAATCACCAGGAAAAAAAACCCATAAAATTATAAAAAAGCAACAGAACAACCAAAAACTTCAAAGAGCTGTGTGTCCACTGTCAGAGCAATCTTATTTTAGTACTGAAACAAGATCACTCCACTTTTCTACATAGTCAAAAAGCTGTACCTTTAGGGGGAAAAAAAAAAAAAAGTGTTTTAACAAGGGAAGAGGAGAGAAGGGAAAAAGAGAAGGCAGAAAAAGGAGGAAAAACGTGAAAAAATCTGAATGGAAAATGCATTCTCTAGAGGAGTATTTTTTCCCTCCCATAAAACTTGGTCTCTTGGATACGTTAATAAATGGATATTGGTCATAATTTATTTCATTACCAACTACAAATTGTCCCTACACATTACAGTTTCTCACATCAATCCCTCCTACAAAGACATTAGTGCAGACAAATGGCTCAGGAGGTAATTCATTCTCACTGGGAAACAAATTATCCCATGACAATATCCTCAGAGCAAATCTGCCACAATGTAAATATCTACTGTGTAATACAAGCACTTAAAAATTAGGATCTTGATGAATCAGGACTTGGGCTATGATCTTGTTCCTTTAAAATACCAGTTTATTATCAAAAAGATCTCACTCGATTTCTAACATTTATATACTTAAGTGATTTTAATGAATTTTAATGGTTCTATTAGAACCATTAAGCTAAATGGGATTTAAAGTATGTTTTTGTTTATTATTTTAAATAGGACTATGAAAGATTAGGGTTACCAAGAGTTAATTTACAGAAAGGTGGTCAACCAGCCATTAAAGCAAATTTTCTTAATAGTAACATTTTATAGGATTCACAGTTGATTTAAGACATGATCTTCAGAACAAATCACCATTTAGGAAATAATTCAGTCTCTTCCCTCTGAATAAACTGTGCTTACTGCTCACAAGTTTATCCTTTATTCTACATCAATGAGCATGAGAGCTGGTTATTTCACAAACATAAGGTATGAATTTTGATGTATAAACATCATGGTGACGAATAAAACAGAACATCTCAAAATTCTTGGTTTTATGAGTGCTTCAACAAAAGAATTCAATACTTTCCTAACAGAGGGACACCAAATGTTTCTGGTGGAAAAAGGAGAGCAGGTTAAGGACAAGACCTTTCCTGTTACAGTAAATGTGTCAAAATAGAGGTCTGTTACCAAATAAAATACTTTTAAGCCCATACTTCCCCAGAACTCCATAATGACTAATTCCCACTGAACAGAGAGAAGGACAGAAGGATCATCAGTGGCCAGAAAAAAGCATCAGGATGACATCATTGCCTGTCTGCTAGCCAGGAAAGGAAGAGAGGGATTATCTGAACAGTGAACATCTGGATTGTGTATATAAAGGCAGTGAAGGATTTTTTATACATATTAGTTCACTGAGTTCCACTGAATTTTTATCTTACAAAGAAACAGTAGTGCTACAATACACTTTTAAAATGAAAAAGCAACAGGAATTCCAGTGGTCTGAGTTAGTGTATTAAAAGATACACAAACAGATTTAACATTCACTGCTTCTGTGTTTCATTTAATTGAAAAAACTTGGCAGATACTTGAAACTCTTTCTTTTTGAATTAAAATAAAATGAAGCTTAATAACACTGACTTTCTTCTTTCTGTGTTTCAGATACCAAGATTGTAAGTGACTTGATTCTGAACTTGAAGAACTGAAATCCAAAACACACTCAGCTCCCCATCCCAGTATTGTAAAGACTGCTTAAAAAAAAAATCTTGCACGTTTTTATTTCCTCAGAATACAACTCAAGCCAAATTTGTATTTTCACATATTTTCATCTCAAGAGTTGTGGTACAAACAACAAAATCAACTTAATTCTAGTACAACTTTATTCTTTGCAAAAAAAACATCCTTACCTTGAACTGTTAAAGTTGCTGATGCCTCAGCTTTTCCAACCATATTTTCTGCAACACAAGTGTATGATCCCATGTCTCCTGCCGTAACTTTCCTGATTTTCAAGGTATGATCATCACGGATTTCGTACCTTTAAATATACATAGTAGTTAACAATGAATAGGAATAACAGAACTTTGTACAATTTCTGTAAAGGGTAAAAACATGGGGGATTTGCTCTCAAATATTCTTTTTTCTGTATTTCCCATAAGGGGAAAAAAGTATAGATACTTAAAAATTGATAATATAAAATAAAGTTTTAAAACCAAAATATATCCAAGTACTTGAAAACCTTATTCTGATACTATTTGCAAACAATCACAAAGCCTTAATGCAGAACATCTTAATTGTTAGAATTCTTTTAATAAGTAAATATAATATCTCTTATTTCCATCTGAATGACAGATTTTTTAATACAGTTGAAAAGAAAATATTGTCCACAAGAAGATCAGAATTGCTTGAAATTCAAGATAAATCACAAGTCATTCTTTTTTTTTTTTTCCTCCTAAAGAATTACGTGGCCTTCTACCAATTTCTTTCATTTCATCACCTTTCCCTCTTGTTTTGTACAATGCAGTCAATGTGTTTCTATTTATGGTAAATAGATTTTTCTCCTAAAAATGATAGCTTTTATTAAAGCTATAGACTACATTATCAAGAAGCTGGATTTGTTGGCCAAAGCCAACTGTTAAAGGATTTTTTCTTTCAGTCCACTCCCCTGAAAGTTTCTTAAACTGATAATTAGGATTGCAAAGTAAGTAAATAAGTATTTAATCTATCTCTCTATCTCTCTAAAAGGATATATTTATTTTTAATAAGATGTTTTATTTTTTTGGCCTGAATTACAGCAATGACAAAAAATAGGTTCACTAGAAAGGTAGTAAAAAAACCGTGCATAATCAAGGCAGTTTTCTACATAACCAGACTATATTTTATATCCATTGCAAGTCCAGTATATACTTCTTGACGTAGCAATCTCTTTTACTATTAGTTATACATTCTCTAAAACTTTTAGTAATTGCAAAAGACTCTTCAGGTGAAGAATTAATCCGTATCTGATATTGCTGGCTGAACTTGGCTATTTTATGCTGTATTTGCCATGTGTTGTCACTTGAACAAAAAACTTGAAAACAGGCCCTTCTTAAGTTTCAACATAAATTGTAAATTCAACTAGAGCACAGTGCTAATTAGAAATATTTTATTGTATCAAGCCAGGCCTTTTGTATTCAAGACAAAGAAATGCTAGCTGTCAATCATTGAATGGCCCCATAATATACCAAACCAGGTATCATAAAAAGGGTGACTCCAAGTACTGCACCTTGCTTTTGGTAGTTCCCCATCATCTTTCCTCCATCTCACTGTAGGGACTGGATCACCTCTTGCCTCACACTTAAACTCTGCACTGTCATCCACAGTTACTGCCAAATTGCTCGGCCTCTTCACAAAAGATGGTCGCTCTAAAGGGAAAGGAAAGGAAAATTGGGATTAATCCAGCAGCCCTGTGTCCAGATGCACAGGATTTCTGTGAGGTTGCTCATGAGTGTCAGCAGCAGCAAACATTCCAGGAGATAATTTCCAATGCTGCATTTGAAAGGCAGTATTTTCCTTCACCAGCACACATGAAGTAAAACAAGCCAAAAAAATGGCAGAATGTACTGTGTAGTTTTTGTTAATCAAAACTGCTGCTATCCCTGACTTAAATTGCAAGACATGGATGACCCAAGTCCTGGCTCACCAGTCTGGGATTAATTGCTGCACTTTTGCGCTCAGACTTTCTGGAATAAAAGGTGATCTCAGTACAGGCTGTGTTGTTTTGGTAAACCCTGCAAATTTCAGGAAAGGTATTGATACACTTTTCTACCTTGTAGCAGGATTCAAAGCAGTAGGTTGCTGGGCTATTCATACTTTCACAGTTCCACACCAGGCTGCACTGCAGGGAGGTTTGCACAATCCCAAGGATAAAAGTGGTTTAAAAATATTTCTGGAATATTCCAGGAATGGCCCATCTAGAAAAGCAGCACCAGATGACAACAGCGTGTCCATAAAAGAAATGAGAAGGTTTAACAGGAGAGTGTTTGGCAGGTTCCTTTGCCTAAGGCAGATGAACTTTCTGTCTATAAACCTGTGAAAGCTCTGAGGGAGTTGAGAAGGCAGTTGCATGTTTTGACTTGTACTTACTAAAGATATAAATATCATCCCCCTGGAACTGCAACAGTCTGAAGCCATCGGCACCATCAGGAAGTGTGAATGCCCAAAAATACACCACAAATTTCTCACAGGAGTACAAAACAACCAGACAGAAGGATAAAGAGACAATCCCATGCTCTTCGTGTCTCACATTTGTGTTTGAAAAAAGTAGTTCTAAATATTACTCTGGCTTTGCAGACAGAGAGATTCAATATTACAAAAATTTAATGGTTCAAAAAGCAAATGTGAACTGAACAAAACCTTATTAAAAAAACCTTATTTTAGTCCAGACCAGCTGGACACTCGTGTTGTAGGAAACTTAACTTTGCTGGCAATGGTAGGAAATGATGTTAAATGAAACAAAGTTGATCTTTAAGCTGTCAGTTCTAGCAGAGTTCATATTCAAGAAGTGAGAAATAAACCAGAGATCTACAGACATAAAGCTAGCTGTGAATTAAAAAGATACAAATATAGACAAACCTCTACCCTGGCCCCTTTCTTGTAGGTGCTGAAAAAACAAAACCTGAATGTAAGAAAAGAACATCCAGATTAAACCTCAGAGTAGGAACATTTTGGGGAAGAATATTTAACTTAACTATGCAAGAGAAAAAGGACTGATCTGGCAAGTCCAGGACTGCTGCCCAACTGCAAAACCCACAAGAGGCACATTGTTCTCCAGATCACTTTCCTAAAGGAAGAGTAATGGACTTCCACGAGTTTTTGTCTGCCCATTTATAACACTCTTATTCAAATGCAGAAATGGATAAGGGAAATCAGCACTGATTTAAGAATCTATCTTTGTCACATGATTATTTTGTGCATACAAGGAAAGCTTAACAAGGATCACTTTGAAACTTTCTAATATTACAGTTTCTGACATGCAGTCCTCCCTCTGATCTCAAGCAGAGACCTAGAAGCAAAAGTTCAACTTCTAAATAACCAAACCTCATGAATAGAAGATTAATGTAGAAAAAATTCAATACATGAAGTTAGCATATTTCTTGTGCTTTTTCACACATATCCAAGTCTGAGTTGAAAGAATAACATGTATTAAAGATTTCTAGACATGGACTGGTAAGACATTCAAAGCTTTACTGCCCCATTTGAAAACAAAATATCACTAGTTTCCCCAGGCTGAAAATCTGAAATATGTCTGAAACGAACAAGAGATGAAGAAAAAGCCAGACACAGTTCTGCCTGCAATGAACCCCTCTTACAAGTGTTTAGCAAGAGTAGTATTTTTATTGCCTAAGTTACCAAACACTCCAGCCATCATTCCCTGGTTGGCAGGGGACTAGTGATGAGCTATTAAATGGTAGAGTTAAATAGGAGCCTGGTGCCAGGACTTTACTCGTGTAATTACAACTTACTGTAAAGTTTAGATTTTGCTTGAAAGTTCTGACAATCTATTTGACAATAAACTTCCTCCCCTAGTGCTTCAAAAGTGTTTATACAAAACCAAAATAAAACAGTACAGGGGTCACAAAGTCTTCCTCAGCATCTAAAGGGTTACACACCACTTTCTTCCTGGATATGCAGTCTGAACAATTTTAAGATGGCATAAAACTTTTTTCATTTTCGTGGAGGAAAACCCTATTTCACATGAAACTCTGAACAGGTCTTCAAGTTGCCTAAGTCCTAGCTCAACAATGTAGGGAAGAAAGATAAAAGTGCCAAAGACAGACAAGACAGCTCTTAAACATGAATTTAACAAAAAAACCCCCAAAACACTAACAAACGACTAGTACTGCAGCAGCATTGTGATGGAAACCAGTGAGCTGTGAACCAGGGCTTAGATGATCTCATCCTGTAAAGATAAAACACCAATTCTTTTGCAGAAACAATCAAGCTATCTCAAGCTTCCTCTACTTTAAAGTAAAATGAGACGCATTTTAAGGAAAACCACCTAAGTTCTCCTATGCTGAAGGAATACTGAAACTGCACTTGGATTTACAGCTTCCCTTCTGATGTGGCAACAAAACATGCAATTTTCAGCTAAGCTTAGCTATCTTAAATGAACACGTATGTTTTGATGCTCAGAGGGACTAACAACAGGATCACTTGACCAAGCAGATCTCATGTTGCTTTACAACACTCAGCATATGCTCCTATAAATGAAAGTATAATTATTCCAAATAGAAATTTAGAGTAATTCTGAGTCTTTCCAGTAAGACGGAAAAATTAAGCCTCTGCTTATTAAACTTGCGGATTTTTGTTTTGCTGTTATTTCAAAATACTGATCCAGTCATGGACACTGGAATTATTTTCAGTTTGAGAACTAAATACAAATGTATCTTATAATAGGAAAAATTGTCCCGGGTATGCTGCAGAGCCATTACATTCCTTCTATAAGCTCGATTACAACCATGAGAAAAACATTTTCAGCACTGACAAGGAAAGGGATGAGAATAATCCTTAGAGAAAAAAACTTACTTAGGAAAAAGAGATGGCACATTTTCATCAATGGAGTCTAAAAGGAGTTCTTACCTAAAACAGTGAGCTCTGCAACTTCACTTTCACGTTCTCCAACCATATTTGTTCCAACACAAACATATTTGCCAGCATCATTCTTCCTTGTGTACGTGATCATAAGCTTTCCTCCTCTGATCTAGAACAAATCAAGGATAACAAAAATACGTTAATTTGAATAACTGATCTAATAATAATAGCTTGAAAAACATTTTGTTACAGATAATAGAACAAGCCACCTGTGGTTTTCCATATCACACAACAAAGTGGCAAAAAAATACTGTTAGCCTAATTTCCTTCTCTTATGCAAAAAGCTTGTGTTTTAGTTTTACATTGGTATTTTAAAATGTCTGAGATTTGGACTCTTGTTAGTTTTTTCTTCATTCCGTGTAACGTAATGCTGGCTCCTCACCAGCCTGTTTAATGCTTGTTAGCCGGAAGGACTACAATTCCTTTCCATGTACTGATACAATCAGATGGAGAGTAAAAATTAGCACGGGACATAAATCTCATTTTCACATCAAGTGCTGCAATTACTTTTTCTTGACAAGAAATATGTGCACACCATCCTGCTGCTGGTCGTGCTCATTATTATTCATGAATTTTGTGTTTGTTTTGGTTTTCATTTCTTAAGGAAGTGAAAGAAATTCTTTATTCTTGAGGTCTTCACCTTAAAATAAGTCTAAAGGCTGATAAGCAGCTAAGCGGAAGAAATTCCATTCTTACTGGGAAATGAATAACTTTCTGCTCTTAATTTTGAATTCAGCTTTTGGGAGAAAATGGAATTCCAATAACCCCCAAATTAGAAAACACAGTTACCTTTGTCATTCCAAATCTTATGATGTTACATTACAACATACATTAAATGCATATGAAAATATCTGATCTTCCATTAAAAGGATTTATTCCCCCATTTGATTGACCAAATGCTTGAACAAGTTTCAAAGTTCACCAAAATGCAGCAAAATTTGTGTGGGCAGCTGCATATGTACCGTTTTTACTTTGATAAACAAAGAAAGTTCCTTAATTATAGAAAATACCTTTTGAAGTGTACACATGCTTACAAGTCCAATCACTTCTGAAAACCACTGCAGTTCAAGGCATGGGTGGAAGTAGACAATAAATAAAAGCCACATATGAAGCTACATGAAAGGCTCTAATGTGGTCAGTGACAAGGAGGAGAGTGTTCTCAGTATGAGGTATTTAGCTGGAGTTGCCTGCAGCTAGAAATCTATCCCTGGAAATTTGACATCACAAACAGCGTTGGGCTCTGGTTGTCATTGTAGGATGTACAGGCACAAAGATGACAGCCAGTTATTGAGATAAATGGACACGCACATGGAGCGTAGATAGTGTTGCATACAAATTTCATTCTGTTGCCTTTGGCACTCATTGCTTGAGAGCACAAGAGATATGTCCTTTATCATTCAAAAAGGTGGTAATGCTGAAATTTCAGTGGAGATTTGAGGCATGAGGAATGAAAAAATAAAGGTGACCTGCAAACACACATTTTTCAAGAATCTATAGGCACTTTTAGATTGCTGACTGCCTGAACAGGTAAGTAGGGGGAGAGAATGTAAAATATAACTAGAAGTCTATATTTATTCCTGTTTTACATCTCCCTAAATCACAGAAAGCAACTGATTTTCCAAATAATGGATGTAAAGGATTTAAAAAAAAACCAAACCAACTTCCAAATGACTTTCACTTGCATTTTGGGGTATTTGTATATCCAGACACCTATGCAGAAATATATATCTGTTATGTATATAAATATCACACTGGATAGGACAAAGAAATGTCTTTATACATCACAAGAATTTGCCAACTCATCTGATGATTTCAAACCCATGTAAACTGAAATGAGAGATTTTCATGCATGTCTTCAGAGTCTAAATCCTAGTGACATTCAGTAGCATTTGTGCTCTTCTGTTATTTTATCATTTAAGAAAATCCCATTCAAATCCACCACAATATAGCGCAACTGCATATCTTGCATAAATTGTAACCTTAAGCAGGAACAATCTTAGGAATTTCTTGTAGGAATCGCTACAAGACTCTCTTCAAAGCATAGATGGAGAGAAGCATTAAAGCAGAAACATATGAAAAACTAAAATGTCATTGAAAGCTGCTTTTCTTGCAAGTTATTTGAGATTTAGACAAAGAAGGAGATGCAGAGGAAACATTCCCTCATGGATGTTGAAGCAGACTTCCTAAGATGTGACACGCATGCTGGAGGAGTCTGTGCTTACAACATGGAATTCTGAATGCATGTGCAAAGGCGTTTCTTTCATTTGTTCGTTGGTTTCCTTAAAACATGAGAAGGGTTCAGAACTTTAGCTACAATGATGGTTATTCCACATGGAATTGTGATAAATTACACAGCTACAATAAAATGTGCCACCACTGAATGTGGAATTACATGTCTGTAACTGGAGCAGTCACAGATGGCTAGAAGGAAGTGAACTTCCCCCCTGGTGGGCAACTACCAAAATTCTTCAATCATTGCATTTCAAACAATTAGGTACCCACCATCTCAATAAGACTAGCCAATCTGTTCAGTTTAATATGACATTGTAAATTAAAACTGCAGGTATGAAAACCTTATATTGTCTATGTGCAGTGTTTCTTCTCAATAGGCAATCCCAGAAATGCCTACGGACCGCGGACCAACGGCTTTAAGTAAAAAAGTACACAATGGAAGACATGCATGTGAAATTTGCTAGGAACACATAAAGAATCACTGCTGTATTTGTCTTACTAAGTTCATATCCAGTATTTAGAGCTGCAAACAGTCAAATCACCTTTGGAGACAGGACATGAAATCTTGCAAATTACAACTATTCACAGTCTGGGTATACATAACAGTTAATGAAGGCATTTTAATTTGGGTGCTCTGGCTCTTCTCATATTTTTGCCCTTGCCCCAAAATACACCAGCTGGACTTTATTGCAGCAAATGATATAATGGCTTGCAAAAGTGACAGGCAGTGAGTCTACCATTACATTCCAAACCTCCTGAAGAGTTGTGGCCATGCTGAACACCAGAAGTCCTTTCTTCCTAGTAAACAAGATACAGAAAAGAGTTTTATTCCACTACTCTAGTAGATACAGTTCATGGGAAAATAATGGCTTTGGTAACTGCCAAAGCTTAAAGTCCAATTCAGAAAGTCAGTGTCATGTATCGTTTATATCAAAATGAAGCCAAGGCACTTTTTTGAATTTCCATGCCTCTTCAGGATTTTGTTCTGTTCCTAGCAGCAAATCTATCAGAGATTTGCAAGTAGGATAATACAAGAATAGTGTTGAATTCTAGTAAGAGAAGAATATTGTGATCAGCATTTCACAGATGATCTTCAGCTGCCTGTAAAATGTATGGATTATTGTATGTATGCTAAGAAAATATACGATGGTATGGTGACTTACAAAGACTTTCAGCAAGTTATTTTCCATGACCTGCCTGCCTGACCATATTTTGCCCCTCATCAGTAAATTGCTTATTCAAGCAAGTCCATTTCATTTATTTCTTTAAACAATAGTTGGAGATGTTCATACAGAAAACTCTAGGCACCCACAGAGTTAACTAGGTCCAGAATTGCAAATTACGGCCACCCAGCAGCAAAAAATCATATACAAATAATGAATCAACTCAGTCAGCCAATAAATCAAATCCATAAAAACTTACCCAAGGGTTCTACAACATACCACCAAGAATTCAGTATAGCTGTACATACATATATTCTTATTCTGAGACCATATTTTATATACCTGTGTGCGTTGTGTATATGTGTGTAAATTTCTCTATGTATAAATCCATACCCATCTGTCTGTGTTTTGAAATATTTTTATATATGTGGGTGATTCATTTACTTTTCACAGAAATGTGGTATGAAATATGAGACAGAATGAAGCCATAAGAGAAATGCTTGGGGAGTCCAAATATAAATGTGAGTGACACTTCTTTTTAGCTTTCTTTCAGTTCCTAGTTTATTTAATAAATGAAATCTGCTCTGTTGCAAAATAATTCTAAAGCAAACAAATTCATAGGAAAATCAAATTTAAACTGCAGAATTAAATACTGACTTCTGTTTGTATAGCCAGGGTTTCTGCATACGTGATATCCCAAATTTCATATATTTCAGTCTTTTACAGTACAGCATACACAACAAACCATTTTCTTTCATTTTCTAAAGTAAAAGTGGTAGGCATATAATATTAACCTGTCAGACATTGCCTTTGCCTTAAAAGTTTACTATCTAATTCTGAATAACAATATAACAGTCGAAGTACAAGGTGAGTCCAGGCAATTGTAATTAATAATGTCACCAATGGTATACCCAACTAAAAGGGAGCTTTTATTTCTTAGTTAAGAAACACAGAGTTTGTTCATTTCCCTCTATCTGGTCTAGCATCCCAAAATATCCATATCACAACTCACCATTGCCAGAGAGACTGTAAGGCATGGAACGTCAGCAATGAAGACAGCTGTGCAGTTTGAACAAAGTTGAACAAAAAAGAGTACAAATGACTATCTAGCTATCTTAATTTTTATTTAAAAACCTGTATCTTGTTCCAAGCCTTGTGAATCCCATGTATTCTTCCCTACCTATTATAGAATGCTTAAATATCAGGCGCTAGACATCAAAATGTGTTTGGAGCAGGCCTTCAACAATGATTAAAGTTTGTTCTTGTTTAACTTCAAAGTTCAGACAGACGAGTCTGTCCTGCTTTCTGTTCCATTCTCTGGGACCCCAGGAAGGTACATGCTGCCTCCTCCAGATCAAACACACAAAAAATTCTATTTGAAAGTAGTCTGAAACATTCTTTCAAGTGGCCTTCCTGCGCTGTAAATCTGTCATGGCAAAGCGCAAGTCAATTGTTCCCCCCTACCATACAGACCAACAAAACAGCTTTGCAATACAGACAGGCCTGAAGGCAGCCTAAAGGAAGGTGCAAAATGCATAGGAAGGTGGTTTTAGGTAAAAAGAAGGTATTTAAGGTAGATAAAATAGCAATAGATTCAAGCTGCTGCCTCTGGCACCCTGCCACTCTGATACATCAGAGGCAAAATCAGATTCAAGTCTGTTCATAGGACTCCTTTTCCCACTTTTCTGGCCTCATTATTAATGGCTGTAACTACAAGAAGGTGGATATCTACAAAGGCTTATCTGTGTCCTGAATTGCTTGGTGAGTATCAGAGGCAGCTGAGAGTTATTCAGCCCTTGGCATTATCATAAGACACCAAATATCAGAATTACTTCATGTGTTTGATGCTTCAGCCAACGAGACTGTAGAAACAGCCAAGATATATGCAGAATTTCATAAATCAATTTCAGAAAAGAAAAGTCCATGCCTCGGCACATGTGATTTTCAGAAGTTTAAAACTGTAACAATTCCAAGTTAACTTTCGATAAACATTTGGCTTTTGTTAATCACAAAGGAAGATTTAATTCACAATAATCCGTATTGGCTCACATTAGTCAGAACTAATTTCTGAACAGACAGCTATGTTTACATTGCAGTATTTGAACCACTAAAATACTTCTCTGAAATGCTTTCACAGCTACAGTACAAAACATTTTCTATGTAATACTTCCCTTTCTTCTTATAAATCAAGATTAAAATCTTACAACAAAAGCATGTTACAACTATCTTCATGATCTTACATCTGTTCTACAAAGATCATCAAAAATGTAAAAAAGAAGAAGCAAATGCTTCATAAACTGTTTTTCACATTGTTATTTATTAAGTACAGAAAACATACTAAACTCAATGAGTGGACAACACTCAGGCACATTCAATGAGTCACTAAAATTATATCTGGAAGCATCAATCTTTCTGCAACATCCAAAGAAGGCCCTGCATAGGAATGATGTGTTTACAATGACAACTGTGAAATTTCTCTAAAACTGTAAATTTAACCCCATGCATAAATCTCCCCTGGATGCACTGGTGCATATGTAGTTTCACTACAATCAGTGATTGAAATCAGAAGTAAAAGTGAACTTGAACTGAACTCGATGTCTGGTATGTCTTAATTTCTCTTCCCTTAAGCAAGTCAGATGATTTGAAGTATGAGTTACACATGAATCTTCTTTTAAGTATCACCACTACTGTGTTATTTACACACCTCCAAGGAGAAAATCTCAGACTAGCCAGGGTTAATTTTTCACACCAAATCTCTCAGTTTTTAATTACATTACATAAGGAATCATAAAAGTAATAAGGAAAAATAATACTAACAAACCACAAATTTTAAAACATATAAAAACATCCTACCTGGTACATAAAAGAAACTACATAACACAAATCTCCAGAGGAATTTAGCAGCCTGTTTCCCACTGTAAAAGGTCACTCTGAGGGACTGTGTTAAAGTCACCAAGGACGACGCCAAAGGCCCACCTACATCACCAGACCTGACTCTGCATGTGGCAGATCACACCTTGAGTCGGGTCGCCCCCAAGCCCAGCAGATGCCGGNGTGGTAACCGACTGTAATATTTCCTTTAAAGTGTGGACTAAGAATGGAGAGATGATTTTTGGGGATTCGAGCAAAGGAGTCTGATTTTACTGAGTGGATATTGAATTAGAAACTGTAACCTAGTGATCCTATGAGATGTTTGAAGCTTGGTCACCAGTGAAGAATGAGAAATCCTTTGTTGTGGAGCTGTGCATCTTTAAAAGGCAAAACCCCATGCATAAGTCCACGGCCCATATGCAGTCACGGGAAAGGCTACGCTTTGGGAAGCTCACAAATGCAGATTCTCAGGCGGGCTGCTTTTGTGGGAGCTGGAAGCCACAAACAGACTGTGTCTCTTGTGGGGTTTATTTCATCAATAGAAAATCTCCTACGTTCCCCTCAGAAAAGAGCAGCTGTGCAGAGCATGGGTTTTCAACAGAAGAGTCCTAACATTCAATTTCAAGCTTTAGAAGGGTGGGGAGGTAAAACTTCACCAAGACTTGTAATCTGATGAAAGGCATTTCTCAGAGTGCAGATTTCTCAGCCATTGTGCTAAAATATGGTTTTTTTCAAGGTTCTTATGTAGGGTCTTCTATAAGGGAACTGCTCTGACAGGGCTTGAGTTATCAAGATATCTGAAGTGGAAGTTCATGGGTCTTCTTCTACCATGAGAAAATGAAAGGCCTTCAACACACAAAACCAAGACTCTCCTAGACTTACAAGTACAATTATGAAGCAACAACAAAATCCTCACAATCTGAGAGCAGGGAATAGAAATGAATTATTCGCATTTTTCTCTTGGCTGGTCTGTGCAGCAGGTCATTATTTTCAGTCACTCTGTGACCTTCTGAGATGCATCAGATTTGGCTCAGACTCCCACTTGTCTCAAAGAGAAGGCACATCCCCTCTGAGCCTGGCTGCCCACTGCTGGCTCCTCACTCAAGGGATGCAAATCTCAGGCTCCCGGATCCTTCCCGTGACTGCTGCACTTCCTGCACTAAATCGCCTGTGAAAGCTTTCCTCCCTGGAGCTGGCACAGCAGCTTCCCAAGGGAAGACAGATTTTCTTAGTTCCTCTGGGGGTAAACCTGAGCTCTTTATGGCAGAGAACACAAACTGAGAACCAAACTAAGCAAATAAAATTAGTCACAGGTGACTAAAATGCAGTGGGTTCTTTCATACATTTCCAAATTTGTATTTTGACAGTTTTAAATTTTGAGACAGATTTGACTTCTCATTCAAAATGTTTTCTGTAAAAACTTTATAATCAAATTAACTGCCAAAGTTTTGGCCCTGCCAGCTAAACACTACAAATTAACAAGTGTTTTGCAAAACTAACCTTGAAAAAAATATAAAATGTTTTCTAACATAACTAAAAACCTACAGATTCTCTGTCTTTTGACCAAGATGACATGCCATGGAAATGAGACCACACTTCAGAAGAAGGATATGAACCCATGTTAAGTTCCTGTTGCATTTATCTCTGAGTAAGCCTAAGGTTAGTAGAATTCTTTGATAGTAAATGCTGGACACACAAAGTTGTGAAAATATTAAGCCTTTCCCATCATTTGTGGAGCACTGTCAAGAAGAGCATATGCCCTGCAATGCTGATTTTTCATGAACAGTGAAACACAAAAGTCATATATTAATCTGCCACATTTCACACTTCCATCACCGTTCACCACAGCTCTCGTGACTGTAGCACATGCAAATCATAAATCACAGATTTCCTTGTATTTTTTGTGGACTGCACACAAGCCTTGTGTTACAGGACTGAGGCAAAAACCTGCAGTCATAGGCAACCACAAGCAAATCTCGAGTGTCACTTTCATTATTGCTGAAGGACTGCTGAAAAACCACTGGGCTAGACATTACAGCTACAGAAAGGCCTCTGCTTGGAGGACGCTAAAATTTAAACTTGCAAAGAATAAGGAGGAGAATGTATGCATGGAGAGACAAAGAGCAAATCTCTCCCCAGCTCACAGAGCAGCCCAGAATCATTAATTTTGCGCTCAACTTTAGATCCTCCAGAGAGCCACCACAGGCAGGGAGTGACCTGCAGATCCCGGTCCGTTCACAGACGTTCTCTGTTGCCGCAGCCTTCGCAGCACAGGCTGATCTTCAGCAGCACACACTGCAGCCAGGAGCTACTCAGGGTTCCTTTCACTCGTGAAATAAGCCAGCCCAGGTTTCAAGCAAGCAGAACAAAGCACACACTGTTCCCATTCTCTCCATGCACGGGGAGCAGTGCTCCCTGATGCTCACATGTTTCCCAGCGCCATCCTTTAACACTGATACAGGATGCTGATAACCGAGCGCTGCTGTTGGTGGGCTGCTGCCAGGCTGGGCACTGAGGGACACGCTGCCCTCTGCTCGGGCTCTTCTTTGCACTCAGCCTTCGGAGCAGCAAGCCCTCACTGCTCAGTGTATCAGTGGAAGTGGTTACCCTGTGAAAAGGCAGGCAGAGAGCACCAAGAGACCGCAAGCCCAAAGAGCAGTGCCTCCGGCCTCGCCTGCTGGCGGCTGGGGGCTGCCCCAGCTATTCAGGCGGGCTTTGGAGCCCTGCTGGGATAATTGCTTCCTTTGCAGCAGTTCCTTGCTATTCTTCGTAGATGCCACAGTGGGTTTAAACTTCTGGCCACAGTTCTTGCTGTTGTTAAAGGGTTATTGTAAACTGCACCGATGGAAAAGGCTGAGAGAGAAATGTGTCTGGCAAGGGAGGGAGAAACTGTTGTGGACACTGAAAATACTAGATGCTCAACTTTTCACATTTGTATTTGCAAAGCAAACGAGCTGGCCAGGATCTGTATGGAAATCAGTCTCCTGTTTCCTGATGTTTGTTGTTATTGGAACAGGCTTGTAAAAATGGCAGAGAAACTGCAATTACTCTGCATTTTAGTTTTCTGTTTTATCTTGTGCCCATGTGCACGCCTGTTTTAGAATTAGTACTGTCCTGTCATAAATGAGAAGCTTGGACGTCTTCTGTATAAGCAGTGTAAAAAGAACATAATGAATAAGAAGTAATCTTTATAGAAAACTAAATCTTTACAGAAAACTAATCAGATTTCAGTTCACTTGGTACAAATTACCTTTTTGTGACAGTGACAAGAGTTTAAAAACTGCATATGCACTCCCACACTATACTTTCCTCCCCCAAAACACAGAAAAAGCCCACACTATGCTTCCAAAACATACAAATACAAATACTGAGTCTGAAGTAAACACTTAACTTTTAAAGACATTACTGTTTCTTTGCCAGATATTTAGCATGACAAACAAAAAACAAAACAAAACAAAACAGGTTATATTTTTGCATTTTAAAGACTCACCTACATCACATTCTGGCTGAATTTTTCAAAAGCAGATGGCAAAATTTAGGAGTCCATGGCTGCTGGAGAAGGTGTGAGGTAGCCAGCATTTTTGTCTGTCAGATGGACATATTGACATGTCCAGGTAGTTGAATTTGCAATTCCACTTTCCAGAGCTGGTCCTGAAAGCTGATCACCAAAAGGTGCTGCTGGTAGCCCCTGGCATGCAAAGCACCCAGTGCCACCATGGCCCATGCAGGACAATTTACAAATGGGAGCTGCCCTCTACAGAAGGTCTGAACTCACCACTTCTGAACCACTCTCTGACTCCAACCAGTGCCCCAAATATGTGAAAATATTTATATGGAAAATATTTTAGAGTGGCGTTTCTTTGCATTGTAAAGAAAATGATGCAAAAGCATGCGCTAAAGAGTGCCAGGGAAAGTCGACCCATGGGAACAGGCAAGGAAGACAGTATTTAAAGGACCATCTTGATAACATCCATGCAAACAAGAGACCTTATCAATAAGCTTCCCTAGTCTTCTTGTCTCCTTTTCTAACACAAACATTAATAGGACCAACCCCTACTGCAATACATGAACAAATTACAGTATGTCACATGGATACCCTGACGCCTGCGCCAATGTATAAGCTTACATAAGTTTGTGGACAGTAAAGATCACCCTTGTTTATCCTAGAGGACACAGATTCACTCTTTGCACCTATTTATCCAGAAAAGCTAAATAACTCATATTTGCTACTCTTGCAAAGTAACTTTTAATTGAAGACTCACAATATGGTTTTCAAATGCTGAATAAACATTCAGAATTAAGGAGGAAAGATCTAAGAACTCTCAAGCATGATAAATTAAAAAAGAAATATTCAGCGAATCTAAGAAATCATCAAGTGTGCATTTTATTTTGCACTTTACTGTTAGTGACTATCCTTCATGTGTTTCAAGCAGACTTTTTCTAAGACAGCCATATTGTTGACTTTGGCAGACAAAAGAAAGCAAAGTTCTATGGAAAGTGGAAGTCAATCATGACCAGAAAAGCAATTATTTCAGAGAATGTTTGGTAAAGAGTGAAAAAACATGTTCTGATGATTCTCCTCTCCTTTCCAATTACATGTATTATTGCACATTTGACCAAAGTACCATAAATCTTAAATAGTTCTGTCATTTTATAAGATTCTCTTTCAGTGGAACGCAATGAAATATTCCATGTTTTTCCAGACCTAAGGTTTTGCAAGAAATGTTTGGTAGAATATAACATGAATATTTTTACTGTATTTCAGAAGAATGCTTAAATATGCTCAAGTTTCTGAAAACAGGAATTCCAGACAATCCTACTAGATTCAAAATTTTGTTCAAGAACTGGCAGGCCTAGAGCATAAATGTTGTATTACAGATATTATTACTGGCACTTGCAAACATGCATGCAAAGAACAATCTGATATGCAGGCCATTCTATGCATAGAATATTAAAATATTAAAATATTTTCTGTATTTAGAGTTGCCTTTAATAATGTGTTAGATTTGGATCTTGGCTCATTTTGCAAATTAATTTCATAGTGGGAAGAGGGATTTAATGAGATGCATGCTTCTCTGAGGAGCAAAAAACCAGAAGCTCATTAAATATGGACTTGGAAGAAAGAAGGAATACATACAGGATTCCATTGGAAAGTTATTTTAGATGCTAAATTAGTCAGGTAGGCACACAGATATCAGAGTGGCTTCAAATATTTCTTTTTCTGTACAATCATGTGGTTAAATGAACAATACTTTGCCTTTTCAGAACCCTCTTTCGTGAAACAGTCAACTACTCTTCAAACACTCCCAAAGGGAAAAACCATTGGATCACACCTAACTGGAGTTAGCACAACTGTTATTAGCATTAAAAGTTTTCAGACAAGTCTAAGAGAAGGAAAATTTCATACATCTAACTGAAAAAGAGTAATTTAAGGCTTGCTACCTAAAAGACTGTGTTCAAAGCATTAATGGACGGGATACAACCCTGTCCCAGTATCATCTCAATTCTCTCAGCTGAATGTAAAGTGGACAGAGATAATTTTCTCTATCATTTGAATGCTGCAGATTGGTACCTAGGTGTAATGTTCCTAGACTGATTTTAAAGACTGCATTTTGTAGCAGGTATGAAGCAAAGAGGTAAACAAAAGTAAAAACTAGTGCACTATGGGTTGCTTGGGGTTAAAAGTAATCTCCATAAGCAGAAACAAAAAATCCCTTCACATTCTCCACACCACCTGAATAAATATATCATCTTTACCTTATAAAACTTGTCAACACTACTAGTATCAATTCTCCAATGAGAATTTGTGGATGTCCTTTGAAACAATGTTCAGAGAGATAATTAATCGATTTTGGCGTCTCTTGGTTTCATTATTTCATGAACACAAAACTGATGGCCATTAACAGCATCCAGAAGTAGGTCTGGCCAATCAAATGGCCTACGTGTTTTATCAGAGAAGAGTCTTGAGGAAAAAAAAAATTGACTCTGCTAAGAGCACATTTAGAATATAGAGTTGTTAAAGTTGGAAAGATCTTCAAGATCAGTGAGTCAAACTGTTAAAGTACAATATATTAAAACAATATTGTAATACAACTTGGAAAATCTATGTCAACAGGCTTTTCTTATAAAAGAGTTCTCTGGGCTAGTTATCAGTGCCACAGACAAGTATTTGTAGATGCCATTTTGTGGATTAACAAAACAAATCCCATTTTAATTATAATCAGCTTATTATCCAACATGATACCTTGGTTAGAAAATTCCAGATAAATAAAGGGTCCTTAACCTGTCAGTAACTAGAACTTATCCCACAGAAGCAATATTTAATGATGACATTTTGTCTGTCATCACACAATTTTTTGCACTGTGCAGCAGGTATTAACACACCACTTTTCAAATTTAAATAGAAAATGCTTCTTAATCTTTTTACTTTTGTTTGTAGTCATATGATTGCTGTTTTAATAATTAACGAAAAGCAGAGATAAAGCTGGAAGTTTTAAAATTTCGTGTCTATTTTAACACAAAGTTAGGAAGAAACACGATTCACTCTCAAAAATCAACTGGACATATTCCTATGACAAAGCAGTGAGGGACTGAGACTTCTCTCTAAGTTGAGCGAAAGTGTAGGTTGATAAAGGCTCCAAAAGCACAGGGATCCCTAATATCACAAGCTGTAATGATGTGTTAACCTTGGTGACAGTCAGAAGAGAAGGGTCAAAGGTTCAGCGGCATCCCTGGGGGGGATCCTCCAAGGTGAATTTGAGGCTCATTTTCAGTGCAGCACAGTAAAACTGACACTGCAGTCTGAGAAATGTACTTGTTAGAAAGATGAAGAAGTGCATTTTTCTTGAGTTTGCTATTCATAGCGGTAGAAAAAATGGTCTTTGTTGAGATGGTTAAAGTAGGAAGAACACTGTTCACTACCACATGAGATAGTAAAAGATAACATTTTTAAAGATCACATCTCTTTTTGAATTGAAAATAATTACCAGAGCAGGCTTGCAGTTTAATTTATTCTACTAAAGACAAGTAGAATACAGCTAATACAGCTACTCTTAATTCTGTGTATTTTAGAAGTTATTTCCCCATGTCCTACTTAAAAGGTGCAGTATGCTAAAGTTAAGGCTTCTGCTCCTGCTGAAAAACCCATTACAACTACCTACCTTTATGAACTTCAAGAATAAGAGATACAACGGATGACCTCTTACAACACCAAAGCCTTGGATTATTGATGATAAAAGCAGAGTAACATTTGTCATTGCCAGTTGCATAATTTCTAATATTTAAAAATGACAATGCAAAAGAGACAGGCAAAACATAGGAATCTTCTTAGCAGAAATTCACATTAGAACAAAAAATAAGAATCAATATGCAGTATGTCCACAAAACTCCAGCTGGAATACCTTAAGTAAAGTGCCTAATGACAAACCTGCCAATAAAAACAAGTGACGCAGTAACAACATTAGCAACAAAAAAGTGAAGAATGTCAACTCATTCAGCACTTCAAGAAGAGGCTTCTCTCTTGCCCTAAATTATACTATATACTTTCCTGGAAAGTATTAGTCTCAGAAAAGACAATGGTAAAGCTCACACTGATTTCAGTGATGCCAGAACTCCACCCTGAGTTCAGGATGTGCGCAAAGCCTATTTTAGTGAAACATGCTAACCATGCAGATTTCCCAGGAGTTAAAATCATGCAAAGTGCCTGCTCTGTAGACATTCCTAAATTATTACAAACCCCCGAGATCCTTGAATACAAGTGACAATAATCTCAAAACCACTCTAACGCTTCAGCATATAGCTTGAATGATAGAGATGTTATCTTTATAATCACAAAAAAAAATTTTTAAGTATTTGTAGCTGGGCTAGACCCTGCAAGTATTATACAATCACAAACACCTGGAGTGGAGCATGGCCTGAATATGAAAGTGAGGATATGATTCTACTGTTTTGTCTACAAAAATAACAGCCTATTTATGATTTAGGATGCAACAACACTTTGCAAGTGGCACAGCACAGCTTTGTTGCAAGTGTCAGACTGCTTTACACGTATGAATGAATTCAGGTCCACAACTCATGAAGTGCTGAATAAGAAGAACTGAACAACTTCAAGGCTTGCCCAGAATCACACAGGAAGTTTGCAGCAGCCCAGCAATCTGCTCTGCTTAGCTTGCAGACTCTCTACCTCAAGGCAGTCTTTCATTTACTGCACAGTAATTTTCTCAGTAGGAAAATGTTTTGCAGCACACTTTTAGAAATCATGTTGCAATGACTTGTATAGTCTCATGGCAAAACCAGATCTATGATTCTGTCCAGTGTACAGGTCTGCCAGAGAGCACAAACACTCGTTTCTGGAATACCTGTAATGAATGCACTATGGAATTGCTTCAGTCAGATACTTGCAGCTTCTGTTGTAACACTTTACCCTGAACGAGTAATTTCTTTTTCCCTTCTTGATTTTCATTAGGTCTTACGTCAAGAGAAATGCTCAAATTGAACACCTCAGTTCAAAGAAGTCCTAAGAGATAAATGATTACCTCTTAGGAATGAAGAGAGCAAGATGTGCAGAGTTTGAAATGTGAGGCATGCTGGAGGGAACTCTGAGCCATCATGCCAACATCTTTCACTTTCAAAAACCTGACATTCTGAATGTCATAAACACACAGAAAATGATGCAACCCCCCACAAACTTACAGTTAAGTGATGTTGACTCATCATCCTTTTGTTCAAGGAACCAAATTTTGTATTTTCTGAGGGAGGGCAAATTACTTAAGCACAGATATCTCTATGTCTAGTTTCAAAATTCAGTATATTCCATGTGGCAGTAGAAATATTTTGAGATATACAGCAGGAAAGCTTTTCACTTTCTCATGCTTTACTTTTTTTAACAGCATTATTTTCCCTGACAAATTCATGGCGTTTATTTACTCTCAACTTACTCAGTTTTCTCACCCTCTTCTCTCTGTAATTTATTCTCGCCTGTGCAGCCAGAACCAGGAGGCCAAGCAGAGGCAAGTAGACAACTTGACAACAGCAGCAGAGAGAGGCAAAAGCAAAGCTGCTGAGTTAGAAAAAACAAGACAAGTAAAAATAGATCCAAGTGTAACTAACCACCCACACTTCCACGTTAAACAAAGGAATAATCTTCATGTGACCATGTGCCAAATAGATTCTTGTTAGATAATGATCTCTCAGAAGGAAAAACCAAAAATCAATTAATTGCTCAGTGCAGCATGAGTATTAGCAAGAATTATCAGCTAAAGAAAGAAAACAAGCAGGTTTGTTTGTTTGTTTGTTTTTTTTCCGTTTTAAGGAGGACACTCTCAAGCAGGCAGACTTGGCCCTGCATAATATTACACAGGAGTCTGGAATAACACCCTGCAATGTGTGTGTGTGAATCCCACACTACAGCACATGGTGAATATCTGAACTTGGCAGTAAGTAATTGTGAGTATATTATTACCTGGAGAGAGAGAAGTACTCTGTTGGGTTGAGGAAACTCAAGAACTGAAAAATTATTATTTTTGAAGTGCTGTGATTTGGACTAGACTTTTCATATAACCAGAAGCATCACAGGAAACTCAGTAAGGCAAAACTATCCAAACAAAGTGAAATAAGCAAAAGTGAAGTTGACAGAACTTTCAAAAAGTAGACCAAAAAATCAAAGCAAACCAAACAAGAAGCTCTAATCACTTACAGCTGTTTGAGGCTCCAAAAACGGGCACTGTTCTTCTCTACTATTTTTATTCTACATTTTTCTTTTGATTATGAGAATATAATATGTGCAAACTCAGCACACAGATTGTTGAGGTTTTATTAAACATGCTTTTAGAGTTAGTGTCATTTTTACTTTACAAAAGTAATTCCTAAAATAAGCATGATACACAATAAAGTCTCAGTTAGCAGTTATCCGATATTTAGATTTTAAGTGACAACATGTGGCTGCTGTGGTGTGCAAGCAAGTAGGAATATCAAAAATGCCAAGTACAATCAAATTTGTAAGGTTCACTAGAGGCTTTCAAGAACAAAAATGTACCTTTTTTTTTTCCTCACTCCCATCCCCCAAAATGGAGACGGTTTCAGTGTTTGGAAAAGAGCAAACACAGTGAAGAGCTGAGTTCCTTCACTTCACTGTACAAACTTGCCACAAATAATACACTGATTTCTGCAGCATATCTATTTATTAAAAGGTTTTTCATGCTTTACAAATGGAAATATCTCTGTGTAAGAGCATAAACTAAACCTAAATACAGTAAAAATAAAGACTGACAGATGCAGGAGGCTGCATGAAAGAACCTTGGAAGGCAGAAAATTTGTAGTGCTGTCTTGCACATTTGATCTGTAGGGATCCTAAGTCCCATCTCCAATGGAATCTACTCCGAACACTTTTTCTGCCCGTACACAGGTTGCCTACTTCCCACTGTGAGTCCTGCGCGCCAGACTCATAAAAGCCTAATTTTTTTCAATATTACTTTGCCACTCATTGTTTTTGCTAAGGAGGAGGAATGAGGGAAGACACAGCAGTCACTAAGGCTGGGGAAAACAGTGTTTCCAGAAATGGATTTTTAACTTAGAGGAGGATGTCCACACTTCTACATGTAAGATTTCCCTGCAGCTGATGAAGGGAGGGGAAGGGAAGAATTAGCTTTCTAAGCCCAGGCTTCATCTTTATTGTCTGTAATATAAGCAAAGGCTCCTTTCATGACTGCTTAGAAAAACTAACCAAACAAAAATGTTTCTTTTTCATTAGCAGAATAAAATGAATGAAGAAATAATTTCCCTCCCACATCCTTTTTTCATTTCTCTTATTCATCCAAAAAACCCCCAACAACGAGACTGTCAGCCAAACAAAACAAAGAATTTACTTTCTCAGCATAATAAATCACCTTTGCTCCTAACCATCCAAATCATAAAGTCCTACACACCCTGGATAGCTCAAGTAACCTTGTCTGAGATAACAACCACCTGGCTTTTTATTATTTTTTAGGGAGAAGCTTCCCAGACACCATTTCTATAATTTCACATGGTCCCAGAGGTTCAAAACTCTCAATAAGCTGTTTTAACAAGAAAATCCTGATAGTCTAATATCTAGGCCTGTAAATGTCCCAAAACTCAGATATCTAACACATACTCTATTTGCTGCAGGCACTGATTTTCTTTTACTATCTAGGTCATCAGTTCACGACTAGGGACAAAAGAAATCCAAAGAGAATTTTGAGTCAATGAGAAATTTCCAAATTCCTCTAAGTCCACTGAGTATCTGCAAAAGAGGCCCATTCTTCTTTGCTTTACTTTCACAATGGAAAGTAGAAATCGGTCTAAAATAAGGCCAACCGTAGAAAAAATACACCCTTATTTCATATTAAAGAAGTACTTTTCACTACTGCTGAGTGAAACAATACTGAGAAACCAGTTATGCATGTCTAATGCCGAACTTTTTAAGTGGTGAGAAGACAAAAACAGCAGGAGCAATGGACATCACTGATGCAAAAGAACATTTCTGAAAGTTGTGAGAAATACCAAAAGGAACAGATACTCTTATAACTCCAGGGTCAAATACGGTCAGCAATAACTTGGTTTAAAATGCCAGCAGATGAATGACCATAGGGAACTTTTTAATCCAACACTGAATTACGATGAATTTTAATTCCAGCACTTCTGGTTAGTGTGAACACAGTCTGCAAATCTGATAATCCCACACAGTGGATGACACTACTAACTGGCATGCCCTTGGGAACACAGGAGGTCAGTTTGGTTCTAAACGCAAAATCTAGTCACTGTGAGTGCCAGCACAAGCCTACAGACCCCGGTGCTCTCCTCAGCTCACAGATGTTTGATATTGGGCCACCTCTTGCGCTGCGTCACGACACTCCTTCCCTTTCCCTTAACTCCGGAGACCAACATTACCCTTTGAGAATGTCTGCTGGGAAGACATCATCAAGTGTCAACCTATGCATGGTTCACCCTATCCAGCACAGAACATTTAGGGTTAATAATGAGCCTTTTAAGCCAATTAAACAATGTCAAGCATTGAGCATGACCCAAACACTTGAGACTGGTGCGCTTCTTCCTCACTGTCTTCTTACAGTAAATGGAGAATGAACCTCAAAGAATATTTGGGACAGCTGATGCGTCCAGAGGAGGCAACAAGGCTGGTGAGGGGCTTGGAACACAAGCCCTGTGAGGAATGACTGAGGGAGCTGGGCTTCCTTAGCTGGGAGAAAAGAAGACTCAGGAGTGACCTTATCCATCTCTACAACTGCCGGAAAGGTGGCTGTAGTCAGGTGAGGGTTGGCCTCTTTCTCCAGGCGGTAACTGACAGAAAGGGAAGACAGTCTTAAGCTGCGCCAAGGGAAATTTAGGTTGGACGTTAGGAGAAAGTTTTTTACTGAAAGAGTGATAAAGAACTGGAATTGTCTGCCTGGGGAGGTGGTGGAGTCACCATCCCTGGATGTGTTAAAAAAAACCCTGGATGTGGCACTCGGTGCCATGGTTTAGTTGAGGTGTGAGGGCATGGGTTGAACTCGATCTTGAAGGTCTCTTCCAACCCAGCGAGTCTGTGATTCTGCAAGAGCTGCAGAGAAGAAGAGAACATCCACGTGGGCGTTTTCAGGCCGTTTGCCTTGGTTTGGCATGTGGATGGAGACATCAGGCTCCTCATGCCCGCAGTGCCACAGGAGCTGTGTGGCCGTGTCAGCCCCGCGCGGTGCCGGTGCGCTCAAGCCTGTCTCGCAGCAGGGCTCGTTAGCCTGGGCTCGGCGCCACATCAACCACTGCCAGATGGCTCCTGGGCCATCCACAGCCAGCCCAGAGCTCACATCTGCCCGACAACATCTGCACAGCCACGCTCCTTCAATTGGCAAACCTGAAACGCAAGCTGCGGGGGGAGAATCTTGAAATAGGTCAGGATTTCCAATCCACACCAGAATGTAGAATTTGAGCTCTCGCTCTTGGCAGCTGTGGTCAGGGCTGGCAACTGCTCACGGATGTGTTAAGAGATAAGAAGTTTTGTTTCAAAGGGCTGAGTCTGAAAAATGAAGTGAGGATGGTCAGACTCCAAGTAGGATGGAAGAAGCAAAAGAGGAAAATGGATACAAAAATAAAATTCCGTGTGTATTTCTCCACTTCACGTTTGTCCATCAGATTTTTTACAAAGGTGAGCAAGGTGCTCTGCAGAAGGTAATGTTCTTTATGGCTCAGCCAAAACTCCAACACACAACACACAAAACAATGAGACAAATGATAATCGAAGACTAATGGACCACTGAAAAGATCTTGGGTATGCCTATGATCATCTTTAAAAAAATTTACACGCGAAGCAGCAGCGTAGCAGAAGATACCCGGAGAGCCCTTTGTCTTAACAGAGAATGGTTGTGCAGATGTGGAAACCCAAGTAGTTTAGACACGGCAGGGGAAGAGGCAGGCATGCAGACAGAATTGAGGGGAAAAATAGGAAAGGTGTCCTCATGACAAGGCAGGAGACAGCACAGGCACTTGGCATGGAAAAAAAGGGAGGGGTGATGCAGAAGACACATCTCGAAATATTTTTGGAATCTGGAGAGCAAAGAGATTTCAGCAGGAGTAACAGGGACCCTGAAACGGAGCTTTAAGTGTGAACAGAGAACAACAGTGTAACATTTTGGAAAAAACAAGGAGAAGAAACAGCAGGATTTAGAGAATTCTCACTATTCTCTGGGACAGCTGTGTGGTAACAAATTGTTTTTCACTTTTTTTTTTTCCCTCCTGAGGTGCCACGTTAACTCACAGCGGCTCCAGCTGTGTCACCTGGGGAAACAATATTAAGAACAGAAGAAATATAAATCATTAACAAAAAATTACTCTTGATCCTTTAGGAAGCCACCATTGTAGGGATCAGCATATGAAGTATAAAGAGAGGGAGAGGGGGAAGCCAGTGCTCCTGGAGAGTAAGAAAAAGGACTTAGAAGAAAGGAAATTGCTGGGAGGCAGCACATATTGGGAATCAGAAGTAAAAATACACTTCTCTTTCTAACCCTCTTGGGGCCTATGGGAAATTGCTGCTTGCCCTTTAATCTGCCCTAAAAAAGAAAAACAATTAAAATGAAATAAAACCCTGAATTGTAAGTCCTTGCTCCCTGCCTTCCCCTCACCCCCACTGCTTTGTGTGCTGTGCACCCAGGCCATGATCTCTCATGCAGCTCCCCACAGCAGAGACAATATTACCATTAGAATTACAGCTTCTATAGGAGTGTGCATTCTTTTGCTATGTATCTAAAATAAGTAATTTGGGGAAACAAAGGTGTTAAGAGATTAACAATCAATAAATCAATGAAAAAGAGAGGAGGCCAGAAAAAAACCCCCAAAACCCAACAAAAAGCCAAAACAAAAACTGAAGAGAAATGGAGAAGAAAGAAATAAGGATAAACATCTTGAATTCATTTGGAATGGCACCACACCAGTACGTTTTCTGTCAAGAACATTGCTGTAGTAATGGGTTAAGACTTACTCCACACAAAACGCCCCAACAAACTCAATCAGTTTTGTTTTTTTTTTTTCATTTCTCTTGATTCACTTCCCCATTGCAATTTTTCCCTGCAATTTAACTTTTGAAAGACAGACCCTTTCCTAAAGAGGGAATTAATTTCTGCTCTTTTCAATGTTCCCTCCAATACTAACAACACTTTCTCTTTTCCTTTTTAACTGACAGTCATAGCAATTTCTTCCACTTCCTTTTTTCTTATGATCAAGGTCACTTTGGGATCCACCGATGTAGTTTTAAACTTGCCAAAGCACAATGAGGCTATGACTGGTCTCCGAGAAGAAGAATGAACATAGCTCTCTGTGACAATTCATTAACAAAAAAAAAATGGGGAAAGCACATGAAACATCTTCCTGTGAATGGTACTGTTAAAGGAAGTTTTCCTGTCACAACAGAAGATGAGAAGGCTTTGTTTTCACATTCTGAAAAACATTTTCATCATTCATTCATGTAAAAATAGCATTGTGTAAGATGCAATAAATGCTGCACACTTGTGATGTACTATTTGAGGGCCAGGAAAGGAGATGGGAATTGAAAATTTAAGTTGCAGCTCATCTAAAATAAGAGTGTAAGTCATTCAAAACTGTTGATGTCACAAGACAGCCACACAAAAAAGGAATGAAAACCTGTATGCATTATTCATCTTGTAACTTTGATCTTTAAACCTAAGAAACTTGAACAAGGAAAGATAAATGGCTTCTCAAGCTTTTTCTTTTAAAAATCAAATGAGGATGATTCAGGATAAATGAGAGATAAGAGTTAATACGAAAGAGGGGGAAATTGCAATCACAGTGCTGTATGGAAGTTTCAATGCAAAGGCTTTGCTTTTTGTATTCAATTACAAAGGATTTCTTTCTTAGGTACCAGCATCCTTTTTCATGTATATGTAAAAGATTTTACCTATTAAAATTTCATGTTCAGTATGCATAGCTTTTTTCTTCTACCAGCTATACCATGACTTGACATGAACAATTCGGAAGCCTTCTGAAGCAAGAGGCTACTAGTGGTCATGGGGCAGGAACAGACTCAGCTGTGAAATCCTGACCTCCAAACTTGGCTCAAACATCAGCTTGGTCTGGAACTAATGCAAGATATGTCCACTTTCTCCCACTGGGAAAGCACTGATAATTACAGGCACTCTGACTGCATTCCGATTTCACTGAGGCTTAGTCAATTATGCAGGCAGTGCTGTTAAAACGTAAGACAAATTGATAGATCCAAAAGCGCATGGAGGTTGCCCTGTCTAGATGGGAGAGCCACAAAACCCTCTTTGAACGCTCTGCGCTCCTGAGAGTTTGTAATTATTGCCAGTTTTTGCCTAAAGATATGCTCAAAGGCCCCACCACCTTGGTAAGATTACTGATGTCAGCATCTTAGAGAGAGACAGTCGCATTTGGGATTCACAAAGGAGAGAGAGCAGCAACGCAGCTCCTCGAGGGAGGCTCTGAGCAAACCCGACACAGGAAGGCACCGCCGCAGCCATCACAAATCACAGCTCACCAGCCTTTCCCAGCAACAGCAAAGCCCAGGGAAGAATGTCCTGGCTTCACAGCATGCTGCAGGAGGGTTTGCTTATCTGAGCTTCCAAATTGTTACCTCCTCACAGGCAGGTATCACTAATCAGGTGACAGAGCCAGACAGGCTGGCTGGATGCAAGCACACGTTGTGAGATGGAGGAAACGGCTGGGGAATGAGATGCGGATTTCATGGTGGGGTGTGTGCTAGGAATGGAGCAGGAACACCATTTGAAAAGTAGTGGGACGTTTCTGGGGTACGGCAGGACGATGGGTGAGAATTGAATGGAGGCACACTGAATTAACAGGCTTACTAACAACCAATATTCACTGCGCTTACTGTGAGTGCCTGAGCAAGTCATCATTGCTAATGGCACTCGCAGCCACTGACACTCTGCCAACTGCATCCAGACAAAATACATTTGGAAAGACCGAACCCAGTGATTACAGCAGTCAGCAGAAACTACACTGATTGCACTTCCTCCTCAGCCCGAGGGAATGCAAACTCACAGCTTTTGGCACCAGGGTGACACACGTGGCTGCGCCCTAATGACACTGCGCTGCATGCAAAGAAGATGGCTAGACGAGACTGATGGGGCAGGGAGCAGGGCTGCTCCTGGGGAGGATGCCTGGAAGCCTGGAGCCCCGGCCTAGATCCTTGCTCCAAGCAAAGGGCGGGCGCTTCCCCAGTGCCGAATGTGTAAACACCAAGAAGGGCTGGAAACAGAAGCAGGAACTTCCCCACCCTGGCGCGCTCCCTCCTCTCTCTCTCACAGACACTTTGAACCTTCTTTCTCCACCCAGTCTCAGCTCCAAGAGGAGTGTCACACAGCCTCTCCTAGTGCAGATGGATCATATAAGAAACTGGAAAAATACATTTGAGCTTTTCACTGATTGCAGTGAGAAATTAGAGCTATTCACCAGACTGAGCTGAGGCACTCCTTCTCAAATATATTTATATATATATATATATCAGGAGGGATTCCTGACTCCACAGTAATCCCAGGAGAAAAATTAAATAGATGAGCATGGAATCTGCACGAATTCTGCTCTGTCCTCATGATAACTGTTTTCCAATTCAATAGAATAAACTAAAGGTAAGTGTTTGCTTCTCAGGTGTGACTGGTCCAGCTTCATTTGTAGTATTTGGAGAGGGATTAGTCACATTAAGCATTTGCTTTCATAACATGGTGTACAGAACACACATGAGGAAAAATCATGTTGAGCCCCAATGCACTGAGAAAACCGTTTACAGACAACACACTCAAGAGTAGAGAGAAAAAATATTTTGGTGACAATTCTTCATCAGGTGCACCCAAAAGACATTTCAGCACTGAAGAGCCTACACCAAGTCTCTAAAAGTGAGCACTACTGGGAGAGTTGTGTCAAATAAAATGTCTGCTTCTATAAATCCCTTCACAGATAGCTCTGTCCTCACCCTTAACTTTAATTTCCTATTTGTACCATTCCCTGGTTTATAACCTGAAAGACATATACAGTTTTTTCTTTTCAAAGCACATCTATTTCCCCTACAAATGGACCAAAAATATGAAGACTGATTTTTATTAACTCACCTACATAAACACATTGATTTCCTAAACTCTACCCAGGACAAAATAATATTTTTATTGCATTCCTGAGGAATTCATGCCCTAACTTGGATCTTATTTATCTGCATCTTTTGCTTCAAACTCTCAGTCAGGAATGGAGCTTCCAGCTCTCTCTCTCTGGCACTCTTAGTACTCATTCTGAAAAGTCCAGCTTTTCTGACTCACAGAGGCCACTGTCATTGCAGAGGAGAAAAAATGTTGTCATATATTAAAGATAAGGTTGCTTCATGGAGATACCACATTCTTGAAGAAAGTATAGATACTAATCAAAAAAGAAGATGTCAAGCATCACCCAGAAAATAGTCTTAATGTTTATTTTAAATCTCTTGTCAGAAAGGAAAGCATTATAATGAAATGCTTAACACAGTCTTTGACACTTACAGAACTCTTAAAATTGTAATGAATTAAAGATCAACAAACCTATAAGAATGAAAACAACTGGAAATGCTTTAGAAGTGGAGCCACCAAAGATTTTCATTTCTTAAATGCCCACTGGTATTACATATGCATTGAACACCAAGACATATAGTTTGACATTTCCTGATCTGCTAATTTCATGGCTTAAAAAGAGGAAAGTCACACTTGTATTATGGAAATGTACTGCCACTGAGTCAATCAAAATGTTGCCACCACATGAAGGGAGGTGCTCATTTTGAATATAGACACTTAATTAAAAAGAAAAAAAAAAGAAACCTGTCACTTAAACCCCATCAATTTCATCCGTATTTCAGCTTTTGTACTCTTCTACATTTTTTTTTCATTCCTGTTGCCAAACTGAAATAGAAATGTCTTTAAGGAGATAAATTAACAGAAATGGAATTATTCTAAGTCAGGTTTCACAATTAGCATTTCATTCCCATCTGCCCTTTAGCAAGTTGTCTACTCCAGGTCCCAATCCCCCCTCCCCTCCCAGCCACTAGGAAGATCATACAGATGGTAGCAAAGCTGTAAAGAGGTACATCTGAATGCACATTTATCCACTTGGCAAGATCCTGCTACAGCTGTAAGAGGATTCAAATCTGTACCACAAGTTGCTTTAGGCTCTCTGGCCTGTGTGAGGAAGCACCCCCGATATCAATAGTGCTGCTGAGGACAATGCCAGGCACATATGACAGGGATGGACAGGGCTAAGCTGGGCTGTGGCAGCTCTGTAAATTTACACCTCTGGAAACAAACCCTCGGTTGGGTACCTGAAACAAATGTGCGTCTACTCCTACATGAAAATTCACTTTCATTTTTTTGTTTTTGGGAGGTGACAGTGATAGCACACAACAACTCTGCCAGATGACATGGTGAAAAAATACTGTGTGGGTGAGCATTTGATACAAACACCAGAGAATAAAACCAAACAGAGGGGCTTTATTTCATCCTAAGAAGAGCTTTAGTGACTCCAGGTGACACTGCCAGTCAGTGATAGCTACTCTGGGTACCTCTTTGTTCTGGCAGCTGGAATAGTTTTCATGTGTAACAAAAGAAATGTACTTAATAGGCAACACCTGAAAATCCTTCGAGAGAATAAACTATAGCAATAAACACACAAGTTTAGAAAGCACTTCCTGGAGAAAAAGAAAAACATAGGTAGCACTGGAATCTTCTCTTTATCTCAGGTCAATTGACTTGTCACAGTTGGAATGAGATTTGAAAAGGAAATTGCAAGTTCTTAGCAAGTACGATTGGAGGAATAGAGTTAATAGCCAGCAATCAGTGTAGCTTGGGTAGGGTACTTAAAAATTTAAATGTATGCATACACCACAACTGCAGAATGCCTGGGCTTTGTCTTGTTTGTAGAAAATAAATGGAATAACAGGCAATTTCAATCACAAACCAAAATGGTAATTTTATACTTAGGTTGCTGGGGTCTCCGAGTACTTCCATTAAACATTTCCCTCATTTCAGTGATTGAGGCATGTAAATGGTATGTGCCTCTAATCCTGTTTTACACTAGAAATCTTTCCAGTACCAACAGGACAGTATGTGCTTTCAGATGACAGTTTTTCTCATGTGGAAAGATGTTTCTCCTACCACAATGTTGGCAGCAAATAAATGATTTTTTGAACTCCATTTTTCACTGCCATTTCTGCAAGACATTTAGGCCCAGCAGCTTACTGTTTCAAGAGGATAGTTTTATGATTCAAGAAGCTGCTTTATCCATACTCTTGAATGGCTGTGCACTGCATTCAGCAAGCTACAGATACAAATGAGTATGACAACACCTCTAATGAAAGAAAACATATTTACTTAAGATGGCGGGATAAGCCATTATCTCTCTAAAGAAATTTGTCTATATCCCCAAACCCTTTTTATCCTTTCTAATACAATGCACAACTTTTCTGCATGTGTTATTTTCAACAGAATTATGAAACATCTCCCTGAGACTACTTGTAGTTTCTCTTTCCAACCAAAGACAGATATTACAGGTTGCAGAAATTTGGAGGTGGATAAAAGCTAAGAAAATTATAGGACAGTGATGAGTGTAATGAATTTCATTTCCACAAGCTTCTAATTCTTCTGAGGAAGACAAGAACATAGGTTTTGCATAGGCCACCTAAAAAATGCATACCCTGCAATGAGGCACTAGGAGATGAGAGGTTACATTCCAAGCTAAATGCAAACTAGCCCTTACCTTTGAGGCAAGGAAAGGACACATCCTAGAAAGGACAGCACAGACAGAGATGCTCACATGCTCAACAGACAAGAAATTTTAGGCTAGCCGATTCTTGTGTTGTTTGGAAGAACCTTTTATACTTACTGTAATTCTCTCATCTTTGTCATCTAGAGGGGTCCCATCTTTCTTCCATGATATAGTGGGCTCTGGGTGACCTCTTGGGGGCTGGCATTCCATCACTGCAGGTTCCCCCACAGCTACCATGACATCTGATGGATTTTGCCTGAAGTCATCCCGTAGAACTGAAAGAATAAAGGCAATGAAGCAAAAAATTACTTAACAATATACTAATAGTGCAGCAAAGTGTTTTGTATTGGCCTTTAATCATGCCAGTTGTCACTGTATTTTACACTGACAAACAGATCAGTTAATCAGCAGAGCTGGAGAGGGATGTTTCCAAGAGTATGTTGTGAGGGAACTAGAGATAATGGCTTTGAACTGAAAGAGGGCAGGTTTAGATTAGATATTGGGAAGAAATTCTTTACTGCGAAGGTGGCAAGGCCCTGGCACGGACTGGC
This sequence comes from Donacobius atricapilla, assembly GCA_013397315.1. Lineage (NCBI taxonomy): Eukaryota > Metazoa > Chordata > Aves > Passeriformes > Mimidae > Donacobius > Donacobius atricapilla. The sequence continues at coordinate 243,812 of WBMY01017835.1, forward strand.
CAGAGGGGCTGGGGCTGCCCCATCCCTGGAAGTGTTCAAGGCCAGGCTGGATGGAGTTCTGAGCAACCTGGTCTGGGGAAGGTGTCCCTGCCCACAGCAGGGGGTTGGAAGGAGATGATCTTTAAGGTCCCTTCCAACACAAAACATTCTATGATTCCTATCACAGTTGAAGTTGGCACAGTATTTTCTGCTCAGGTAGAATGTGGCTTGGAGGAAAGCACTGCTGAGGTAGCTTTCTGTCCCTTTTACTAGAATTTGTTCTTTCTCATCAATTGGCTAAGCCCAGGCCTAGGAAACTATAGTTTCCTCCAGTTATCCAGTATGGATTTTATCAATTATTTTTCTTTAAGGGAAGGACAGACATCATCCTGTGCTCAACAGACCACTACATAGGGACATGGTTTAACAGAATAATGGCATTCCAAAGCTTTGGCAAGTAAGAGGCATTAGGTTTAATCTAAAAATAAATAACTCAAATGATAACGAACACAACAGTTTAGTCCTCTCCACTGCTGTTCCTCCATCAACACTGAACAAAGGATAGGGTGATGGAAAAGCACACTACGCCCAGAGGACTCTCAGGATTTTTACAGAGCTGTATGTCACTCTTGCTACCTGCAACAATCTTGTGTCAACAGTAAATAATGCCAAGAAGCTGCAGCAAATACATATATATATCCTCCAAGCCACGGACCCTAGACACATGGACATTCACTACAGAACAGGGGTTTGGCTGTAAATGCTGTTTCAAGGGGAGGTGAGATTTATTGTCAGCTGTTAAGGAATGTGGTTGTTCTTACAGACTGGCAGATACAGTGCTACCACCAAGCCATCCCTCTCTATAAAGTCTTTCATGCTGGTAAGACCTTCTAAAATGGTCTGAGGGCAAATGGGTCACCTACTTTGGGACAGAGGTATGTACACCTTCCTCACACCTGCTTTTATTATAACATAATACATAACTGGGAAAGTTTCACATTGATACAGAGGTGTAGGCAGGAATCAAAAACAATAAATAAAGAACATATTGCCTCTATTCTAGATAAAGGACATATATTCCAGAAATAACAAAGAATATCTGTGTGTCAAAAAGACTTAAATATAGTACAGATCTCACCAAATATTTGAATACACTAATCCCCTTCTACACTAATGCACTCACATTTCTAACATTTCAGTTCAATTACTGAAATTTCAGGAAAGACAGGACAAATTGATGCTCTGAGAGAGGCTAGTCAAGGATAAAATGTCTCTATCATATTAACAATGCAAACTAATAGAACAGAATTATAGGACTTAAAGAAGATACTATAGAATAATTTAGATTGGAAGGAGCCCCTGGAGGTCATGAATTCTACAACAATGAGATACTTTTGAATGACCATGTTCTCTTGGACAGATTATGTCTCTTCAACAGACCTAGTATGCAGAGTTTATTAAAACAAACAGACAAACAAACAAACCCCAAAAAACCCACAAAAACCAAACCAAAAAACAAATCCCCCCAAAACAAAACAACCCCAAAACCCAAAAAACCAAAACCAACACAGCAAATAAAACATGTACCTATTTCCTAGAGTACAAAAGCCTGAGAAAGCGTGCTCCACCTAACATCAAAGTATTTCTCTACTTAAAAGGCAAGACTTGTGGATATTTTCCTTCTGTGAACTTGGGAAAAATTGAAAATATTCTCAGCTGTAACATCATATTTTTAAAAAAGGGAATGATGTCATTTTTAGTTACTCCGAAAGGTAAGTCAAAAGACCAATCCTTTTAATTCCCTTCTGCTTTCAACAAAACTTTATTAAGTTCAACCCATATTCTCTTACATCTTCCTTACTATATTCCCCCATATATTGATGCATTAAAATTGCACTTCAAATTAATTTTTGGTTATGAAGTGTTACAACATTACTCACATACACTGAAAACATTACCTATCCTGGTTCTACTTATACTGAATTTGGTACTAACAGCCAAAGAGAATTTCTTGTGTTCCCAAGAAACCCTCAAGCCATCCAGACACATGGATCACTATAAATCATGTAGTGCAAATGGATAGCTGGACACTGCTTCTACTGAAGTCCAAGATTTTTTTCTATTTAATACTTTAGAGAGTTAATCTGGCTTGGAGCCACTGATTGTATTACTACTT